>VZRN01011462.1:59076-106585 GCA_013397935.1 Dasyornis broadbenti
GGGAGGGGCGCCCCACGCGGGGGCGGGAGGGTGGCGGGGCTGCAGGGCCGGGGCCGCTGTGCGAGAGCGGCCCTCGCCCGGGCCCCGCTGTCTGCACACGCATGCACGGCAACACCCGGCGCTTCCCCGCCCCGCAAGTTACTTGGACGCTGCAGGCACCCCCTGCCCCGCGCAAGCAGCGGGGCCGCGTTGATCCTGTAGTGATCCCCCACCTTCGCCCTGTGCGTACAAGGGAAACTGCGGTAGCATCTCCTGGTATTAGCCCCTAACTGTGCCGCTAACTATGAAAATAATCAAGGGGAGGTGAAAGGATTTTGTTCTGTGCTGAGTTTATTGTCTTTGCGTCTGAAACTCAGTAGTAGGAACAGATTTTAAAACACCAGCGTGTGATTTGAACAGGCTTGAGTAGCCGTTTGCAAGGCTAAAGGACCGGAGGACAAGATTAAGAAAGAGTAGATACTGCATGAAAAATGAGTGAAATCATGCTCCCACTAGTGTCAGTGGCAAAAGTCCCACTGTTCAGTGGCACTAGGCTGTCACCCTAGCAAGCTGTTTCCAACTTCACATTTTCAAATGGTGTGAAATACGTTTACAGTCAGAGAGAAAACAATTGCATTTTTTAGTTTACAGTTTTTCCAGATGTATCCTTCAAGCCCTATCCAATTACAACAAAAACAGCACACAACTGTGCGAGCCACAAGGACACCTCTGTGTTGTGTAGTTTTTGTTTCTATTTGATCTGACATGCTTCAGGGAGAAAATAAATGCAAATCCCACGTTGCACAAAGCTTACCTGTGTATTCAAAAAAAACGTATTTTCAAACCAGGACAAAATACAAAAGTTTCTACTTTGCAAGTTTTTCAGCTTAGTCAATTACACTTTCATGCCTTCAGACCACAGAAGGTGTGAGCAGGACATCCAAGACTGCTCTGCTGCAATGTCTTCACAATTCATCCAGAGAGCATCCAACCCAGGAACAGGCAGAAGCTGCCCCAGGAGGTATTTCCTCAGCCCTTGGAAAATGCTAGCTATGAAAGAAAGCTGGATTTACCAAGAAGTCTACTAGCAGCCAGCACAGGACTGGGCACACAGGTCTCCCAGACAACAACTTTTGCTAATAAGCAGATATGTCCTGCATGAGCAGCTATTTCAGGATGGGTTTTGGCACCACATCCGGGAAAACTGCTTTACAATGATCTAGAGGTTTCTGGGTATCCATGAGAGACTTGAAATCATGCAGATTCTCAGTGGTGCAGGTGACATCCAATTCCTTTTTGCTGTACTTGCCAATGTATACATTTAGGCGTACCCAAAACTTGCATTTCTGGGCAACAGCACCCCAGACTGCTGTCTGCACAAATGAAGGAAAGTATACTTCCTCCACTCTGCTGCTTGCTTAATTGCTAGTGTTGCTTCCCAAATCCTGTAACCATCATTTTGATTTTGTACAACCTCAGCCAAATTATTCTCATCCAGTCCTCCATCTTGCTCAGTCAATGGATAGCCGATTAGTCTGCACTAAATATTTAGAGAAAATGAAGATATAGAAATGGAAAACTGAAATGCTCACCTCAGCTCTCTCCTCACCAGTCTGGCTGGTTGTACAGCCAGGGAGTCATGTCGCTGCAAAAAAAAAAACCTTACAAAGTAAAACTTAACAATGGCAGTGATATAGCTCTGTGGAATCACTTGTAGGGGCATGGGACTATTGGTTTCACCCACAGCATAAGTACTTTGTTTGGTTTTCACCCTTTGAAGGTGTCATTTTCTAGCCAGCACATACAGCAGTGGGATAAGGAGGGTGCAACTATAAGGAGAATATATGCACCAAAAGTTCCTGTGAATTCATTTATTGTCTTAAATGTCTCTGACTTTCAGCACCCCCCTAAGAATGTGTTAGAGCCTCTGCTGGGTGTCAGCTCAGTGGAGGTTTTCAATTCAGCTGTATTGGCACAATGGATACCTTACCAGGAATCACATCCTTCTTTCATATAGATTAACAATCTGTTCTGTGTAATATGCTTCCACTTTTTCAGCAGTACAAATATAGAGTGTTAAAATAATTACCTACCTATGACAAATATTATTTTAAATGTCTTTGTTAAAGACACTCAATCTAGCAATTTTCTCCTACCTTCATTCATAAGGTCATAAAATAAACCAGTATGAAATGTTAAAAAGAAACACTTATCATCTTAGCAATATTTAAAATGTATTTTCATTCCTCATTGTTTGCTATAAAGTTGATAGGAAATGAAAAACAGTTCCATCTAATTTTTAAAAAAAGTGACAGTTTCTAACTAGTCCTAGGTTATGCACTGAATGGTTACTTTAGTATCACTTATGAGTACTAAACAGCCCATTTTTTCATTTAAGGAATTAAATTTTTGCTTTGTAGGATTTCTGTAAGATTTCTGTATGCATGTGAGGCTGAGCACTCATTGGGAGGAAGAAACGTAACTAGATTACCCTTAGAAATAAGGCCTGTTCCAAATAATTCAGGTCTGTAATGGGGGACAGTGTGTAGAGGAGAAGGTCTAATAAATAATGGGAAGCCTATAAGGACACAAGTCTAGTGAAACTCCATAATGACTGTGCAGCTAAACATTTCTTGGAAGCAATTTCTGGGGTATGCAGACTTTGCAAGTGAGCACGTGGAACAGGACCATGATGTAGAATCACAAAATCTTTTATCTGAGTTACCAGCAGCAGGGAAAATAGAAGACAAAGGAACAAAGCCAGGCCTTAGTGCAAGCAGCAAAAGACCAGTTTGGTCCATGGAACTAGGGAATAAATTGTGTTAATCATATAATCAACACATTTTGAAAAGCTAGATCTGCCCATGTCCATTATTAACATGTCTCTGAATTTAACCTTGAAATTTACACAATATAGTTACTTTCATGAACTGTGCTGCCACTCTGTGTGTGAGTACGCTCCAGCAATTCTCTGTCCAAATTCTCCTGTTCAGCTGCCAGACAAACTGAGGTGCCTCGCTTTGTCACTGGGTTGCCGTGCATCACGAGAGTGTGGCCATGCATCTCACTACAGAGGTGAACATCTTCCCATGTTGGGTGAAATGACTTCTTGGAAATAACCAATATTTGAGGAAACACCCCTAAAAATGCCAACTCCCAGTCAAATCTCAAAGTGATGTATGAAAAACACTCAAATTAGTTCCACGAAGTCCATCAGAGGATTAATATTTTTTAGGCATCTTTGTCTGTGGAAGACTGGAGCCATGGTTTATGGTTCTCTAAAAAGACTACTAGACTTACAAGGAATGTTAAGTCTTCAGGAAAGTCAGTGAAAAGGGCAATGCCATCTGAATGCCCTGTTTGCACCATATTGTCTTTCAGACCAATCAATCTCTCATCCTTGAGCAGAGCTGTCCCTAAGCAGAAGTTTACACCTGAATGGACATAAAACAGACCTAGATTTTAATCAGAATGATTTACTGTTTTCATAAGTGGTAAGAACACCACTTTTACATTTTATGAATCTGATCATTACAGTTTTGCTTTTCTACCCAAGATTAGGTAATTCCAAGAATGTATCTGTATCTCATCTAATATAGAGGAAACATATCACGTATTTCTAATGTGCCAAAAAAGGACAGGCAATTTGATAGTTGCAGATCTAATTCCTTCTGAATGTCAGTTACCACTTTAATTTCCTCTCAATTTAAAGGGTCACAGCTGCGTGCTTGCCTTCCTCGTGTCTTTTAAGAACATGGTGATATCTCCAAGCAAGGGCATATGAAATCAGAATGACAGCATGACACATTTTAGGTCATCTGTGGCAGTCATCTTTACTGTACCTGTAGTGGTCCCGCCTCTAAGAATGGGGATGAGTGTTGCAAACAGGGGAAACATCGCTTGTTCTCTTCAGGGAGCAATCTAGTGTTCTCCCCTACCTGGAAAGCTCCTGCACAAGTTTCATCTTATTCTGTTATGCTTTTGCAGCTTGAAATCCTTAATTAACGTTTCCTTCATTTTTGCATGGATGTAATGGAGATGGGAGTTTTCAAAAAAGCAAAATAGCAGCAAAATAGCAAAACAGCAGAAACAAAATAGTAGCACCAGGACCAAAACTAGAGCGCATTTCGGAGAACGAGATACAATGTTTTAAAAATATATTTGCACTAGCCACTGGACAGTGTCACAATCTACTCCATGTGCTTTTCCCTCATAACTCTAGTGCAGGAGCTTTAAAGGTGGTCAAAGAAATACACCAGTGGAAACATTTTTTTCAAAAACGTAGATCCTTTGAGAAGAATACCTTTTGAAATCATGTCGATTCCATGAAAATGTTTTAAGAAAAGCATACAAATGTTCTGACAGCTTCAAAGCATCCCATTTTCATTTCTTCAGAGCAAAACATTTTAATTTCTAAATCACTATGGTTTCAATTTTAGTTAGCATAGTATTAGAATACAGTGTAACAAATGAAAAGGTGCCATCATTAAATATTTCAATCAGCTTCATTTTCTTGCAGAAGTTTTGGGGTTTTTTAAGGATTTCAAATTTTTCAGATTGCATTGCTAATTAGAACAAAGACAAATCTCAAAAATATACATAAAAGTGAAATTTTATCCACTGAACATCTTATGTCTTCCCTTATACTCATGGCATGCTAAACTATGGTAAGATAGCATAGCATAGAATCATATAATCATTTGAGTTGGAAAAGATCTCTAAGATCAAGTTAAACTAGAATTGCCAAGCCCACCACTAAACCACCCGCATCTACACGCCTTTTAAGTACCTCCAGGGATGGTGACTTCACAGCTTCTCTGGACAGCCTATTCCAATGCTTGCCAAACCTTTAGGTGAAGAAATTTTTCATAATAGCCAATCTAAACCACCCCCAGTACAACTTGAGGCCATTTCCTCTTGTCCTATTGCTTGTTACCTGGGAGAGGAGACTGACACCCACCTTTCTATACCCTACTTTCAGCTGGTGGTGGGGAGCGATAAGGTCACCCCTGAGCCTCCTTTTCTCCAGGCTAAACATTCCCAGTTTCTTCAGCGACTCCTCATAAGGCTTGTGCTCCAGACCCTCCACCAGCTCCGCTGCCCCTCTCTGAACATTCTCCAACACCTCGATGTCTCTCTTTTAGTGAGAGGCCCAAAACTGAACACAGGACTCAAGGTGCAGCCTTACCAATGCTGAGTACAGAGGAATGATCAATCACTTCCCTGCTCCTGCTGGCCACAATATTGCTGATCCAAGTCAGCATGCCATTGGCCTTCTTGGCCACCTGGACACAGTCCCAGCTCAGATGGCTGTCAACCAGCACCCCCACATCCCTTTCCATCAGGCAGCTCTCCAGCCTGTCTGCCCCCAGCCTCTTGCACTGCATAGGATTGTTCTGTCCCAAGGGCAGGACCCAGCACTCAGCCTTGTTGAACCTCTTACCACTGTCCTCAGCCCATTGTTCCAGACTGTCCAGATCCTTCTGCAAAGCTTTCCTGGCCTCCAGAAGATCACGACTCCCACCCAACTTGGTGTCAGCTGCAAACTGACTGAGGGGACACTCAAGCCTCTCATCCAGATAACAGATAAAGGTATCGAACATGACCAGCCCCAGTACTGAGCCCTGGAGAACAGTGCTCATGACTGGCCAGCTGCATTTAACTCCATTCAGCACCACTCATCCTGACAGTTTTTACCCAGTGCACCCATCCAAACCATGAGCAGCCCATTTCTTCAAGAGAATGCTACGGGGAAACAGTGTCAAAGGCTTTACTAAAATGCAGGAGAACAACATCCGCAGCCTTTCCCTCATCCACTATGCAGGTCACCCTCTCATAGAAGGAGGTCAGGTTAGTCAAACAGGACATGACATTCACAAACCAGTGTTGATTATGGCTTTCATAAACCCATGGGCCTGATCCCCTTGTTGTCTTGCATGTGCCACATGATGACTCAAGATGATCTGCTCTGTGACCTTCCCTGGCATCGAGGTCAAGCTGACAGGTCTGCAGTTTCCTGGATCTACAGCCTTAAGTAAGTTGAATACTTGATTTGAATAGTATTCAAATGTAGAGTGGAAAGCAGTTTCTCTTCTGCAAATTGTAAGGTCTCCAGCCCCTGAAGAAATTCAAGGAGCACACAACACATAAAAATGAGAGCCAGTGAGTGAAGTCAGGGTTCAAATTAATGGGATTAAACTGATACAAACAATGGGTACATGCCCTGCTTTCCACATTTCTATATCCCAAGAAATAGTTGTGAATTTGATTGACTTTTCCCGAATACATTTCTTAAGATGTAACTTAATATTTTTCTTGATTTCTCTAGGGTTGTTTATCCCATGCTGACCCCTGTAATACCTCCCAAATTAGTGTTTGGTGCCAAATTCATTAGCATGCTATTAATCAGTCCCTCTAAGGAAAGTAAGAAAGAAATTAATGCTACTATACTACAGTTGGAAAAGAAAATTCCTTAGGGAGAAAGGAAAGTAAAAAGAGAGGGAAAACTAAAGCAGGGTGGAGGATGCTTCAGGAAATGGAGGAAGATAGAAGAATGAGAAAATGATAGATAGAAAATTAGGGGTAAAAGAGATATTAAGAAAAAGAAAAAAGAAACAGCCAACCAAAAAAAAGAAACAAAAGTGTCTGGTTCAGATAACTTCTGAGAGGGTACTAAATTTCAAATATGAGAAGTCCACAGATCCAGGTCCATGCCTAAAATTAATCTTGTGTTTTATTCAGGCCAACATAAAATTCAGTTTTCTACACAAGGATTTAAAGCACCAGAGAGAATAAATCCTTTGGAAACTTGGTGAGATTAGGGCACCTACCTCCCCTACGTTTCTTGATAAATATTGAACTTCAAGATAGAGTATTAAAATATAAAATAAATTATGCCAGAGCTCTTTTAGTACTATTTCATATTCAGTGAAGGAACCTGAACAGAATTAAATTTCTACTCAGCTACTTAGCACTGGGCTAAGTGTCAAGAAGCAGCAATTCTTTTCCTCAGGCCAACATGATAACAATTCCTTGCAGCTCACCAGACATTTTGTTGGAAATAAAATCTGTATCATGGTGGGGCTTTTTGTACAATTAAGTCACCACCATTCCCAGACACAGAAGAGAGGACTAAGCACTTGACATCCTCAGTTGATGACACCTCTCTGGCTCCATCCATCACCACAGCATCAGAGCATCACTTGCATGGGCACTAAGAAATACACACCTCTGACTCATCCCAGTGCTGTATAGTCTGGCTTGGCTGTTATGTACCATGGTGTATCAAAAGGAGAGTGAAATAGAATCTTAGACCTTGGCTCACTACTAGAGACCAGAAGAGGTATTGTTACATGAATGGGATGGGATTTACGAAAGGAATACTGGCTCCTTCCTGTATTTTGAAACAAAACTAACCCCGCAAAATGTCTAGTTCTGGAAAGTTAAAATTGAGTCCTGCATGGCATTGGTGAGTTCCCTGGGAGAATCATGGTGTTGCTCCACCCAAAACTACCCCAAAAAGTGTTCTAGGGATGTCACAGTGCTGACAATTGAGCCTTAACATTTGATAATGTACTCTGACTTCATTTAATTTACTAGGGTAGATGTCATCATTGCAAAGCATTGTGAGGCCTATGTGTTCCAAATTTCATTTTTATTCAGGTGCACTAATTCCAATGCCAATTATTTCCCTGCATTCTTACTAGTAATTATTATTTATTAATTCTGTCAAATCTGGTAATATTTCCCTTTGGGCAAAAAACAACTAACCAACCAACAAATCCTCCAGCTCTAGATATATATGCATGAAAAAATACCTTTTTAAATTCCACTTATTACAAATAAATCTGTGCCTAAAACTCACCTCTGGATTTTTTCCCAACGTTTGATGAAGTCTGGATCCAGGTTTGAATTTTTATGAAGTCTGGACTTCTTTCAACAGGTTCTTTGAATTTGATTATTGATGTGCTTGACAGACAGAAGCAAGTCCCTAAATTAGTTAATCTTTAGTACACCAGTAAGATTCAATTGTAAAGGCAAATGGTGATACAAACATCTTTTTTTTTTATTATTTAAGGATGTTTCACACATAAAAATGTACCCACATCTTAATCCGCAAGAATTATCTGCTTCCCAGTGAAATAAAGTCTAGCATCATGTGGCGGTAAGGAATGGTAGAGGATGGGATACTGGGAAATGGGGGTGGAGAACAGAAGAAGTGAGTGGGAAGCTGGGCAACCCCCCACTCAGTCCTGCTTTAAGACCCGAACCCACCTTGCACTGGTAGGGAAAGATAGGTCCTTCTTTGGCTGTCCTCTTCAACAACATATCATGTAATCTGGCATGTGGAGAATGCTGGAGGGCATTAAAAACAGAGCTTTGAACAGAAATCCAGGCTTGGGGAATCTAGCATATGCTGGGGAGCACAGGCAGCTCACTGTGAAGAATTAGAAACTCCTTTGGTGCTAATAGCTTCTAAAAAGGTAATAGTTTAATAGGGCTGGAAGAGAAGAGCATGCTAAAAATTTTCTCAGGCAAGATTTTGTATATCCTGATGGGAAATGGAGGGGAGGGAGAAGAAATCCATCATTTTCTTCTCAGGTATTTATTAGAATAAAAGTGGAACTGTAATTTCTGAGGATTCCCTCATCACGGTGTTGATAGCTTTACATGCCAAAGATTTCAGTGAGTGGTGACAACCTCCTTCCACATAACAACAGAGACAACGGGGCTTCAGAGTCACATGTTTATTTAATTTCATTAGTGCTGTTGTTGCAATAGTAACTACAAGCACCTAAAGGACTTCTAAGATCTAAAAAAAAAAGTTCTTATTAAAAACATTACTTTGCTGGAAAACTTTGCTGTCATATGGTTAAGGCTGCTCATTTGCTTCCATAAAATCAGTATCAGCATAATTCAAACTTCTGAGAAACCAGGAAATACAGAGGATAATAAAGCAACATTCAATTCAACCTTTGTAGTAATGCTTAATATAGCTGTAATGGAAATAATTCACCTTTTCAGTGAGTGACTTTCAGAGAACATAATATGTAACTACTATAGCTCAGGCATTCCTTGTCTTTGGAGAAGTGGACTGTATTCAAAGTGACACTTCTTTTACATGCATGCTCTGACCCAATTTCCTGGAAAAAAAATCCATGATAAGTAAATTTTGTCTTTCCCCCCGACTCACCGTTTAGTCACACATATATTATTAAGCCCACAGAATATTTTTCCTACCTTACTTTGCACTTTTGATCCCACCCACAGGAGTGATGTCCACTGTGGGGCTGAAGCCCCATCTGAAGGTATGGCCTCCCATTTTCCCTACTATCATCATTTACTAAGTTTTCTACTATTTGACACAGCAATAATCAATTCAGCAAATACTGCCAGTTCCCTGTTCCCATTGCCAGCTCCCAGGAGGGAAAAATAAAGGTTGCTTGAATGTTGACCTAAACTCTGTGTTTCCTGGCTTCCAAAAGTCTGAATTTTGCTGAAGCCGATATTTTATAAGAGCTCCAGCTACTGCCAGGAAATCCTAACTCTGCATTAATTAAATCAGTCAGTAAGAAGATGCTTTAAAGACCTGATATTTGCTATTTTCTCGATTCTTAAAGTATATTTGAGAGAGCATCTTTGCAATATGTTGGTCTGTGACTCAGGATGAGAAAAAAATTCTGAAGAGTCCTGAAGTTCCTAGTAAGGACTAGATGCATTGGTAGACTGGGTTGGGGTTTTTCTCTGTGTGGGGGATGGTAGTTTGGTTTTGAACATTTTCCCGCTGATAGACTCTTTGATATCAGGTGAATGGTGTTCACCACCATTTTGCTTCATTGCTGTCATGGGTTCTGCTTTTAATGAGTCAGAAAACACTGAGCTGAGGGTGAGCTGGCTTCTTTAGCAGGTATATACAGAGAAACCAGCTTTTGCAAATATGTATATAACTGTTTGAAGCCACAAACACTGCACCAGTTTTCAGCTGAGCTCAGCTCCTCTCTCTTCAAGAAAAAAAAAAAAAAAAGAAAAAGGATAGTTAATCACAAAATACTTGGTGGACCTCAGTGGCACATTTTACAGCTGGGTTTTCAGAAGCATTTCAGTGAGCTCTTTGTGTGGTACATGAACACCTTTTTAAAACTGATCCAAGCTGTATATGGACAAAGTATAGACCGAAGCTGAAGTTTTGACCTAGGATTACAGATAATCTAATCCTTTAGTTCAAGTTCTGTCAAAACTCTGCCACAAACCCATTACTTAATGTTACAGTTCTACAGCTCTGTAATAGGATGGAAATGCTGTGGCACAACCGTAATGCTGACAGAAGACTAGAGAAGAAGGATCAGTGGTGTCAGTGGAAACAGGGGATGCACACCTCTCACCCCCTCCATCTTCTGATGTAAACTTGTATACCACAGCTGTCTCTCAAAGGTAACTGAAACCTTCTTGACCTTCCATTTCCATAACCTGAAAACTCTCCTCCCACGGTGGCTGGACAACACTGTGGTGGCAAGGGCAAAGAAAAAATGTTTTAAAGTCAATCCAAGCATTTGAAATTTTCAAAGAATAACATGAAGAAATGTTTTCCATTGGAAAAGTAGTATTATCCTGCCAATTTAGGAATGGCGAAACACCTCAGCAGGTGTTCATGAATATTCATGAATACACAGGAGCAGACCGTCACCAAACTCACTGCTCCTTCCAACCATTAAACCATTATCAGAAAGTGGTGGTTGATGCTGGGCAATATCAAGAGCTCAAGGATATAAAACTGATGTATACTTCAGCTTATAGTAATAGATTTCGAAAAGAATTCAGCAGTGGCATGAGTAAGCCCAGTGGCATCAGCTCCTGTGATGTCTGAATTTGGTCAGTGGATGAAACCAAACAAAGCAGATCTTGCTTTAGAAATGAATTTTACATAGCCTTTGTGCAGTTCAACACTGCAGGAGAAGAAAAAAGGATATTCAGGCACAGACAACTCCAACACTCTCCCTGAGGAAGATTTCTGTGGCAACCAGTGATTATATGTGATTGAAGCCATGCAAAACATTTTCAGAGAGCTGTTTCTTCTCAGGTGAAAATGGGCTTGCTTTTGAATTCACAAATTCCTAAATGAAACTGGCCACCTCCTCCAGTGTTCCAATGTGTGCCCCCTTCCTCTCACAGAAATAAATAATGTGATCATCTGTTCACTAGAATGACTGCCAAAATCCTGGAAGTAATGGTTGTAAATATTTTTAATGTCAAGCTTGTTGAGTTGTTCTAGATTTGTCTGTTGGCTTCAGACAAATCCCAGTTCCCTTACCATCCAGCTTCATGTTATCCAAAAAGCCAGTAGAAAATTCTCCTTCATATTTTCAGACAGGGAACTGCACTCTTTGTGTTGTCCTCTAGCTGGAAAAGATAAAGAAGCATTCTGCTTCCTGTGTGGGGGTCTCTAGTATCTATCTTACTGACCACAAGCAATCCAAAGAGACAGACACAGGGATATGAGCATTTGAAGAAATAACTGCACATTCTAAAGACATCAGAGGAAAGTAATATAGGCCACCTTCCCCCTAAGATAGTAACACTGCTGTGTTTATGAATGACCTTAATTTTGAATGACCTTACAGACTACTCTGAAATCAGAGATAATATCAGTCGAGTTAAACACTTAAGGTCCTTCCCTGGCAATAGAGCTGGATGTAGCATAGTTATGTGGAAGTCAGCTTTGTGTGTTTGCATGCAAAGGTCCTGCACTTACACATGGACTGCAAAACTACTGCTATCTCCATTGATCTACTTCTCTTGTAGCCATGGTGAACCATGGCTACACTCCTGTTCACTAGGTCATGCCTTTCCCAAATGGTAATCTGCAGAAATCAAAAAATCTTTCATCTCCTTTGCATCACCGACACAAACACGGACTCACCCCCCAGATAGTTCCCAGGTTTGGGACTTGATACACCCATCCTTTCCAAAGAGCATGGAAAAGGGTTAAGTGCTAAAAAGCAGAACTAGCAGAGGAGTGCTTATGCTAGTGGCAGCTTTTATGCAAGTGCCCTGCTGCCTGTCTGGCTGACTGCAGGATGCCAGCCTTTGCTCTGCTAGGGTATGCCTAGGAACATTTTAATGGGAAGTGGCCTGGTCTTTAAAAATCAATAATTAGAGGGGAAAACTTTGTTTAAAAAAAATGGAGCCATGTTACAGAACAGCCATGCAACTGGACAAAAGCATTTCCAAACATGATTTCAGTCTGTGTCTGTGTGTTTTTCCTTCACATGCACAGCAAGCACTATTTTGCAAGAATTGTATTTTCCCACCATATTGTTTTTATTGAGAGGTTTCTTTTTCCTCAAAATCCATGCTCTGATGTCATAATTTCCAAAGTCCTCACTTATTTTGGTTTCATTAAAAATTTTGCCCTCCTGAATTTGAAAAAGAAGAGGAAAGCTAAACTGTAAAGTTTTAAATACTTGAGAGTTTTTCAGTAGGTCCAGGGATGGAAGTTTGGGGCCTGATGCTCAGTTTCTGACTGTTGGAGTCAGCAGAGCTACTAGCCTCAAGGCCAGAAGGCTTAAAAACAGTGGTTTAATGCTCATACAAGGATTTGAGTAGGATGTTTTCTTTTATTCTTACTTCCCCACCCCTATGCTAGTACCAAATTACATACATTGCTTCAGATTTCCAACATTTCCCAATCTGGATTAATTTACATTTGGAGAGAGGGTGTGAATTAAACTGTTATAAAAGGCTTAGATGCAGTGCCAACTTGTTACTATGCTCTTTCAAGCATCAAATGCTTTTTCTATTAAGGAAGCTCTCAGAGAATTTCTTGCATCTGGAAATCTCCCTCATTGCAGAGTTTATCAAATGCAAAATATGATAAATATACAAATGAAGGCATTCATAGTAACACATCTCATGGAGACCCTGCTGCAGTTGGAGGCTTTGTCATACTATGGCCTACAGTAAGATATTGCTGTCTTCAAGGAGATTTCAGTCTGAGAAAAAACCTAGCTCCTGCGGGGATGCCAAATGCAAGGGAAGGGTCAAAAGCAACTCGACAGAAGCAACCAGGAGACAAGCAGAGGACAGAGCACACATCGAACTGTTACAGCTGACAAAGTCAGAACTGTCAGCCTTCAGCTTGAACTGCACCTAACAGTCCAAAGTGAGAAGCTGGGCCTGATAGCACTTCTTAATTCATTAAATATTCTGGGAATGACTTCAGCTTCCATGTTACTTTTTACATGCCACCTAGTAGACAGCTATACCTAGGAGTGAATATGAAGTCTGCCCTTGTTTTCTACTGGTCTTTTTCCTTGAATTTTCTCATATGTCAAGTGTCTACAGACAGAGAATTCCACTTTTGCCAAGGGATGGGATAAAATTCCTCTCTCTAGTTGGTTGCAAACGTCACATTCACAGCATGCCTTTTAGTGATAACACTAAAGCATGGGATGAGGCTGATTCAAATTTGGGTGTGTCTAAAGGATGGTCTCACTCTTGCAGTTACTGATACTTGTGTCAGAGCTGGGTTAGTCACGAAGGATTTTGCTCGCAAATTGCATTCAAGGTCCATGTAACTTTTCCCTTGCCAGCATTAGCCTCTGCCAATTTTTGTAAGCTCTGTAAAAATTACTCATGGTTCAGAAATTTCTCAGAGATTGCAATTTCCATCCTGAAGCATTAGTGGCCAACATATCCTCAGGATGCTTTAGTATGTTCATCTACTTGTCATCTTTAGCCTGCCTTAACCTCACACTCACTGTCACCTGGGTAAGTGTCCTTCTTCAAGTGAGGGAATATGGGCTGGAGCGTAGAGCTGAGTATCTGGTTTCTTTCCAATGGGCCTGCAGAAGCAGAAGGTTTTCAAAGCTCTGAGGGGAGTTGTTGGTGAACATTTTTTTCTCCTTCGTTCCTCTTCTCCAATGAACAGCTACAAGAGCCTTAGAGGTTCCGCATTCCCCCTTTACCAGATTTCTTTACGAGTGTGTGATGAGTTTTGTAGGGTAGCTACAGAGTACAGCTCTTCTCCCACATCACCACTAGCTGTCAGAGCCAGTCCAAATGCTGCCATCAAGGATCCTAGTCCTTTCCACCAGTTCAATAGCTTACTTACTTTTCTCTCTGATCCTTGACTGAGTGGGGAGAGAATAATGCATCAGCTTATAACTCATCAAATGTGACTAATAGTTTTATGGTGTTTAACAGATGAGATAAATGTGAACTGATGTGAACTGAAAAGTAAGGAAATTGCCAGGCAGCAGGTTTTAAACAATCAGAAAACAATTGCTTACACATGGTGCTTAATGCTGTTGTGACTCATAGCCACCAGTTGTAGCAGCAAAAATGGATGTGTGCTTTAAAAAGATTGGAAAGATTTGTGAAGGATGATTCCACCCTTGGCTTTTAAATATGATGATCCAAATGCAACCTCTGACTCAGGAAACTCTTCAACTCTGCCTAAAAGTGCTACAATGTTCTAGGAGAAAAAACACTCTTCCGAGAGAAATGTTCCCTAAGCATTGACCTTGGCCTCTGTTGATGTTACGTTGCTGAGCTAGCTGAGCTCTGGTATAGCATAATGTTATTTTTCAAAAAAAATCTGCATTTGGCTAATACAGTGAGTAATCTCTGTCATACAGGGGCTAATCTATAAGGCCTTGTACCGTTCTGATGAAATTATTACTGGCATCCAATATTGTTGGATATTGCTGGATCCTATGCAATTAAATACATCTGTGGTTCTAATAACGGGGGGGTGGGGGGGTTACCCAGCACACAGTCTGTATTCATTCTTCTCTGCCATGGCTCACCAAATAGAAATGGAAACAATGGGAACGTGTCCACACTGTGCTGGCAATGCTTCTGAGCCTGCAATACAGAAGGCAGGCTGCAGAGAGAGAGAGAGAGAGAAAACACTGGTGTGCTGCTGCACCTCCTGACGTAACCCACAACAGATCTGGCTATCCTTGCAGTCATAAAACAGCCACTGAAAAAAAAACCAAAACCCGAACTACTTTATTCAGTAATTGTGTAACCTACACAGCCACACTGCAGCTGAGGTGAGAATCTTGCAGATAGTTTGGATAAAAGTATCAAACCTCAGCTTCCCCAGGCAGGAGATTGCATTCACTCCTGCTCAGCCTAACAGGCTCAGAGCTCTCCTGAAACACAGAGGTTAAATTTGCCACTGCAAACATTCCCACCCAAGAGACTGCCCTGAAGCTTTTTACAGGGAAAGGATTTAATTAGAATGTGATTTTTGTGGTACAATGCAATATTCAGTACAACAGGACCACCAAAATTTATGCTTTGTGATTCGTGGCGAAGGTTTGCTTAGGCAAATTTTAAGATGATCCCTAGGCAGAGAAAGGGCAAAGGCACCAGAGAGGAGGAGAGACTTTGCTGAGCAGGTTTGAATGTCATAAATGCACAGTTATGGCTTAGTGTTTGTATCACAGTTGACAGATGCTGCAGCAGTCACATGACTAGAATATGACCTCATATTTCGGCTCTCTCTCCTCCTCCCCCAGTGATGAGGGCAGTGCTGGCACTTAAATAAGCAGAGGGCATTTCCAGAAGGCTAGTTTGCAAGTTACTTAAAGGAGAAGCCTGAATTTTGGCACAGAGATACACTCTGTACGGACTATTTACAGCTACTCAACAGTGGCGGTGAAGCAAAACACTTCACCTCTACTTGGGAAGTGCACTACAGTTACTGTTAGGGCAAAAACATTGAATCCCAAATCACATGGGCTTAGACAATCCGTTCTCAAAGAAAAATTTGCAGAAGGGGCAGCAGAGGGAAGAAATGCCTCTGTGACTCTTCAGGTTTACCCTGCAGACAGTGGAGCTGCTGCAAGCTCTGATGTCCTCCAGGGATCTGTGAGAGATGTTGCAGCCACGAGGAGGCCACCTCTGCCCTGACATTGTTCCAGAACCCACTCTGGATGCTCTGGCAGGGTGATTTCACAGGAGGATTGAACAACCAGGAAGAATACATAATTTTATGGACATTTTCCAGTGGTACTGAGTGAACTCTTAAGTCCATCCACTCCTTCTTGCATAGATTTTGGATTATGCAATTCCCAGACGGGTTCGGGGAGGAAGACACAGTGTGATACTCTCTCAACAGCTGAACACCACTTCTGCAGGAAAGGGAACCCCACTTTTCCAAATTTCTAAAGGTGCAATTGGCCCCATGTGAATAATTTTCTATCATAGCACTGTTACACAGGGACCAAAGTTGAGACTGGTTGAGAGGTAAAAATACTAAATTAAAATCCCAGCTTTGGCACTGACCCCCATTACAAGTTATACCAATGGGAAGTATTCTAGTAGTGCAGAGATTTTCTCACTAATGCAGCTGCATTTTGCAGCTATTTATGGACTACAGACCTGAACCTTTCCTACACAGCTTCATATTTTTCCAAAAGATAAAAAGTAAAATTTTCCGTACAACTACTTGCCGCTAAGCCTTCTTTTCTTTAGCCTGATGTTGGATTGAAATGTGGCATGATTATTCTCATCTATCAGGAGCAGTGGTAATTCTTTGGAGCCATAATATCCCACTTAGCCTTGTTAATGTTGACAGCACACCACAACTGACTGGGATTTCTCTGCTTTTGATATACAGGGGGTTTCAGTCACGTTTGGGTTTCAGCTCCATGAAGGTCTTTGCTTGAAAAGTTCTGGCTACATACAACAGTGGTTATTTTGATTATCCCAGCTGAAGCATGAGCATTCCCAAAAGGACCAGCAGCTCAGTGCCTTCCTGCTTTTGCCCTGCTTTGTTGCTGACCTGTTACAAGACTTTGCTGAAGATCTTCGTATAATTATTTAGTTTCTTAAGCGAAAGAAAATTAAAAACTGAAAATCTGGGGACGAGAAGAGGTCTGCGTGCGTGTGTGTTACACGTGTGTCAGGTGTTACTACTTGTCCATAAGCAAGAGTGTTCTAGTCCTTTGGAGTGTGCTTGGGTGGCTGAGCCTTCATCCCCAGCAAGCGCAGTGTCTCTCCTCCATGGCACTTGAGGCCAAGTGCTCGGCTGTCATACTCAAGGCTCCGGATGCTCCCTCAGGAAAAGGAGCAGCGCCGGCGACAGCTCAGCGCCGCCAACCCTGGGTCCGCCGCCCGCGCCCGCCATGTTGGGAGCCGCGCACGGCGCCATCTTGTGGCCTCTGTGGGCTGCTGGCGGTAGCCGGGCGGGAGGAACGCGGCACCGGCTGAGGACGTCGTTGTCATTCTTGTTAAGGGGTGAAATACAAGCATTTCAAAGTGTTGTAGGGCCGCCTGATTCTCGGCACAGCGAGCGAGCAGCAGCAGCCTCAGCAGCCCACCTGTGATGCCTCCCTGTGCTGGGTGGAGATGGGGATTTTCGGATGTGTTAATGAGCCCCAGCTCCTTCCCAGCGTATCAGAATGCACCTTCCCGGTGGAAACCACATCAGCAGCAAAGAACAGCTTCAACACTAGAACACACTGGTTGTCGAACATGTGGAAAACCATGTTGATAAATATGCACCATACCTGTTGACGGTGCGCCTGCACCCAGCTTCTCCTGAGAGCTAAAAACTCAGCTCAGTGTTTTACTGAGATTTAAAATCCTCAGGTGCATTTCTTTCACCTAGCCTGGCCCGTGGTAAGGTGTTCTCTGGTAACACATTGAATTGGAAGCAAGTATTTGGGAAAAAGAAGCTGTTGACCAGCTCCATCATTCCTCAAATAGTGCTGGCAGTCGGCAGTGTCACCCTGATGCTGGTGGAGAAAACTGATTTTCACTGGGTTTGAATGGGCTTCCCCCTCTGGCAGGCACAGAGCAGCTCAGAAAACACTGGAGAGAAAGCTCCTGCGTCTTCTAAGGCTTTACATAGCCTTTGGAACTGGATTTGAACTGAATGAAATTGCCTGGAGTAGGATAGAGAGCAAAGTGGAATCAGTCATGGTTTTAGGTATTGACCTGTTTGTCACAACATTATCCTTTGGGGAGTCTCACTTTATCCGCATTCTTGCTAAAGCTTTCCAAAAAGAGTTATTCAAGCCTGCTTACAATCTGCTGTCCTATGTCATGGAATGAAAAGTTTTCAGAGACAGTGTGTATTCATTATGTTACAAACATTGATCTAAACATCTAGGTTTCTACAGGTTTATGCCATACACTTAGGTGCCACTAAACATTTGAACATCTAGCTCTTAGTGTCTATCTCATCCCCCCCACTTAATTTTCTTGTCTCTTGTAAATTAAGTAGTTGTCAAATTATTGTTGCTATTTAGTAAAGTGCAGATAGAGTGAAAGCAAGAAACAATCTATCAGATATTCTATGGCATTCATTTGATGTTTTAACCACTTAGAAGTGGTTAAAAATCACTTCTAGGAGGTAAAACAGGACGAGATCTGTGTGTGAGCCCCACCTAAGCCACGAACATTCAGGAATGAAAATAGATTATTTTCACAAGGTTCTAATAAACCTACATGGCTTGAGTGTAGGCTATCCATGGTTTATATCACTTACACTCCAGACTCTCCCTAGCCAGTCTTGGAAAAGAACTTAAATCTATTGGTGAGGGGCTTCAGGATATGCCCCCTTATGAATGTTGTGTGTCACTGTAACTGAAATTTTATTCTGGGAGTAGATTAAATGACAAGATCCTTGACAATTTTTCTAGGGCTTTACAATTTTCTCTTTTGACTTGAACTGGGACTTAAATTAAGCTTGTAAACTCTGTTTTTCTGCTCACAATCTGCCTAATCAAAGAAGGAGATCCTCCTGAACATTTCAATGCCCAAGTTGCTGGTAGGAGTCCCTGATAGATTTCTCTTTTAAATTTAGCACAGCCCAGAATAGTAACTCTTACATAACATATACAGAGCAAATATGGGACTTGCAATAATTTCAGTGAGAGACTGCAGATTTCCTGCTGAGTAACTAAGGCAGATGGTGTTAGAGTCACGCCTCAAATACAAATCTTGAGCAAATAAGCTTATTCTTACAAAGCAAGGGATAATGTTTCTTGTAGGTATTAGAACAGAGTTGACAACCAAATGGGCTGTGACAGATCCCAGCTCTTCTCATGTGTGTGTGGCATTGTGGCCTCTGATTACCTCAAAACTTGCAGATGCATCGGACTCCCTGTTCCTGAGGATAGAGAGAGACAGCAGGACAAGAATTTGCACTCCATTGTCCACAGGCCACTGGGGCTACTCAGGAAGGGGAGTTCTTAGACAAATGAGATCTCTGCTTATTCACAGCTAGCTGGCTATCTGTGGGGCATATACCCCTCTACACCACCCGTGTCTCAGACGGGAGGCCTCAAGGGAGCAAAGGACAGGAACTAGACCTTTCTGGCATTGTATGTTTGGTAGGCCATCTAGCAAAAGAAATGAAATAGATCTTTAATCAATTTTCGCCTTCTCCTGCCTTTTGTTTTCCATAGTTTAACACCTCCCCTAACAGTGAAGTGAGAGCAGTTGCAGAACCAGTGCATTGTATATGTGTGTGTCACAGCTGGAGCTTGATCCCTACCATATTCCAGGGGTGAGTCTGTGAAATTCTGCATCCTCTGCTCTCTGGTTCTTCTGGCTCACAGCTTTTGAGGACTGTAGCTTACTGTGCTGGGTAGGAGTCAGCTGTTCCAGTAGGCAGGACACGAGAGTGCTGCAGCATCGCAGAGTTACTCCAGCACTGTTATACAGGAGGATGCAGCAAAGACCTTCACTGTACTTAGTAAGGTGGTAGTAGTCATGTGGGCTCTTGAACAAGTTTTCATTTCACTGGGATCCACAGATACAGCATCCTAGAATTGCTGGCACCTTGCATGTAAAGTACAGGCTGGACAGAATTAGTCCATGTGTCATTTGATGATATTATTTACACAAAAGAATTTGCTTAGCTAAGAAAACTGGATGGAAATACACACATGTCAGATAAGCAATTACCCCCATACTCCTAGGCTTATGGAGACCAATCATACTGACCTATAGTCCCTACCATTTCCTGGATTGCTTTAAAAATAAAAAACCTAATAGGAAAGGCATTAAGTCCTTATTAGATTAGCCTTGATTTTACCTTGAAAATTTTTGATCTGATAAGAAGTATCCCCTTGGCTGATTTGGTAACGTACCCTTTTCTTGTCAGTATAAATGATGATGCAGACAAGACAGTGGAATCTGGAAACCAGTTCATTACACAGAGGAAATGTATCAGTTTCATTAGAAGGATGATATTGTACCAGTTTAACTGTGTGTTCCCTTTAAACCTTGCTTACCCTTGTGAAGTTTCCCTCAGACTAGTACATGGTATGTACATACACACACTGCTGCACTGGTTGAACTAAAGAATTGTGATGCAATATTTTTTAGCTAAATCACTATAACTCTTCTATGAATATTTAGGTGTGGCATTTATCTGTCCCTCAGACTCACAGCAATGCACTGACCCTGCTTTCTTGTCTCTGTTAGGAGATAGTCTGTGACTGTTTTCTGTGCTGATACAAAAAGTTGGGGATTGAACATGTGTGGTGTTTTCTTTCCTGCTTGCCTCCCCACAGACTCTAGGTTTTCCAGACCCATAGAAACAGAAAGCAGCAGTAACTGGAAGGGTAGCTTGAATGCCCCACATTGTCATTCATAGCCATGAGTATGCTTTTTCTGCTCCCACAGAGTCCCAGGAGCCCCAGCAACCCAGAGCTTCTAGATTCTGTGCCTTTATTCATTGTCATGATTGCTGGTCAAAATACAGTTTCCCTAAGGGGTGAAAAAAAAAAAAAAATCAGAGGAGCTTGCCTTTGTGTATGCAAAGATTGGCAAAATACCCCATGGTAAGGTGGGAAGGAAGACTCAAAAAAATTAGAAGTGAGAGATCTAGTGTGTTATGAATATCTGAAACTCTTACTACAATTCAAGCTGCATCTACATGTTTTTAAAAGTGAAGGATACTTGGGTATTGGGTGAATTCCCTGTTGTTCATAGTTGCTGTGACAAGAAAGGATATCTTCCTAGAAGCCTGGCTACTTTTCAGAGGAGAGTTGTGGACTTTAAATATGAATTCCTGGGTTACTTTCTTTGGTCAGTCCTTTGGAAGAAGTCAGACTAGAGCATCATAATTTATATATATGACTTTAAACTCTTTGAAACTGAGATTTTTGTTTGAATAACACAGGGGAACAGCACTATTGACCTTAAAGGGAGTTTAATCTCATGTATCCATGGAAGACTGCTGTACATCTGCTGTCAGGTAGGCTCCAACAGAAACTCCAGCATGCCAGTATCTGGTAGCCTGGGTCTTATTTTGGAAAACTGTAGAAAGCCAATGATTTATGATATAAATCAGCAGTAAACTGTATAAACCAAATTTAGAGGTTTGATTTAAAATAAGGAGTACTTGATTAAAAGGTTAGATTGGAAGCAGGACTCAAAACTAGTCGTGGAAGACATTTAAATAATACAAATACCTTTTATGAGACATAGTACAGAATTCAATAAATATTTAAATATGATATTTATGTTGAGGGGTTTGCAGAAGACCCTTAGAGAATTCTTGGTTTAATCAGGTTCTTGCTGCTATAAATCTGCCTTTAAGAAGAGTTTCAGTTCTCTCACATGTCCTGGCAGGGGCCAGATAAACACCTTGGGGTACTCCTGCTGTGCTGAGGCCACCTTTATGCAGAGATACATTACAATGCTCTACTTAGCAGCATCAGAACTGAACTTAAACGATGCATAAATCTTGAACTGTTCAAGAGTTATTTTCACCCTCTCTGTATTAGAAGAAAAGCAAGTAGTTCATTTTATCCTGTGTGGCTTCTGTATTAAAATAAGCCTTGATACTAATCCCTGGCTATCTGGATTTAAACTGACATATATCCTACAGCTTCAAATACCAGAACATCTGAGTTACCAATGTGCCCTTAAACCCAGAGCATTTATGTGCTTAATCACACCAAAGGACAGAAAAGTCATTATATTCCCAGTGTTTCCCTAATACTGCAGTGGGTTCCTTGAAAAACCCAGGCAGTTTTCCTGACATTATTTCCTTTTGCTGCAGTGTTCTCAGTGTTCCCCGTTGTGACTTGAAAAATCATGATGAGAAATGTAAATGTCACAGAGCAGCACATCAAGGTTGTGTTGGCATCTTGCGTAAATTCAACTACACAATTTACAAACTGGAGTTTGCACTGAAATTTCACAAAAGGCAGGTGGCTTCACTTGAATGTGAACAGATTTTCTCCCTGAAAGAACCATCAGGATTCCTACGCCCTGACCCTAATACAGTTGTCAAACTTGACCAAAAAGTAAATTAGTAAATTATAAGGCATCCATATTTCTGTTTTTTTGAGTATATATGTGATGGTAATGTAGTGGTAACTTCAATGTTCCTGTAGTGGTAACTTCAGCAATGTCACTTCCTAGATGTACTGTGCACATTTATAACATACATAGGCCACCAGCTTGTGTCTCCTTGTGTCCCTGAAAGTGCAGAGATACTTCATAAGATACTGCTGCTCTGCAGCAATTCCCTTTACCTTGCCTTTGTGCCAATGCCTTACTTTCCATGTTCTGTTTCTCACCGCCATCTGCTGATAGGCACAGAAGTGGTTAACAGTGTCTGAGGACTCTTTTAAATGAGTGCTGCCACACTCAGTGCTGAAGGGCAGGGTCACTCTTGGGGTTGCCCACAATAAAGCAGTCACATGTGCTAGAGCCACATATGTGCTTTATGCTCCTTGCTCCCCTCTGCCTATATCACAGCAGGATATCATGTCAGCCAAACTCTGTCAGTCAGCAGATATGGGAAAAAAACCTCTTTCTTCTCTCTCTAAAGTTTCTGTTTCATAAGCTCTCTGGGGCAAGGACTACCTGACTATGAGAAAGTGGCCTTGGTGTCTCAGGCATCTTTAGACACTAAGGAAGAACAACTACTGAACATCAGCAACCTCACAGGTATGGGCAGCCAGAGGCAGTCAGAGTTCACCTCACATGGCAGGTATGAAACCTGTCCTCTAACTGAATGTAAAAATCCTTGGCAGGAGGTGGCTAACAGTGAAGAATCCCAGGAAATTAAGTCAAACCATAACACTTTTTTGGAGATGGATACCAGCACTACATATGCTCTGATGCTGGAGAATCAGCAAATGAACAGCAAAGAAGATTTCAACATGCAAGAAAATACTGGCATGACCTCTGCTGGCAGAGGAAAGTTCTCAACAGATTTTAATGCTCAGAATAATGAAAAAGCTGCAAAACACTCTCTGCAAATTAGGCTTCTCATTAACTCAGGCTAACTAAGACAACAAAGCATCTGTTTCTGAAATCTCTGATCCTCTTCAAGTTGCTGAAGAACCTCAGGCACAGATTTTAAAACCTGATCTAGAGGTACCACATCAAGCCAAAATCTCATCAATACCACTATCTTTTTCCCCATCTAAACTACAGCAACTACTGTTAGCCACAGTGAAAAGTGTCTCTGAAGTAAGGCAAGCTACAGAAACACAATCTGTAATTTATGTATCGCCATTAATAACGATGGAAGAGAGTTCCAGCCCCTTTTGGCACAATTTTCCAAAGATACTTCTTTTCCAAGAAAGTAGCTACACCTCAGTCAAAGAAAAATTGTAACAGCATTTGAAATGCCAGGATTATCTCCTTCCTCTTGTGACAAACCATGGAGTAGGGAGTCAGTAGGAGACTGCCAGAAGAAATGGGTGTTCATGTCTTCACAAGTGACTTGATTTGAAAGAACCTATAAGGTTTTGGAAAAATGGATACAGGGGTCTTTACAAAAGTCAAGCTGCGCAAGTTTGTTTCAGAACCAAGCGCAGGTTGAACTTCTGAACTTTGAGGGAAAAATGTACAGGCTAAGAGACTTATGAATATTAACTTCTCTGCCCAGGGTAGACTGAAAGCAAATTTTAATGGTCATACAATGCATGATGATACATGTTAAAGGGGGAATAGGTACTACGTGGCTATACCTTCCTAGTACCTCAGCCACTGCGGAAAGGACAAGGGCAACATCCAACTGGGAATTTAGGATGAAAGGAGGCTGCATCCTCAAAAAACTTGAGAGAGACCCCATGGGGATATGGCCTAGTGGCCTCTCTCCCTTTACTCGAATAAAGTTGAGTCTTGCAGGGCTCCTGTCTCCTTTGTGGACACTGCCCTTTCGCAGCATGATTTTCCACACAACACCATCTCCCTCATAGTTAATATTTCTTTTCCAGTGACTAAACAATGCAGCTGCTAAAGCCTACTGTGATGCCTAAAAGGATCTGATTACTTTGAGCCCTGCCTGGCTGAGGAACTCCTGGTCCTTGACAGTGAGCACTGACATAATCACATTAACAGTGAGATGCACATATCTTCAAAAGGGTTCTTTTGATAATTTTCATTTGTTTTATTTGCAATTCAAGGATTTTTTTTGTTCTGAAATAATGAAAACCTTTAAAGGATTCAAAACAAAGCATGTTTAGAGAAAATGCCATTCTTTAGAGAAAGGAGAGGGTTTTTCTAATAGATGTTTGTTCTCATCTAATTCTTGCTTTAGTGGCTGGCAGCAATTGAGACCCTGAGAGTAACCAAATTTCTTTCCTTGGTAAAATTGTAGTAGGTAACTTTACATTTGAAAGCTATATACCAGGGGTAAAAACCCCAGACAACAAAACCATGAAAATCAAGGACAGACTGTTACTATGCCAATTTCAAGAGTGTCTCTTGGGATATACTAGGTGATGATATGTCCAGTGAACATCTATATGTAAGGTAGAAAGTGACTGATCTCTAAGACTATACTTCTAGTTCTCAGGAATTTCTGATTTGATACCCATGTAGTAAGCTAGTAAAAAGTAAGGAATGTTTCTCCATTGCCTCTTCAAAGATCAAGACTTGAAAGTTAAAAATTTTAAATGATCTCTAAACAAAACTTTAGAAACTGCTTTATTTTAGAAAATGAGGCACCATGTTTGAAAGGCATTAAAAGAGCTTGTAATTGATACATCAGTCAAGCAAGTAATACAATTTTTGACACATCAAGCAAACTTTGCTTGGATACCAATGAACCTGCCAAGGAACTTTAAGAGAGCAAAGATGAAGTTCTCCATGGACATGCTGTTACTACAAGGTGGACCTCACCTTGCCACTCTCAAAACCCTGTATAAGCAAGTGCCTAACCTGTCACAGGGGCTGCAAAATCAACAAAGTGTCAGAACCTCTCTGTCTGTGCTGTCCTTTGCTGTCCTTGCTGCCCCTATGAGGCTGCTCATGCCCCAGTCTATTCAGGACTGCACCCGCCACATTTTTAGTGCTACAGAAACAATGATTTTCCCACCTGTGCTAAGTATTCAAAAATCATAACTCAGATTCTAGCACCATTATTGGCTTAGAACTCATGAGATTTTTCTTTTTAAAGATATAAGACCCTTAGACCTTTTAAAATTGTCATCTGGCTTCTTGTTCTGGAGTTTTCATAACTACGAGAGCTGGAAACTTGAAAAGAAAGTGTTTACTGTGTAATTGCCTGTCTAGTGGCTGTGACTTACAATAGAATCTTTAAGAGCCAGCAGTACCGGTTTTCATTTGTATATCCCGTTTTCACCGTGGAAAAAAGGAAGAAAAGGAAAAAATTTGGCTTCTATAGCCTAGTGCTGAAGAGGGACCTAAAGGGTTTTACACCATTACTTAGTTTGTGCTCTGCAGGTATGGGAGCAAAACTGTCTGGTTACCTTTGGAGTCACACTCTGGAGTCCTGCAGGGGCCCCAACAATGCTTGGTGTGAGCTGGAGCCTCCCCAGGGCTGGGGTCATTTGTGTTGCCCCTCTTGAAGTGCTGTGAAGCAGAGACTACCCAGCTGGGCTTCTGATCTTCCCTGGATGCTGGAGCTGGGAGAAAAGCCAATGTGTAAATCCTGAACCAGTTCTTCATAGCCCAGACCAGCTCTTGGAGCAGAAAGTACTCTCAGCAGATTACTTACCTCTGTGTGATAATGCCAAAACAGATTTCAAGGCAGGAAATGCCCAAGTAAAATCTGCAGCGTTCTCAGATGAGATGGTTGAAATGTGCTAATTGTTTTGCATTTTCTTTTTTTAATATATTTTCTCATACAAGTTCCCTTTTGAAATGGAATTAGAAAATTTAGAAAGAAAAGGGTTCCCGAAAGCCAGAAAATTATGATAAAAGGGAAAAACCACTTCATTTAGAAAACACTTTATTTTAAATTCTGTACACAATTGCACAGATGCTTTAGGCCGTATACATGTTTCACACACACACACACACGTGCACAAAGTCTATAGTTAAAGTGACTTAAGCTTTTGATAAAAAAGAATGTGATCCAAAAAACATTCTGTTATCTTACTGTATTTTGAGACAAATGAGCTATGAGTCAGGTTCTGTCTGAACATATGTGGACGCTGCATCTAAATGACCTGATAAAGGTTCATATAAGGAGCCTCTGTACTCCAAGAGTGAAGGCTCAGAGCCCTGCCTGTTAGTTTTCTGACACTGCTG
This sequence comes from Dasyornis broadbenti, assembly GCA_013397935.1. Taxonomy (NCBI): domain Eukaryota; kingdom Metazoa; phylum Chordata; class Aves; order Passeriformes; family Dasyornithidae; genus Dasyornis; species Dasyornis broadbenti. Next base: position 85,549 of record VZRN01011462.1, read on the forward strand.
TCTTCACCATTGGCTGCTGCTGTGAGGCAGCTGCAGAAAAATATACCACACAAGGTTTGGGTTTGCTCTTCTAGAGCAACAAGAGGTGCTGAGTCATTTTGTTCTGGTTTAAGAGCAGTGACACAGGGCAGCAGTATCTATGGCGCAGATTAGTCCCAAACTTTTGAAGTAGCCTGTAAGAGTGTTCCTCCTGGAAAGGCTGTGCCCTGCTCTGTGGGGCCAGCACACATGTTCCTGAGATGGAGGCTTCCTTACTCCCCTCCGCCACAGGGCTTATTTTTTCCCTCACTCCAGAGCACTGTCTAGCAATTCAAGGGAAACAGAACTCTGGAAAGGGTGAGCCACAGTCATAAAAATTGTATTGTGAGACCACTCCAGACAGAAAAATTTATATGCATGAACTCTAGGTAGCAGGGAAATCTGTGCTGCTTAATTCCTAAGCCTGATGTTCTGCATTGCAATCAGCAAGTTTTAAGGTGAAAGAAGAAAAAAGGATTTCTTACAGATTTTTCTGAGTGTGTTTTTTCAGTTGTATTGGGGACCTTGAGATCCATGACACAAGGGGGCTGTCTCTTAAACTCAAGGACTGACCAAATGACACAACCAAGGCCATTGCCGTACATTTAGATGTGCACTGTAAGGTTCAGTACAATACATTTATCATCAGTGTGACTTGCTGCTATTTACCATCCCAAAAATGCTGGAATTGAGACTCTGATTCTTCCAGTGCTGGTAGATAAGCTCCATCTACTGGTTGTTGTGCATGACAAAGGGTTAGGACTGAAGACATTATTAATTTATGTAATACTTGCATTAAGACAGTCCTCAGTCATCTGTGGAATTGTTAGAGTTGTCTCCTTTTAGAGTCACTACAGTCAAGCACCTAAGCTTTTGCTTTTGGAATTCTGAGGGACAGCATAGAAAATGGATGCACAAATTTTCTGGCCAAACTAGGTCAGAATGTTTTCCCAAAGCAAAGAAGGAGATGAATGTGCCCAAGATGACTGAAAAATGGGTGCATGCAGACAAGCCTGGATCAGAGTCCTAGGACTAGCAGCTCAATTCACTGCAATAAGGACCTACAGGTGCTGGAGTGCTCCTGACTAGCCCTAGGAAGATGGTGGCTGGGAGCGTGGTGGCTGGGTCCCTTCCAGAACTTTCACACTCAAACAATTCACATTCATACCACTCCTAGCATTTATGTTACAGTTGTCTACAACAATACTACAACTGTAAAGAAATCATTTGCCCAGCCCATTAAAATTTCTGAAATCTTGAAGGTATTTCTTCATTTTATATCAAGTGAAACCATGAACTTTCCAGAAAGCAGGGATTTTGTTTTCTTTTTTTAAATATCATGCTTGGACTTTCCAACTTTGCATGCATCTGAGCTTGACCTAGACAATCAAAGTTTTAGGTCTGGTAACTAGGTCAGAGGGAAAACAGACCATCAGGGTGCAGGTGCAGGTGCAGATGAACTAAGTTCCCTGTTGCAATACTGCAATAGGACAGGTCACGTATGTTCCAGATGGATCTGGTAAATCTAGGCATGATAGCCAAAGTACTCACCTGGCTTACGAGAGAGCTTTGTGCAAGATTGCATCCTGAGCCCTGAAGACCAGAGTCTCATGAGTCTCAGACCGCCTAGAAGACCACTCTTGTCAGCTAGCTGTAAGGTCAGATTCCTGCTGCCTTTCTCAATGCTATATTTACCACCTGATTGACAACAGAAGTTGCTCCAGAAGGAGAAGCTCCCATCCTAGAATCATCTATTGCCCATGGATTAGGAAACTCACCTAAGAGACGGAAGACACACTTGTCCCTTCTCTAAATCAGGCTGTTTTCTCATCTCTCAGGTGAGGTTCTTGTTAATGTATTACAGGCTGTCTGTCTTACTACTAGGCTTTCTACTGAACTGTGAAGAGGCATCACTTGGCTTTTTCTTCTGAAACCTCATTCCTGAATAACTTGTGTACAGAAGCATGCCTTTGGTCTAGAGACAGCTATTTAAAGTTTTGGGGGAGCTCCCATTTTCTTCTGCTTCCTTCCTTCAGCTACTTTCAGCTAAGTCATGAGATTTTTAATGTATTTTCAAACATGTAGCATGTTAACCACAATTTCTGCCTTCATAAAAATGTTTATATTTCATAGCTGAAAAGAGAAGCACGTAAGCTTCTCCCTGTTTAGATAGAGTCTGAATGAGTCAACAGTGCAAGACTGAGTTAATGACTAATGTCACCAAGAGACAGGGTCCTTAATAAATAGCTGTTGCCAATTTTAAGTCATGGCTTAACATGGTCTTCATGTCTTGTGTGATCATTTAAAACTTTTGGTTTCAGTTTTTGTGTCTGTTTTTACTGGCAAACATTCCTTATTATCCTAATACAGTGAGACTGAAGATGCAGGAAACTGGAAGACAGAAGAAGGCAAGCTCTTGAAATTGAAACAACAGCAAACCAAAGATCCACAGCCTTTCAGATTTCTTGGGTAAAAAACCGAGTTCTAGCAATGAGGGAGATACATGCCTTTTAGTTTCTGTCGAAAGATTTCACTGCAGGCATTCTGAGTTCCTGCATCTCTCCATAAGCACCATATTCATCCTCTCTTTTACACACATAGTCCCTTTGTGACATGAAGAATCTGCTCAGCTTCATGTTTTTCTCTCCTGCCTCGTCCCTCCCAAGCGGGAGGCTGCCACTTACTGTCTGTGTATACTCCAAATCCCATCTCCTTCTCTCAGAACAAGGTATCTTTTCCTTCTTGTAGTACAATGGTCAAGAGACTTCCCTTGGTCAGTGTGCCCCTTTGAGTTCCTTAAACTCTTAACATCCTTGTTTTCAAAAGCCACTTCCTGCTCTTTGTTCCTCCTTTTTTTCTGGGATTTTTCCATGACACAACTCCAGCTCTTACAGACCAGTGAGTGCACGGGCAGTCACACATTTCTTCTAAGACAGTTCTTCAGTCCTTTTTAAATGGAAGACTCTTAATGGTAGTTACTCACGTAGACATTTTTCCCTTTTCTGGGAGTTATATGACACCAGCTGTGGTAGAAAATTGCTGATTCGCTATAATCTTTAACCTTTTCACAGTACAGCAATTTTATAGCTTTATCCAGCATTCATCGATTTGAAATAAACAGGTTTTCCTACCTGTCATTCTTAGTTATTTAGGACAAGCTTTGGCCTCACATGAGTTTATAGAACTGTTTGGTGCAGGCTTAAATACAAACATGACCACTGCCTAGAGATGTGGGGAAATTATTTATGTATGTGCCAAAACGTATGTGAAGCCAAGAATGTGTGAGAAAGGATACAATATACAATGCTCCAGTGCTTTGCATTTGGCATCATTTACATAGGTCCAGGAGAAAGTTTCCACAATCATTTCACTTGGTGACCGCTAGCAGTGGTGTAAGTGACTCAACAGCAATGCTATAGAGTCCAGCCCAGAATTTTTTCCTGCCCTATTTGCTGTGTCATAAGGAATGCCTCACAGAAAGGAAAAATTATGTCTGCTGTAGGAAACAGGTTACTTAAAGCCATTTTTAAAAATCTCTTTCACTTCATTTCCCAGGCAAAGGAAATGTGGAGATCTGTTTGCAGAAACATAAATAGATAGTATTAAAAGCTATGAGCTGAAGCTGTCCCATAACTCACCTGTAATAAAACTCACATAAACAGATGCCATTCCATGGGAAATATCTTCTCTCTGGTTGACTGACAGCCTTTCATGACTCAGGAGACACTCAAACATCATGAGATTAAACCATTATTTTTCCAGTGGAGAAAACTGACAGAAAGGAATTCACTTCTACAATCCCTGTAGCAAATCAATGAAAGAACTGGGATAGATTCCCAAGGTTTACCCAGCATCGTGGAGGAAGGTCAGGTTCAGCTTCCCACTAAGTGGAGTGCTATGGGTGGGGGGGAAAAGAGAAAAAAGCAGGGAATCTATTTTAGACTGATGTATTATTTGCTCTCTATAATTTTTTTTTTTTCAACCCAGAATTCAGATATAATGGAAGAATGATGGTTTCTAGGTGAAAAGATTTGTGTTTTAGCTTTGTCTGAAACCACTGGGTTGGGGTGTGGGACATGAAGAGCCAGGAGAGACTTCATCTTTTTCCCCACTGCAGATGTGTATTTTGAGAGCTGGCCTTTGTTATGAGGCCAGTGCCTACACAGGTAGACCAACTTTTCCTCAGATGAATTCTTAAAAGCCTATGGCTGAGTTTTGCTAGTTGGTTGGTTTTGTTTTGTAGGGTTTTTTTTTATGGTGACCCTTTTCTAGGGTCAAGTTTAGCAAAGGAAATTGTGTGCTTTTTCACTAGATTGCCTGTAGTTACAGGCTTATGCTGAGAGCATGGACAAGTATCTGGGAAGCATGGGCCAGTGAAGGAGGGCTGATGCAAAGTAATTTTTGTTGCTGGTTGAATGTAAATGAAGACTTGCATTTACTATGGTAAGAAGAGAATTTAGGATTACTGTGGTTTCTTTCAGTTCTGTCACTTTTTTTTTTCAGTTACATGGTTCTTTCACTCAGGGAACACTGTTCCATTATTGTGATGTGCCCAAGCAAAATATAGAGCCACTTCAAGGCTGCTTTAATTGACAGAGAAGCTTCTGATTATTTTCTATTATCCCCAGGATATAAAGAATACAGTATTACAGTAGAGCATAGGCCACTCCTGAGAAACTGACAGGGCCCTCATCCCATCTTAAACAGTGAATGGTTCTTAGAGCAGGCAGGTATAGACTCTTTCTTATTGCTCTAGGAAAGCTTGTTACACCTTGGTGCTTGCTCTCCAAAGCTTCTGTGCATTGCTTGTTCAGCCCAGTGGAGCTTTGTGGTCACTGAAAAGCAAACCTCTGGAACAAACTCATACCAAATACTCAACCTCTCTATATGTCAGATATGAGTCTGGCATTCATGTTTCCACAGCTGTTGGAGGTACTGGCATAAATACATTAAGAATGTCATTACTGTTTACGTATTTACTTATTTCTGTGATTTATCACTGAGGTATCTAGACATTCCTGGCCCATCTATTAGAAGATTGGAAATGACACTCTGCTCAAGTCCAGTTCCCCTGCTACTGCAAATATATATATATAACTAGTCATGAAATGGTAGAGCTCTAGCTAGCTAAGTAGTCAGTATTCTTCCCCCTCCTTTTGTTGTGCAAAAGATTCCATCCTCTTTATCTTGCTTTTAAGTCTTCTCAGCAGGTATGCAAGTCCCAGTTTGCCTGTATTTGAATGTGAGTGACCAGAATCACATGACTGAACCAGAGTTGCAGGTCTCAGCTATGGCCTAATGAATATTCACACTTCTGTGGCATTTGATTCTGGGAGTACCCAGGATCGCATTTCACAGAATCACAGAATTGTTAGGGTTTGAAGTGACCTCTGGAGATGATCTAGTCCAATGACCCTGCCAAGGTTGGGTCACCTAGAGCAGGTTACACAGGAATGTGTCCAGGTGGATTTTGAATGTCTCCAGAGAAGGAGATTCCACAACATCCCTGGGCAGCCTGTTCCAGTGCTCTGACACAATTTAAAGAAATTCTTCCTCATGTTGAGATGGAACTTCTTGTGTTTTAGTTTACGGCCACTGCTCCTCATGCTATTGCTGGGCACAACCAAAAAGAGTCTGGCACCATCCTCTTGGCACCCACCTTTGACATATTTATATGCATTTATAAGATCCCTTCTAAGTCTTCTCTTCTCTAGACTAAACAGGCCCAGCTCCCAGTCTCTCCTCGTAAGAGAGATGCTCCAGACTCCTCATCATCATTGTGGCCCTCTGCTGGACTCTCTCCAGGAGCTCCATGTCTCTCTTAACCGGAGGAACACAGAATTGGACACAGTATCCTTTTTTTCACAGCTGCAACCACGGCAGCTCATAGCCCAGATCCCTCCTTCTCAGTCACTTCCAAATTGATTAATCCCCAGTCTGTAGCATAAACTGTGATTCTTCATTCCTAAAATGTACAGATTTGGGACTCATCCCAGTTCTGTGTGCTCAGCCTCCGCAGGCCAGCATTCCTTCCTGCGCGATGCGCACCTCCTCGCGTACGGACCGCGCCTACGGCACCGCGCCGTGCCCCGGTTCCGCCGGCGGAGAGGCAGCACGGGCCGGCTCCGGCTGCGGCTCCGGCTGAGGCTCCNTCACGTAGCCGGGGGGGCGGTGCGGCGGCCCCGGGAAGCGGCGGTCGGGGCTGCACGTAGCGGGGCCGCCACCGCGCCGCGCCGGTCACGTCGGCGGGGCCGGGCCGGCGGCGCCTCGGGGGCGATTAAATCGGGCTCTGTGTGCCGCCGCCTGCCCCATCTTTGGCTCCGGCCGCCGGCACCTTCCGCCTTCCGCGGCTGCTCTCGATGCAGCGCCTGCACGTGTGAGATGCCCCCGTCCTGCCCCCCAGCCAGGGCCTTGGCCGCTCCGTCCGACGACCTCCCCCGCCCTCGGGAGCGGAAAAAACGGGTCTTCACGTTTCACCGGGAAAGCGCAATCGTGGTTTGAAAGACTCTGCTTACACTGTTCCCAAAAATTCTTAGGAAACGCACAGAATTTTCACGTCAGATCAGCTGTTTTTACACCGAGAATGTCCCGTTTTCCGCTGAACTCAAGAAGGCATTTTGAGCAGAATAAGGACGTTTCTAGTGTGTCTCAATATACGAAACAGGTTCCAAAACGAATTTTGTGCCAGACACATTTAGTATGTAGCTGTTACATGGACTTTATACACAGATAACCTGTCTTTCCATATACCAAGTAAGATCTCCAAAAAAGTGGCATCTGGAAAATACAAAATTATTTGACTTGAAATGGTGAGAAGTACGTAAAAATGGTTGCTGCTTATTTTTCCTGCTTTGTAACCCTTATATCCCATAGGAAATGCTTCAACTCATAGGCATTCTAATGATTCTATTCTCATTTTATGGTTATGCATACATTATGTATGCTGAACTGCATGTTGTTTCCTCTTTTCTTATAGCATCATCATGCCTATCACCCTAAATCTGCTGCTTAATTCTTTCCTGTCCTTGTGGCACTGCTGCTTCTTTTAATTTCTTCTTTATTGTAGCAGCTTTCATCCATTTTTCCTGTTCCTATGCACACTTCCAGTACGAATGCCAGCACCTGCCATTTAGCTCATTTCATCACCCAGGAAAGTGAATTAACAATGGGGGAGTAACAAGCTGGTTTCCTGTTCTGAAAGGAATCCTTAATAATGTGTGTAGGACCTGACTCTTGAGTCTGCTTCAGCTGCCATCAGTCTGCATGGATAATTAACAGGATTCCCTAAAAAAAGAAATTTTAAAAATAGTGCTCTGTTGAGGGAAGATAATCAACCTTATTCACCCACAAAGGTGACATCCCTTAGAGTAAGGAAGTTGGACAAGAGAAAAATTCCACAAAGGTCACTGGCTCAGTGATACAGACTCTAATTGTAAGAAGACAGAAAGTCACTCTGAATCATGCCAGAGACCAGATTGGATCCTTTCTGCCTCCATATTTGAAGAAAATAGGAAGGCCTGTGCCTAACCCTGGTCCTGTTCCTGCTACATATTGTAGCATCTAAGTTTAGACATTAATGGATGGATATTTTGCAAATAGTTATCTCAGAGTTCAGTCTAAATGGCTGGACAATATTTTGTATTTGGGAAAGAATTACAGAACTTTCACAGTTCATCAATGCTTTAGGGTGTGTTAATAATGCACTCTGGGAAAACCTACTTGGAGAAACTAAATTGGTTAGTTTCCGGTTTTCTGCTGTGGCAATCATATCACATGTTCTAACTTTTACTTCCAAATAGTTGACATTCTCCCCTGAGTTGCCAAGATGCTTACAGAAATCTGTTGGTTTAAGGCTGGTCAGGCCCTCTCAAGCTTTCACCCTGCAAAGAAAAAGAAAGTAGTGTCCATACATCTTACCATACAAGAACTTAATCTAATAGCTAAGGTGTTTGACAAGAGGCAGGTGTTTGCCCAGAAACATCTTTGGCTTTCTATTATAGCAAAATGAGCAAAATGTTTAAGCTTTGCTGTGTCCTCAGAAATTTTTGATCTTGAAAATGGCTAAGAATTCCTGCTACTGCTTGCTGCTCTGTGCAAGGTGACTATCCTTTATTCCACCACAAATTGTGTTTCAACTGTAATTTAGAAGTCATAGGACTGGCAGCTGTTTATAATTGTAGATAATGGTGTGGTTATTGTGCACACTGAGAAGCACATGCAGATAGGAAGTTTTCCACGGGATAGCTCTGACCACAGTTTCTGTGTAAGAACACAATTTTTTCAATGACGTTGTAAAACAAACCTTCATCAGTGGAATTATTCTATGAGAAGTCTGTGTGAGAATACATTCATAAAAGAGACTAAGATGGAGATGAGACCACGGACCATAGCTAAAACTGGCAGCGTATCTCTTCACTCTTAAACTAAAGGTAAAACTTCTCATTGCCCTCTACGGTCCCACAGATCAGCTAGAGTTACTTCTTACATCTGTTATGAAGTTCTTCAGGATTTCAGATTCTGAAGGACCTAGATCTTCAATACAATCACTAATCTTCTTTAAGGCCTTATACTGAAATTGAGGTTATTCTTTCAATAAAGTAAATGATTTGTTTGGGTTTGATTTGGTTTGTTTTTTCAAAAGACAATGTGTGTGTGGAGATTAGAGTCTGTCCAGGAAACCATGCCTAGTATTTCCCTTTCTTAAAGGTTTTTAAGAGAGCTGCAAATTATTAAATACTTATCTTTATTTTCAGGAGAGCGGTTTTAGTAAACAGTGAACAGTTGGATAGAACAGAAATTCATGGAAGTGTTGGAAAGAGAAAAAGATTGTAGAGATCTTATAAGCCACAAAGACTCCTACCAGGGGAGTGAGAGACACAATTTATGGTGAAAGGGGGTGATACTATTGGACAGTGGGTGTCTAGGTGTCCCCTTGCAATAGAAAATTAGTGGACTGAAACTACAGTATGGCAGTAACTTTCTTCTTCCTGAAGTGAAGAATGCCAACCTAGCTGCAAAGCAACAGCATCAAGCCAGTAATGCAGATGTAAAATCTGCTTCTTCTGCATCAAACTCTAAATCAAACATAACATTCCTAATTCACATTGTAGTGGCTGTAAAAGTTCTTCCTCTTTATTTGTGTGTGCGTGTGTGTCAGCTGATAACCTCGATTTGTATGGGTGATAAAGTTTAATGAAAAAGAACCAGTCAAGAACATTTGCAGGATTTATTGCTGGTTCTCTTTACCAAATTGAGTTTAGAAGTGGGGAATGAGGTTTTGATTTATGTTTCTTCCTTTTGCTTGCTCATTTTGAGGCAAAGTCTAAGCTTGTATAATCTAAATAGTTTACAGTTGTGCCAAGCTGAGGCTCATAGAGAACTTTTAAGAATGAGCACTATGATTTACTACTGGAGAAAGACATGAATATTCTCTTTCTAAATGGTTTCTAGGCTCTCAATGGGGATTTTGTTTTATTCAGGCTGAGTTAAAAAGATGGGACTAGAACTGACTTCCTCAGTTTTGTTCTCAGATATTGTATGCAGCCATGCTTTGTAATCCCTTTTATACCCTTCAGTTTGCTCTTATCAGTATAAAAATAATGAAGAGTATCTTGGTGAACTGGTTCAGTTTTCTGAATAACCATACCATGCTCTGTTGACCCCAGCAGTACGTTAAGGCTTTACCTGAGAACTTCAGTCTTCCCTTAAACAGATCTTCCCTAGTATTTTCTTCCCATATCTGTTCTTTGCTTCCCTGATCTTTTATTAATTTTTTTTCCCTTGCTTAGCAGTCTGACAGAAATCTCTTTAATATAACTGATATAACTGATCAGTGTTGTTTAAAGGGAGCACAACACAAGATCATGCCATTACTTATAAAAAGTAATGGTTCTCTTTTTCCTTGGTGGTGGCTTCCTTTAAGAGTAATAGCTGGAAAAGAAAACATGGAATTATGGACAGAGAAATGCACTGTGTCAGATGTTCCTGGCAGTAGCTGTTATACTCTAGAACAATCTCTCATAGTAAAGTCTGATCAGTCTTGCTTGGGGTATTTAAGATGGTATTACACATAGCATCAGAAGAGATCGTTTGTTCGCTCCCATGAAGCTGTCAAAATGCTGTGGTACACATTCACGTCATCCATTCTTATAGCATACTCAAGTAGTTAATTTTTTTTTTTGTAAAAAACCAGTTTATTATCAGTGAAATATTTTACAGGGCTTATAGGCCATCTGAAGGACAGAATGAGTTCTGCAGAAGTGAAATACCACAACAAACCACATAGAGCTCATATTATGTGGCTAATCCTTCTCATAAGATGATGTTCATCCTTACATCTGAACATTGGGATTACAATATATATTGGAGATATTGGAGAGGAAGAATTAATAGCAAGTTAATAATTCTAGAGATTTTAAAATTATGTATAACAAAGTCAGTACAATAATAAACAGCTGATGCTTCTCAATGAAAAAGAACAGCAGTTCCTTTTCTGTGTAGATGAGGAGTGTGATGATGCAGCAGTAAAAATATCAAAACAATCTGGTTTTAAGACACATAAATGTCCTGTGACGTTTCAATAGGCTGCAAGACAAAAAGAGCAAAAATAGATGATATGTGTAGGAGGATTTAATCAGGTGGAGAAAAACAGTGCATTATTTCTGCCTTCCCTAGCATTGCTCATACAGTGGTGGACAGTTGACCTCCCACCTGCAAAACGTTCAGACATGTGCATTTCAAGGGCAAGCACTTGTCAGTGACACTTGTCATGATCCACTGAAAACCACTTGAACTGCACGGGACAATGTCAATGAATTGCAGACTGATGGCATAACTTAGGGAAAAAATTCAGCTGGTGTTTGATGATGAATATTAAATGTCTCTGAATATTCTGGCACTGAACTCTGCCTTTCTTGTGCATGAAGTTCTTCTCCAGTGCCAGAGGCAGAAATGGCAATATTCTGTATATTTTTATATCAGCTGCAGATTTTTTCTTTAAATCCCAGAGGATGAATTAAATCATAGAATCACAGGATCATAGAATCTTTTAGGTTGGAAAAGATCTCTAAGATCATCGAATCCAACCATTAACCCAGCATTGCCAAGTTCACCACTAAACCATGTTCCCAAGTGTCTCATCTACACGCCTTCTGAACATGTCTCAATTAGATACATTGCCAGGGATGGGGACTAAACCACTTCTCTGGGCTCTGGGCAGCCTGTTCAAATCCTAATTTTTTAGGATTTGAATTTTAGAATTTTTTCCTAATATCCAATCTAAACCTCTCCTGGCACATATCAAAGCCATTTTCTCTTGTCCTATTGCTTGTTACTTGGGAGACTGACCCTCACCTAACTACAACCTCCTTTCAGTTAATTGTAGAATTTACACAGTTTCTAGCAACTTGCATACAAAGTCACTTGAAATCATTGCTACTTCTCCTTTTTCACTCCTTTGGAGACTGGTGTTTGGTTCCATGGCCCACTCCCACAGAAGAGACTTCTGGGACACACATTCAGTGCACTGTTCTGAAACTGAAACAGTGCTCCATTTAACTCTTGTTACTGTAAGAACAGCACCGTGCTGTCTGTTGGGTAGCTGGTAGCTGCTGAATTGTAGCATGAAAGTTAGTAATCTGAGAGCACTGCTGTTTCTAAAGAATTGCTCTGATTCACATGAGAATTGACCTAGACTAATGTTAAGTTTTTCCTTTGTGGCTTTTATCACTGGTAGACTACAAGCATTCACAGATATCACAGAAATTCTGTACTACTTCATTTTCTAACTATTTATGGATTCATTTTCCTGTTTTCACACTGAGTCATCCATGCATGTACTGCATGACCTCAATGACTTCCTGGAACTGATGTCAACTGGATAAACCAGTACCAAGTAAAGTTATTAGCTGCTGAGTTACTTGCGATGTAAGTTATATTTCTACTCTCTAAAGTATGTGTAGGTCTGTGTCATGGGAAGAAAGAGAGGCTGTGGACATTCTCTTGTGGCTCTTCATCAGACGTGCCGTAGTAGATTTTTTAGTATCACCTGCTCCACTTTGCTTTCAATTGGGTAATTGTTAACAAGCTGCCACTTGCTTGAGACAACCAGAGCTTGTTTTGCAGTCAGTGGCTTGGATCTGCAGTCAGTACTCTGAATAACTGAAGACTCATTTCAGAGCTAGCTGAGTTTCCCCACAGCTGTACCGCCATCTGGCCTGTTTCTGTTACATCATGCTCCATGTCTCATTATTCTTTTCCTATGAGCTGTCCTTGTGTCTATTAACCGTCACAACTGCTTGTTTTCCCTTGCCTGGGATTTGGTCCTCTAATCTCCTCTTCAGTTTCTTCAGAATTTATTCAGTCACAGAGTATTTTTGAGCTGACTGAATGAGTATTCCCTTGCCTCAGAAAAAAATGTGACCTCTGTAATGGAGGTTCCAGCCTCTGCCATGCCTTACTTATATACCCTTCGAACCCAAGAGATTTGGGGCTATACACTCCAGGCAGTTACAGCAAGGAATTCTGGAAAGATGAGTGGCTGTATGTAAATGCTCCAGAGGGAGTATAGGAGAGAATTGGCTGTGGATCTCTCCTCCTTGCAGAGGGTGTGACAGTATATTCAAGGTACCACACAGCAAGGTAGCTGTAAAGGAAATTACAGAAAAAACTGCCTGTTGGAGGACACTGATGGGACTGCAGGCATCTGTGAAGAGTGACAGTTTTGGGCAAGAAAGGGGAAAAATAGATTTACTTCCTTTAGTCAGATCTCAGAGCTGAAGACATTGGTGAGTAACAGAAAACTTCTTCCAGTTCTGCTGGGCTAGAGGGAACAGGGAATCTCTCCTTGTCAGGATGAAGCCATGCTGAGGGAGTAAGAGATGAGCTCCTCCTGGTTTCTCTGCCACTTTGTCTTTTATCATTCTGTTACTGATCAGGATTAGGTAACTAAATGGAAGGCCCAGATTCCTGACGTCAGGATGGAAAAGGCAGAAGGGTCACAGTGAAGGAAACTGAGAATGAGATAGAAGTTTTTGCATTTTTTTTTTTTTTGATATTTTAGGATCTCTAAGCTGAATGAAGTAGAGCTTGTCAATGTTAACTAGTTTATTGGCTGCCATTTTCACAAACCTAATTATCAATTTAAGAGGCTTGTGTCCCTTCCCTTGCTTGAAATGTCTTGCTCTGTCATCTGTGCCAAATGCCAAACCAGCAATGTGGGACTGAGCTCTAAATGGTGGTACAAACATGTGACAGGATGACTATGGCATGCTTGCCTTTCTCTTCTCAAAGCAAAGGCCACTTGTGCTTATAAGCAGGAAAAAAAGCTAGAGAAAACCAGACTGTTTTCTGTCTCACCTAGACTTTTGAAGACTACCTCACTTCTGAGTCCTATTATATCCCATGGACTCTTCTGCTTTGCATCCTCTACTGTCTTCCAGGCCCTGTATCATCGTGACTAAACCTTTAAAGTCTTGTTGTTTTCAGGACTGGAGGATTCTAGTTAGAGTGCATATAAAGTTTTAAAGAAAGGACTGTTGGGTACTGTCATTATCACGTGTAAGCTTGCATAATTCTATGCCCTTTCAAAGTAATGTCTGTTGAAGTAAGCTGGTGGATGTTGTCTGAAGATCTCTTCATTTAGCAGGTGCAGGAAACCTGGACAAGAACTTTCGTAAGAAAAGATCAAACAGAAGAGGTAAACACTCCCTGTCACAGGTGTTAAATTCTGCTGCAGGTCAAAATCAACATGAAAAACAGTGAATAAACATGAAACTAGACAGTATTTCTATTATCATTGAGCAGTTAGATACAAAATCAGAGAAACTATTGCTGAGTCCGCATATAGAAGCATCTGTCTCTCAAGCCTCTTATTCTCCCTGCAGAGGACTCTGGGAAGTCAGTCTGAGGTCAGCTCAGGGTGTCCAAGCTCAGTGCTGGTGCATGGAGTGGCCGTGCTGACCTCACTGGCTGTTGTGCTGCCCTTACTGCCCACCCACTGCACTAGGGTTGTCCCTGTGGGGTTGCAGAGCCCTTTGTCTCTCCAGCTTGGAAAATTGGATGATGTGTTTCCTGATACATGCAGCTTGGAGTAGAGCCAGGCCAGGATGCAATTTACCTGAGACCTGATATAAAGCTGTTGTTTCTAACCCATCTTTCCTAATTTCTTTCCTGCTCATCTCCTGTTTTCTGTGATGGAAGATGCAGTTTTATCTATGTGATTCTATGTGCTATAGAGTGGTCTTAGTTCACCCTCCAAAATATTTATGATTAACTGAAAGACCTGGAGAAGAAAAGGCTTAAGAAGGAAATTGAAGAATGTGCTGGTGAAGCTTTCCTGGGTTCTGAAAGGGATTTTCATATTATGTCACTTATCAATCATGACAGATCAGGAAAGTTATTTACAGATGTGTTTTTTAGAAGAATAACATGGACTAGCATTGTCATTTTTGTATCAGAGGATGTCTATTATGTTACCTTTAAAGCCTTAAGTCTTTAAAGGCTTAAGAAAGAAGCTCATGTTTGAAGTACTAAGATAGCATAAAGAAACCAAGGTGGAGCTGGTTACGTAAGTAAAAGGCAAAGTAGAGAGTATCAGTAATGTTTGGCATACACAAAGTGGCAAAAAGGCTGGAGGCAACAGAGCTGGAAAAGTGGAGGTGACCATAGTCAAGCAATAAGGTTATCGGCCCATGGACAAACACTTTGGCAGTCTCTCAGGCAAAACATGATGGTCTTTGCAAATCTGTGGAGAAAGGAGTAGCAAGATTTAAACAGAGCGAAGATATAAGGGAATCTGAGAGGGGGGATGAAGAAGGATGGTGCCTTGCTTATGCTTAGTGAGTAGGAAGATGATGCTGTCATCCCTGATGAGAGGAGAAGGAGAGAGAAAGAAAAATGGGAAGAAGCTTGAATCTTAGTCAGACTATAATAACAGGCCTGCAGCAAATCCTGAAGTGTTGTCACCATTAGACATTCACCTTCTATGTTTTAAAGTGAATTTCACAGTGGTTTCTAAGGTATTGATTCCTTCATGCCATTTCTCTCCTCCCTGTGAACTGAACAGCTAAGCACAAATGTATTTTTGAAATATGTGGTTATTCTTCCTCATCCTAGATTCTCCATTTCTTATGAACAGTTTTAATCACGACAACTGAGAACATAAAAAGAAGAGAAGATGATCTGTGCTTCTTTTGTAAAATATGAAGTGAAATAGACTTCAAGAACTGAACAAAAAGGAGTAATTATGAGAACTGTTCTTTAAAGGAACTGAGACAGGAGAATGTCTGACAGGCAGGCAATTTTCTTGTGTAATAGAAATTGGGCAAAAAGAAATTCTGGAAGAGCATGAGTCTATACTGCTAAGTACATAGAAGTGATAGAAAGAACTGATGAGGGTGCTCAAACTACTCAAAGCCTGTTGTTTTCCACAGGGAAAACTGTAAAAGCTTGGGCTTTGACAGATGTAGTCATTGTTGGATAACTTCGTGGATCTCCAAAAGAAATTAAACATTAAAAAGAAGAACAAAATTGGTGTCAAAGCTATTTCAAAAGAGCAGATGAAACTACTCAGCAGCACCATCACAATGTACATAGAATAGAAATGTGAATATAACCAGCAATCAGACTCACCATGAAGAAACTTAAGAACTAAAGCATTCAACAGTAGCTCAATGGAATTAAAACCTAGTGATCAGTGTCCTGACCTTCAAGATAACCATCTGAAAATGCCAAGTGGAGGAATAGACTTTTTTTTGTTTCTTCTTAGACAGCTTTTCGCTCTCCCCTTTAAGATTCACATTTGCTGGAGCTGTGGGTTTCAAGCTGTGACATTTTTCAGAAAACTGACGTGGAATTTGGATTTATTTGAATCTTTAATCTGATTTGGAATGAAGATATGAATTTAGATGTCCACATGTCTCCAAGTGGGCAGTCTAATCACTGTGTTAGTAGATTAGGATTGTCAAAGTGGAAGGCCGCTTTTATGGTTCTATTTTGTGCAAAGTAGACAAAACACATAATAGGCCCATGTCCACAGGAATTAGAGATTTGATGCCCTGTCAAGCAAGGGGGGATGAGGACCTGATGATCTAATAGTATAAGGCCTTGACCAGTCTCTGTCAGGTGATCATTTTGATGGGATAACTTTCCTTAGGAGATAGGTAAAAAACTGAAGTCATCCATCAAGTGAATTATTCTCAGCAGTCTGAATATATTTTTCATGCTTTTTTTTTTTTTTTTCCTTCTGAACTTTTAACCTTCATTCTTCAGGACAGAACTTATCATACTTTCATCATACTTTAATAATCTACCTCATCTACTTGAGCTTTCCAAGGAGTGTTTCGGTTTTGTCTGTGAGTATGTTTACTCTATTGGCATATTTCCTGATCTAATTTAAAACAAGCTAAAAGGATTCTGAAGAGTAATTTCTGAAGGAAGGAGTTGTTAGCAAAATGCAGAAGCATTTCACAACTGATCAGGGATGATACTTCCTTCTGTGTCCTGCCCAACCTTCCTTTTCCCATCCTTGCTTACTGATTTGTGGGCTGACTATTGACATGTCTTCTCCATTTCCTCCTCAAACACCTTTTACATTTAGGGGTTTTGGTTTTTTGTTTCTGAATCCCACCACATCCTCCATAATACATAATAGTCTGTGATCTTCATGCTTCAAAGATGTTCTAAGTATTTCAGATGGTTTGGCAGCAAAAGCTCTTTAATCAGCTTTGGCAAATTTTCAATTAGACGTGTTTTTCCGTATGTTATCCCAATGGGATACCTACAGGTAAATCCAATGACGTATTCACATTGATTTTCTCCTTCTTGGAAAATATCAGACTATACAGATAAAGACTGAAAGGCTCTGACACTGCTCACAGCAATGAGCTTATTTGAGCTAATAGAGAATCCATCATCCTTTCTTAAAAGCTGGCACAAGTTCCTTTCTCTTTTATAGGTATTTTCTTTTGAACATAATTTCTTTTCTTGTTCATCTTCCTTCAAATATTTAGTGTGAAACAGCTATAACTCTGCTTCAAAATCTCTTCCCTCTATTTTCTTTTTTTTGTTTCCTCTTTCAAGTGCTAGCATAGAACCTGATGGTCGTACACAGTAGCTATTATATATCATTGTGCTGGTATGTATTGATTTGAAACCTTTAACCTCATCTCTGCTTTCTGAAAGCTCAAGCATAATGCTAACACATTATATGTCTATGTTTTAATAGGCATTTATCACCAAAATGGTGCAAAAATCTAGAGTTGTTATGGGTGCAAAAGATTTATTTTCATTCTCAGTTTGTTGATTTCTGGAGAATACCATAGTTTGCACGAAAGAAAGTGTGTTTTGTTTATGGCCACAATAATATTGATAAAAACATTTTTGTAATATTTTCAAAATAGTCTTTAGGTTCTCTGATTTTCACAATAACATAAATGTACTTTCTCCTTCCTCTTTCTCCATGGCAGGTGATTGAAAAAAATAATGAGATTTTTCAAATCTGTCTTACAAAACTCTGAGTTTCTGGGTATATTTTACCTTCCCTGAGAGAAAAGGCATTTACACAGAAAAAGAAAGTCCTCTTTTATAGCCTACTGTATTCTTCACTCCTGCAAATTGTCTTCTCGGCTCAATATGTGAACTTGCCCTATCAAATCAAATTTCATACCTCTCTCCCTTTCATCACACACCAGCAACCCACATTCTCCCACATCCTGAGCCAGATGTGCGGCTCCCAGCACAACCTGAGTTCCTCCACAAGGACTGCAAGAGAAGCAGCCACTCAGCATGGAGCCACTGGCACACACAGAAACAAGATGTTATTTGTTGGTGGGCTGAAGGTAGCTCCTTTGATAAAGTGATGGTTAATGTTCAGATCAGCTCAATGCTTCCCCACATAAGGAGCTGGAAATTGCTTTTCCCACCTGAAAGTGGCTCTGAGCCCATGATCACAAGGACTGATTGACCTTTCTGAGCACCAGCACCAGTTCCAAATAATTCTCATTGTGAAGTTTTGTTTGAATTGACCAGAATTTCCCTGGCTGTGACTTGTGCTCCTTGCCTCTCAGCCTTTCCCAGTGTCTCTGAGAAGGATTTGGCTTGATCTTTTCTGCCACCACCCATTTGGTAGTTAATATAGCAGGCATATATCTGCACAGACTTTGTTTTCTGTAGGCTGAGCAATCACAAGTCTCTAATTCATGTATTGTAGTTCTCCAGGCATCGCTCAATACCTCCACTGGACCTCCTTCAGTTTGACAGTGTCTTTTTGTGCACTGGGGTGCTCAGACTGGGTGCAGTACTCTGGATGTCATCTCAAAAGTCCTGAACAGAGAGAATAAGTACTTCCCTTGACCTGCTGTCTACACTTTCGCTAGTGCAGCCTAGTGTGCCATTGACCCTCCTCCCCCATTAAGGCATATTGCTGACTCATGTTCAGCTTCTCTGCAAACCCAAGTTGCAACAAAGGAGTTTGTGGCCATGCATC
Source organism: Dasyornis broadbenti (assembly GCA_013397935.1). Classification (NCBI taxonomy): domain Eukaryota; kingdom Metazoa; phylum Chordata; class Aves; order Passeriformes; family Dasyornithidae; genus Dasyornis; species Dasyornis broadbenti. The sequence goes on from VZRN01011462.1 coordinate 104,051, forward strand.
GCACAGCTGCAGCAGATGCTCTCTGCTCTCTCACCACAACTGTTTATTTCTGGGTTTCCTTTTCATGATCTGGATAAGATACAGCTCCTTTAGCTTCCTCACTGGTGGTGGGGCAAGGTGGGTTAATTGTATCTAAGAGTAAGTTAGTGATGCTGTTGCAAGGTTCTGGATACCGATAATGTATTATGTGGCCATCTGGTCAATATAGGCTATAATTATGCATAATATTCACACACCGAGCACCAGAACTTTTCAATGTGGAGTGCTTTTGCAGAAAGCTCAGTCATAGAGGAAAGTCTCCTATAGGCTGCTCCTGTCCAGTTACATATCTATATCTACTCCAAAGCCATCTAATTGCTGTTGAACTGAGACACAGATCATGACAGTATTCAGCATTGTATGTGATGGACACTTCCCAGAAGTTTGTTCTGTCTTTGTCCATACAGCCTTGTCACTTCATGCTGCTACATCTGGCTGTTCAAATGCATTTGTCATTCCTGGACTCACTCCAGAATGGTTTGCCAAGCCTTACAGACTGATGCATTTTCTTTGCTGTTATTATGTTGCCACAGTAGTTTATCTGGCAGCAAGAATGACAACTGCAGCAGGTCAATTTAAGGTCATACAGCACTCTTCTTCTTCATTATATAAGGCTGTCATTGCTTTTAAGTATTGTCTGTTAAACTGGGTGTAAAGGAGGCTTAACTGTTTGGTGTGCTCAGCACCATTCCTTGACTTATGCTGGGTAGGTTATATTATAACCTTCCCCCCTGCACTATCCCACGATTGCATGAAACTGCCATTTGAAGAGATGACTGTCTGGAACAGCAGCAGAGAAACTGAGGAATGGGGCCAGGTGCTTACCAGGTAGAGACAACATTGGAAGAACATCTATTAGTTTCCTCAGAGAAGTACTGAAGGGGAAAATCTGTGATCTGCTTCTTGAAAAAGGGAGATGCCTAGAAAGTTTCTCTAGAGATTTTAGCTGACAGAAAATCTGTAAGGAAACAGGAGGCAGACAGCCTGTAGGATAAAGACGAATCATGCTGGTAGGAGTTATATTAAGGAGTAAGTATGAAGATCTAGAGCCATCTGGAAAGGCTGAGTGGATAAGCTTGTGTTGCTTGTTAAATTTTTCAGTAAATGCAAATCCCCAAAAGGCAGATGTTCTCTAGGACTTGTCTAACTTGCCAGAAGAATGCAAAGGAGCTGAGAGACATGCTGTTAGCAGGGTTAAGTCTGCCAAGGGGATGCGTGCCCTGGGATGGTGCAGTGCTGGCTTCCTCTCCATGCAGTACACACAAATGCAGACTGGAGACAGACTGCCTTTCACATCAAGAGTGTCTATGTTCAGTTAATATTTCACTGCTCTTTTGCTTCTTTCTGAGTCATCTATTGTTCTTTGTTTTTAGAGCTTCTCCATGAGGGAGTTGAGTCTTGGTGATATTAATTTGCTTTGTTTTCTTGGGAGCAAGTGCCATTTAAGGCTATTTGTTAGCTTGCTTTCTTTATTCAGTCCAAGTATTGGACTTGTTTCTTCTTTTATATCTTTGTCCTACATAGATTTTCATGTCTTCTTTTTTTGCCTTACTTCTCTAAAATGCCAAGTATCATCTCCCAAATTGCTCTTTATATGTGTGTCCTGAATTATCAACTTCCACCCAGTGGACTGAGAAGTACTGTTGTGCTTCCATTGCACTTATTGGAATTCTGCTTTGTTAAAAAAAAAAATTAAAAAAATTAGCTAGGATAAATAAGTAATGTGCTCCGTTTACAGCAGTAGAGCTGTGCCAGGAACAACTTGGCTTTTAACTGAATCATCTGACCTTGGTTTATTTGGTAATGTCCTGGGAAAAGGGACTCAGATGTGTATAAAGACAGATATATTAGTGTTCAGTAAAGTTAGTCATAAAGAGGAAAGCACCACCCCGGAAAGCTTATAGAAATGTCAAATGTGTATATAAATATATATTAGAAAAAAAGAGAAGATATGGAGAATGTTCACAGTATTTCATATCCAAATATAAAGGGATGTTGTAGTCTTGATAGCTTGAGAACTGAGTTTTTTCTCTTTAAAGTAATTATCTTTTTTTGGAAAAGGTTTGCTGGTAACTGAGAAACACATCTCAAACATTAATGTCATACTCAGACAGTTCTGACCACATAGTATGAGCTGGAGCAGGCTGAGTAACTAGGCTGACATTTAATGTGAGTAGTATTAGTGTGGGGGTGCTTCTAAGTACAGCTGTCATCATGCGCCAGTTCCCAGAGTAGGAGGAGAAAAAGAGCAGGTATCCAAATAAATCCTGGTGTCAGCTCTGTGATGGTGTCTCAGGCTTGAGCAAAGGTCCTGTTGCTAACAGCATGTGTAGTACTGCTCTGTTCTCAGAATGCTGGAGATGGCTTCTCGAGTAGCTGCATTGTCTTCTCCTTCCTTTCTCAGTATATGCTAAGTTTCCTAAACAGAGATAGGGTACGCTCTAATTTTGGTGAATTGTTTCATCTGAACACAGATATCCTGAATATTAAAAAAAA
>VZRN01011462.1:106663-124576 GCA_013397935.1 Dasyornis broadbenti
ATATATATATATATATTTGCCAGCTTTTATGCCTATAATGAATGCAGTAAACTCTGGTTCTAAAGAGAAAAGTAGAACTACCTCAAATGCCAAACATCACCCAGCCAACATTTACACAGGAAGAAATGACATTTTGCCAGTTGTCATTCTCTGAAGGGATCCTGTATTCCAACAGAGCTGCAGGCAGTTGTGAAACTCATGTAGGTGTAAGCAATGGGAGAAATAATTTCTATAGTGTTGGCCCACAGCCAACAGAGGAAAGAATGTGTTCATCTTTCAGGACTGGCTTTTTCTTGGCTCAGACTCTATCAATGATCCAGAACCTAAACAAAACTTTGTGCTTAGAGCATCGAGCAATACACTTGGAAACAAAACATTCATTAATTCTTCAGTGATTGGTACACTGACTGCAGTGAAACCAGCAGCAAAAGTAGCTCAGGTTTTGCAAATAATTTTATGTTTTCTCAGAGGTGATTTCTGATATTACCTGGAATAACTGCAGAAGTTAGTATAAAATTTCAGGAAAAACAAAGTGGTGAGGATTTTGAGCTGGCTGTTGACACATGTTGGCTTTCTTTGCTTACTCAGAGGAGTCAGACACAACATGCCCAGCCTTCTACTCTAATCTTTCAACTCTTCTTTCAAGCTTAGACAGCTTGACAGCATTGTTCCAATACCTGCTGTGGGAGAAGCCAGGCTGCACCTTTTTACCAAAGTGAGAGGGGTTGGTCCCAGGCTTCAAGAAATTATCTTTCCTGAAGTGTAGTTAGAATTTTAATGAATACAGAGTAAAGCGTGAAATTAAGGAAGATCCAAAATATAGGTGTTATGAAACAATTCTGTCATTCCATAAACTACTGATATAAGAAGTTACTTGGATTTGGGTATGTCATTATTTTTCAGGTAAAAGAACACTGCTTTATCTATAGTGCTTCAGAATCGTGAAATATTCTAGGTGAAATTCTCAGATCATCAAAACCAGCAGAATGTCATGGAAAAAATGAGGTTTGCTAAGCTTGTCTAGATGACAGTCTGATCCCTGGAGGGTTTTAATGTCTTCATAAATTACTAAAACACCAATATCATTCAACCAAACCATAATTCAGAAAACTAATTTGCCCTAATGGGTCACAGAACTATTTGTATTTCCTGTTCTGTCCTTCATAACATACAAACATCTTAATCATATATGTAGATATGTAAGTAGATTTGCATGTAATAATTAGATTTTACAGGTAAGTAGTTTTGCACTGTTTGTACAAAATTGAAGAGCTCTTTTCTTGGTGCACAAAGAAAAGAAATCCTGATAAATCAGCTCATGAAAGTGAAGTATGCCAGTGCTGGCAAAAGAACAGATCTTGAGTTCATTAGATAAGCTGTAGGAAAAACAAAAGAATGAGTTTCATGGTAAAATTAGATTACTTTCTCTTAGTACACTTTAAGTAATATTATCTTTGTTATCTAGCATGTACAGCCAAGGCATACATACGTACATTTGTGCTTATCTTCAGGAAATTCAAATGTGTGTCCTGACTGGTCATCAAAATTTACTAAAAGGAACTATGAAGCACAGTTAGCGAGGATAATTTTAAAATGTTCATGGGAACTGATCAAAACCTACATATAGGAGGCATCTTAGCCTTTAAAGGGTTTTGGGAATGTTGGTTTTCACCATTTTCTGGCCTTTATATTTGATGAGGTTTATGCATATTTCGCTTTTACTGAAATATGTACTGTTTTCTTGCATATAAGTTTTGCCTGACCAGAAGAAGAAGAGCTTGGCCATTTGTCTGGAATTTCTAAATGTTTGGCATCCTGGAAGTCCTATCGGTGTTGCCAGCACACAGAGATTGACTGTCCAGTGCATGCAGTGTGATCCCAACATGTGAACGACTGTGCATGTAGCAGTTACTTTATCTGCTCAGCATTTTCCTATGCACACAGTTCTTTCTGGTATTAATGCTTCTGTGCATCAGGTACCTTATGTCTGCTTTTAAAAAGCAATGCACATAGGAGAATTGTGATGCTTGTTTCCTTTCTAAGAGGAATTTTATTTTGTCTAATGCTGCATTTGGAAGGTGAAAATATGAGCAAAGAAGGATGGTTGCACAGGCAAGGCATAAGACTAAAGATTAGGCTTGGGTATGTCATTTTTTTTAGCCAGAGACTCAATTCCCTATTTTTAAAGAGGAGATAACTGCTCTTACCATACCATTAACTGTTATTGATTAATTTGTTAACCAAAAATTAACCCAAGTGCATAAAAATCTATAGCAATAATGTGCATCCTGTAGAGCAGGTACTCGTTTATTTCTTAAGAGGCATCTGAGGAAGACTACCTGGCTACTTTAACAGCCTAAAAGCTGCAGTCGAAGGAAATATTTTTCCAGCCCTATCCTATTTTTCCAAATAAAAGCACTTTGATTCAGTGTGTTGGAAGGTTGCCTGACATGAGTTTTTTGAAACAGCTGGTGTCTACATACCACTCAGTTTGCTGAATTTCCTGTTTATTAAATATTATGTAGGAATTTTTCAGTGCCTGACTACCAAAAATTCAACGTCTGGAATTTCTTTGGAATTATTTGCACCTACTTACAATCCCTTATTACTGACATCGTGCTCTAAATTTGGCCTTCAGAATAGATGCTCGTAAGAGATGCACTAGGCTTTATAGAGAAATTATCTTCACATATTGAAATATGTTGTGAAGAGAGTCTTCCTACTCAGACATGAACATCTCTAACTCTCTAAACATACACTGTTATCCCAGCTGTTCTGTACCCTACTGTGCCATTGCAACCATAGAAAATTTATATATAAAAGGAAATTAAAGTAAAAATTGGCAATAACTGCAGCACAAATGATGGCAACAATATATACTGTCCTGCTATGTGTTAGCTTCAGCTCTGCTGGCAAAGTGACAGCAAGTTTGGAGAGAGAAAGGGAAAACAAAGCAGAGGGAAAGAGACAATAATTTGAGAATGGAAGTAGCAGCCTCCTCTTCTTCGGGTGCAAGAAGGAATGACAGTAGCTTGTTCTCTGGTTTGGATATGAAGACATATTTTAAAACAATAAATCAAGGACCAGAGTATGTTTGAAATTGAAAGGTCTTGGGTACATAGAGAATGAGTGATTTTGTAAGTACCTATTTACTGTAGAAGGTTTACTGTAATGTCTGCCAAACTGTATCCTATGACTCCTACTTGCCAATTAAGTCATTCAGCAAAACCAAATTGATTTCCTGACTGCACTACATGGTTTGATCCCTGGACAGAGATGAAAATCCTTTTTGCAGTTCTTGAAGATTTATGGGGAAAGAAATTCATGAGGATGTCTTGAGACTTGCTGAACAAATGCATAATTAGAAAGCATTTAAGGCATTATGATATCTGCATTCTCCATAAGGAATTCAGGGAAGCTGACTGCAAAAAAAGCTTATTGGACTGCCACGGTGCCATTTCAGTGTTTTCTTAGAAAATACACATATGGAAAGCATAAGGTAAATATGCAAATACACATGTACCCTCTATCCCTTCTTGCACTTTTACTGATTATTCAATAACTAGAAACTATGTTTAACTATGTAATTGGATCACTGGCACCAAAAGCAATTAAAAACTAATATATTCAGTCAGAACTAATGATGGAATTCCAGAGAACTGTGTATCATTCTGTCTTCAGTGTGCTTTGGGATTTGAAAAATCTGTAAACTGACAAAACACTTGATAAATGATTCAACAGGAAGTGGTCTCAGTAACTCCATTAGTCTTTCTTATCTTCACTGTATCTGTCATCCAGCTCTCCACACATCACCTACTGAGCCAATATACTTGCTTTTCAGTAGTGTATATGATATATGGAAAAGGGCAAAAAGCAACGGAGGTCCTGTGTTTATTTATATGTTATAATCTGTAATTGATAGATCTTTTTCTGAAAGGTGCTTTATACAGACTAATAACAGTAGAAGAATTTTGTCTCCTTGTGCCTGAATAACAAAGAAGAAAGTCTTTTGTAAGAATGTTAAAGGTCTCATGTTACCTTACTACAGGGACATTTTTTACTGTATCACAAAGTCACTGTGAACTTGTGACCGATCCCTGCAAGAAATTCCAGTTTATAGCTGGGAAACTGAAATGCTGGAATATCTACAGTAGGGAGTACAGAACAGTGCAGAGATTCCTGGGCTAATTATATCTATGAAATTCAGTGCAACACCTTGACAAGAAACTATTGAGGAACACTGAAATGGGATAGCCATTTTCATGTTGCTTTATCTGATCCTGTAAACCTGCCTCCCAGAGAAAGCTGATTTGCTTGTGCACAAGGGCATTCTGGGAGCACACAAATTCTGGCAGAAAGCTTCACAGCAACATATAGATATATTTATAAGGGAGAGTGCAGTGACTGAGTAGGACAGTCTGTGATGGAGGTGGTAACTCCTGTCCTCCTCAAGGAGCCTGGATACTGCCCCAGAGGTCAAAACAGAAATGTGACAGAACATGACCTTGCCAACAGCAAGCATCAGTTTGTTGTGGCAACACAGCAGTCATGAAGTCAGCCAAGGGCAGAATCTCTGTGGTGGTTGTGTCCTGGCCCTCGATCTGGGACAGCTGGTTTCACATTCTCTGTATGGAAAACCTGTGAAGAAGAGTCTGTTACCTGCTGCCTACCCTGTCCTTGGACATCAGTTACCCATGTTAATAACTTGCTTTAGTTTCTTCCTCCTCTGCTCCACTTTCTTAAACTCAATAACAAACAATTTGATTGACTTATTTGCCCAAATCTTTTCTCAGATATGAAATCTATGTCTTATACCTACTTCTATAAATGCAGCAAGTACTATAAACCTGGAAACAAGAGGTTTGACTTTCAGTTTGCATGCTGAAATGTCAGCCTAGTTCTAGTCAGTTAAAAGGATAGGACTGGCTTCTAGCTAATGACTAGACATACCCTACAAGCTGTGCTCTGACTATACTGGAGGCTGTAAGAAACCCCCCTGCCTAAGGCAGATTTCCATGAAAGAATTTCCTTGTTTGAGCCACAGAAGGGATATTGATTATGTTATATTTTAAAGAAGTGTGATACACTATTCTTACTTCCTGGTGGGCCCTAGCCAACTCCACGGGGAGTAGTGTACAGGGGACTGCTGACAAATTCTCTCTTCAAAAACCTACAGGTGAGATTTTTGGAAGATTTACCTACAGGCCCACATTCAGTAATCAATTTTTAAATTCATATCTATGCAAGGAACATGATAAACATAAATGAGTGTTCAGCTCCTATATGCTGCAGTATGCCTTATAAGTATGTGCCTACTTTATTCTCAGTCACTCCTTTCCTTAACCTACATCTTTGTCAGCACATAGATAGCCCCATTCTGCTTCAGAACATCTTTGAAGATGCTTTAGCATTATTACAAAAACAAGAAAAAATGTTCCTAGAAAAGGCAGCATATTATACTCTCTTTGCCCTTCTTTTTCTGCTTTTTAATTATATTTTTCCTCACTACACCAATCATACATTGAGGATTTCAGCTATTATACACACAGTAGCCTAATTCTGGAAAACTGATTTCCTCAAGAAAACTGTGACTGAGTGACATCATTTGGCTTCATGCTGTTTCACCAACATGTTTGGCATCATGCAAGGGCATGCATCTATCCAAATAAAGTTATGCTCAATGAGAAATCATTTTGGAATGTGTTCTGTTTTACTTCTTAGATTAACACAGTGACTTGGGCTTACCTTCAAAAAATTTATCACAGAGAGGTTTCAGAGCTGAGTTTATTAGCCTGAAAGGAGGTGCTCAGGAGAATTTAATATTCTGCTAGGTGTTCACTCCCTTGCACTGGACAGGCACCTTGCCTTGCACCAGGGCTGTACTCCTGGGACAGAAGCATTTTCCTCTGCGCTGTGCCAGCCTCTGCAGTTACACACAGTGTCTGTCATTAATAGACCAGCAAATACTGGGGAGTGCATACATTCTTTGTAGCTGAAGTATTGTGATTTCTGAAGTTACCACAGTGATAAGGAAAGATATCAAATACAGCCCAAATAAAAGGTATTTTGTCTAGTGAGAATATGACTGGACCCTTTTCATACAACTTCAGTCATTCATTAGAGGATATTTCCAGCTGAGAAAAGGTAAAGAGTCATCTACCATATGGTATGTCAGGTTAAAGCAAATACAATCTTACCAACCTTCCAGCTTTGTTAGGATCAGAGCATAATTCATCCATATATCCTCATGTACATGCCTTACTGTCTTTTATTTAAATAAGCCTTTTCTTGGTCTGCATTTTCTTTGCATTGTATTTTAAATAGGAAAATCACTTTAGGCCCCCTCACTGCTTTAGTATTTCTGTAGGAGGCCTTGATTCAACTTTATTTTAAAAAATTACTTAAGATCTGTAAGTAAGCTGCTTTCAAATATGTGTTCTTCTCTCACTGAAATCATAAGAATGTCACCCAGACAACTGGGTGGCAAAGCTGCTCCTTTGTTTTCTGCTGAATCTGACAAAATTTCTTGTACATAACCTGTACAGAAATATGATTTATAATAACATGAGCAACTTTGAATACTTCTCTTCATTGTTGGTAACTCCTGGCTTTTCATCAACAGGAGAAATGATATCTATCTGCATCTAATATTAATTGAAATTCACAGTCACAGATGTGAGACCACTGAAAGTTTCAGAATAGAGAGTTTGCACAAAAGCATTATTTTTAACACTCATTCAACGCTAACTTTTGGGGAGGGGAAGAATGAATCTCTTGCATTTTAGTTACTGCACACAGGAGGTAACACTAAATAGTCTTAAATATATCCCCAAAGCATAAAATCAAGTAGCAAAATAGGTTACCCTTTCCTTGACAGGTTCTCAGTGAGCCATTGTGGGTACCCATGCTATACTTCCAAAGTTATTCCCATAATGATGAGAGCTAGATAATTTTTTAAAGTGGCAATTTCTGTGTAGCTGCCTAGTTTCTGGGACCTGCAGCTCAAAAAGCTGTTGAAAATAATTGTTGATGAAGTCATGAGAAGTAGCAATACAGCAAAGAACAGAAAAATCCAAGATCCTCCCTAACTGCTTCAGGCCCATCTGAGCTCTTCTGAGCTGTGATCAGTTCTTGCCCTTCACTAGGTTCACAAACACTCATTTTGAGTTGCCTTACCATGCCTTGTGCCCTTATTTTACAACAGTAGGCACACTCATCACCAAGTGCATGGTTTCATATGAAACCACAGGAAATGGAGGTTTCAGCTATTTTAAGCCTAAAAGTAGGCAGTATTTTATAGCTGGTTTGATCTCAAGGGAACCACAGCAGGTAAAAAAAAAACGTTTTAACCTTCAGGTCTGTACCTAAAGCTAAAATTTCATAAGCCACATGAAGAGCCCCAAATTCATGATTGATAATAATAATAATTCCCACATTTTTTGGCAGCTAATTTGTGATTTATTAGTACCCAACCTGGGAATTACTGACCTTGGCAAAACCAAAAGTTTGTTAATTCAGTCAAGGCTACATTTCACATCTTTTATTTGGCATTCTCCCATAGGCTGCAGCAAATCAAAGGGCAAATTTGGAAGCAAAAGGAAGGCACTGACTCACTAGTTAACTGAAACTTGCTTCGAATTTAGCAACTTCATTGTGGGGCCCTCTAGCCAGAAATTTCTCTAAACTCAAAGCTGGAGTGGGCTTTAGAGGGCTGCAGGGTTTGTTGCCAAAAGTTTGCACACACTGTCCTCAGTGAATTGGTGTCTTCAGAGCTCGGATGGGAGTTTGGAGCCCAAGGTGAGCTCCTACCTCTGCACAGGCTTAACAAACCTGATCAAAACCTTGTGTTTTTTCAATTCTGCAGTGGAAGGCTAAGGAAAGGGGACGAAGAAAAGGGCAGTGCAGCAGAAAGGAAGATCGTTCCAGAAGATCATCCACTGTGTTCAGTCCCAGAGCGATAGAGCTCGGCCGGGCGAGCCCCGGCTGAAGGAGGCCGGAGCGCCAGCCGGAGCCTTGGCTCCCGCCGTGCCAGCAAAGCGCATCCATAGGCAGCCGGCGCCCGTTGGCATTCCTGAAAGGCGGGACAGCACACAGACCCAGCCGATCGAGAGGCTCCCTTGCCTTGCCAGTGAGCCCTGGGTGCTCCGGGACTGCCCCAGGACGAGCGCGGCGGGAGCCCCGCCCCGGCAGAGCGGAGCGGAGCAGAGCAGGGCAGGGCAGGCTGGGACTCCCGGGCGCTGGCTGAGAGCATCGGGAGTGACGGTCGGAGGCAACGCGCCGGCTGGCCCTGGGAGTAAGGTAGAAAGAAACTTTGGAGACTTTCAGTACCATGCAAGGGTGAGTGATTCCAACTCTTCTGTAATAGGAAGGCGGACGCTGTGTGGGTGGATTTTCATACTCTGTAGAGTGTAATGTTAATTTTGCTTATTTTCACCAATGCAATCCCACAAGTGTTGCTCAGATAGAAAAGCTGTACTAATTTGCTAAGAATGATTTGCAAGTTGCCTTTATGAGGGGTGAGGTGAGATAGGATAAGATTCTTTTTGCCAAGCTGCAGCAGTGTCCCAGGTGCTCATCAGTGCCTGGGTGCTCAGGTGTGCTCAGGTGTGCTCCTTGTCACCCTGAGCATGGTAGGAACAGGTGAGGAAAGAGGGTGTCAATAAAGGCAGGTGGTAGGACTGCTGCCCCTCTGGTTTTATGGAGCAATTTGTCTGTGGCAGAGTTTGGTGCAGGTCTGCTTGTTGAATAAAGAGTTGCTGTTGATCTAGATTGGGTGTGTTTGTTCCAAGACCATTTGGGACTGGCTTAAAGGCCAGTATAACACTTGTTAGTAGTCATGAATGGTCAGCTTCTAGCTGTAATGTATGTACTCTGGGTTTGGGGGGAGTGGGGAGAAGAGGCTTTCAAGTCTTCTGAGACCACTTTTTAGATTAACATAAGCTATTGCTGGAGAAAAACATTTTAGGTCCTGCCTGCTGCCTTCAGCTTTATAAACATCTTTGTAGATCTTACGCAATAAGGTAGGTTCCCACTTGCATTGCAGTTCTGAGGATGACTCTCCAAAGTACAATTCTAGGGTGTAGAAAATGTGAGTTTGTGTATGCAAGTGGCTTCCTTTTGGTGGTGGGAACTGAGGCCTGACTGGGCAAGTGTTTGAACTTGGGATGCCACTGATCATAGCCAAGTCTGGACTAAGGCTCCTTCAAAGAGCCTCATACCTTAAATCCTAGTGCTCTCTGTCATCTTCCATTTTCTTTCCCAAGATCCATTTAACCTAAATTACAGTAAGGTTTTTGAATTATTCTTTTGTCTGTGCTTGGCTGCTGTTTGACAGGCGTTGCATGTTTAAAAGCAAGATACTACTCTTCTGCAGAAATCCATCATGTCTGAATAAACAACTGTGTTCAAGGCTTTTCTCTAAAAAAATAAGGTGTTTGTAGTGCTATGGTTAGGGTAATTAACTCTGCACTTTTGGGCTTCCCTACTTGTTTGAAGCTCGAGAACTCTAACTGCTTAGCACTTCATGGACTCAAATCCTTTCAAATGACTTCAAATACCCAACTGTGGATGTGTGTTATTGAAATGGGGATTTGGCTTCTTAAAAACCATGATATCGTGACATACGTTGTTACTTTATTACTCCACAGCAAATTTTAAAATTCTGTCTTGGTGCTTTCGTCCAAGGACCTTACGATGTAGATCAATCAGACTGTAGCACTGAGGCTAACTTTCACTGAAACCAGTGAAAATCTTTCTGTTAACCTCAGTGGTAGCTGGCTTAGCTCTTCTGCCTTGTAAAAGTGCTCGAGAGGATTACCACTGTAGAGACCAATGGCATACTGTAAAAGTCTCGTTTGAGACACAAAACTTTTTGAGTCTGCATGCTGGGCAGCACCTTAGATCAAAGTTATTTGGTGTTTTCCATGCTGGTGTTCTGTTGCAGCAAAGGTGGAGTTTGTTGCAGCAAAGGAGTATTTGTTTAGAGGATTTTTTAGTACCTCGGTGAGGGAGGCAAGAAAATAGGTCCTTCTTTGTTTTCTTATTCAGCCTTGAAATCATACTGAAGAAGTTCAATTTTCATTAAGGTATCTTCCCCCTGCATTCTTTTTTTTTTTTTTTTTTTTTTTTTGCACTCTGGCCCTAAAAGTTTCACTGCTGTCTAAAACTCCTGATATCTACACGGGTTAGGCTCACTGGAGAAAAAACATGAATGTGTGACCTTTTTCGCCATCTTACTGAAATTAATGAAATTGGACTTCATTGAAATTGGTCACCAGCATGAACGAAGGTGTGAATGCTTTAGAGAGGGAGATAAAGTACAGGGTGCATCTCTGAGATGATGAGGGTGATTCTTGTTGAAGGACAAAATTCACTGGACTCCAGTTGCTCTGACTGGAGTGAACTTGTCTGTGGGCTTTGCCACCTGTAGTGCAAGAGGTGATGAATCTCACAAGTGTTGTGTGATGGTGTGTAGCCAGACTAAGGACCCTAGCAGGTGTTTCTTGGACAGGAATGAGGATCTTGATACTTAAGTAATTTGAAGTAGTTCCATGCTCACAGCTGTTTGTCCTTCCTGAGTTTGCAAGTGCTCCTGAGGGACAGCCTGTGTCTGTCCCCAGTGCACTGCTACTCTGTATGGCTGCAGCACAAGCACCATTGCCTCTAGTGCCCAGATCTCTGGGTGCTGCTTCCTGTGTGTCAGCTGACAGCTCTGCCTTCTACATTGGTATAAGTAGAGGTAAATGGCTTAGACAACTTGGGTTGTTTCCAACCAGGAAATACTATCTTTGTCTTCTGAGTGTAATCACCCACATTATAGTATCTCCCCAGGGCCTGGAGACCACAATCAGTCAGTTGGTGCTTTGGCTGGAAGTATCAGTATTAAAAGGGTGGGCCTAAAGCTTTGGAGGTGTTTGAAGTGGTGGGAATTAGTGGAAAGGTTTGCATCTCGCTAGAAGCCAGTCTGTTCACTGGCAAGAAAGAAGATAGTGGGCTGTATTTGGGGGATGACTTTTCAAGGTGGCCTTCATTACGGCTTTGAAGAAAAGTAGAGAAGGCTCTGGTCTGATGTGGTTTTCTCTCTCCATTTGTTTAGGTAGTCAAGGCTCTGCTCACAAGTAAAAATGGACAGTAGGGCTGGCATAGTCTAGCTAACTCCTAGTGACTTAAAACCAAACAAACAAGCTTTAGAGAACCTTTGCCTTTGAGGAGAAATGTTACATAAATTGCAAATTGGTAAATGATCATTTTTGCTATGCTGATATTTGATCTTGCAGAATCTGTGTGATTGTATCTCACTGTGACTTTACTGCTGGTGAACTCGGAAGCAAAGTGAGCTGGCTTCTATAAAATCGATGGTATGTTTAAGGATGAGCAGTATTTAAGAGCCATTTTTGTTGCACTAAATCCCTGTGTGAAGCACTGTTCCTTATGTTACAGCATCTGTAAAAGGGAAATATCTCCCACCCCTTTGAAACTTGCAGCAGGCCAACTTGTAAGTTTGACAAAAACCCAAGAGTTTTTTGATGGGTGGTGGTATGTAAGCATCAAGCTTCTTAGATACATGCAGTAAAATGTGTCAGAAAACAGGTGTAACAGTAACGCTCTCTGTGAATCATCCCTAGTCTGAGACTGCCCTCTCTTGGAGGCCATCAGTTGCATCAGTTGCTTTTACATCTTCCTTCGTTTTTTTTTTAACCTCCAGCTTGTGGGCTTGGTTCTCCTTCTGGAGAAATCACTAGAAAGTTTTGAGATAATTTGAGATACTTGCTGCTATATTCACCCCGGGATAGACAACTGTCTTCTAGGTGTTGGGGTTTATAATTTAATTTTTTCTTTAGAAACAAGGGAAATTGATGGACAATTAGAAATAAACCAACATTTCAAAGCATTTGTTTTGAATTTAGTAAAGGTTTGTTTTGAATTTTCAAGGAGCCAAAGGGATGTAGATGACCAAACCCTGCTTGATTTTGGGAGGGATTGCAACGTTATAGGATATCAGCACCTTAGGAAATCTTGCTCTTTGTTAGTATGCAGTGCCCTAAAATTTCTAGCTGATCATCTATGATGATTTTGATTTGTATTCTACTTAAATGTTTCAAGTAACATCTTTTTAGTAATATGACTAGAGTAACGAGAAGGTATAAGGACTAAAAGTTTTCTTTAGCTAAAATAATGCTGGAATATTTGTTTAAATTTAGCTAGACTGACAAGTTAGGCTAGACCTGTTTATCCAGCCTAATTCTGGTGCCTAAACCAGAAAATATTTATTCATCTGTTAAGGTTTAAATAAAAAAAAAAAAAAAAATTCCCAGGTGACTTAATATGCCACCAACATGGTGTGGTTGAGAACACCTTCCTATCTTGCTGTTAAAGCCTGAGTTGGTAGATTTAGGTGAGTAGCTTATTATTTGTTTTAGGGAGAAGATAAATTTGAATGTTCCTGCTGGCCTAGGAGCGTATCCATTTTACTTTACTACAATACTGCCGTGAAGCCTGATTTTTGCTCTATTTCATGATGTATCCTGAGGCCAGAGGAGAGATTCTTGACATTCTGATCCAAATTCCTGACCAAACCAAATATGACCTTGACATTGAGAGTAAGCCAACAGGCAGAAGACAGTCAGGCTACCAGAAGGGAGGCAATCCAGATAGTGTTGATGGCAGCTCAGGGAGGCCACAACAGCTCCAATTATTTTCACTTCACTTGTTTTCATCTTCTCAGAGTGAGCCTACCTGCCTTCAGGTTGAAGACTTCAAACGGCTAAATTAGTTTTTTGATTTGTCTGGGGTCTCATTATTTGGTACTTCTTAACAGAATACTGGAAACTTGGGAGTACCCCAGATATTGTTTCTTTGATGAACAAAGGTTCACTCAAGCCTTTAGCTGTCACATATTCCCAAAAGTGTTCTTCAGGTCACTGGATTGGTGTCTGTTGTTGGTTTTGCTACTGAAATTCCAATGAAGAAAATGCTTTATATTTTCCTAGGAGAGCAAGGAAATTAATTAATTGTTGGCTCACCAAAATCATGGCAGCCTTCAAAGACGTCCAACTTAAAAAGAATGTTCTGAATGTCTGTTTCTGACAAGGTTAGCTTTTCAAAAGGGAAATAAGTTATTTTCTGTGTTCTTCCTGTGCAATGAACAATTCCTCTGTCTATTAAGACAAGAAAAGGCCCAATTTCTTTTTGTTTTATCCCCACAAGTGGATATCTGAGAATATTCTCCTGTGGTGGTGTGAGCATGTTCCTTCCAGAGCCTGTAGGGGGTGGAAAATTATTTTAGCCTCAAAGCTTAATTCAGAGGTGCTGAATATGTAGCCTCTCTGATAACAGGAGTTTTAAGAACATACTTCCCTTAGATACTTTAAAGTTTCAGCTATGGTGGAAAAAATCTTTTAAGCTTGGTTGTTCTCTTCAACCCTGGCTAACATCAAAATTGGAAAAAGTGCTGTTCTGATTGGATACAATCTAGAACAACTGCTGCAAAATTTGGCTAGGGCTTTGAATTTATGTGGGTTCAGTTGCTTATAGCCACCAAGGTATTTCAGTATAGAAAATGGAAATAAGTAGCTAGCCAGTTTTTGGTAGCATTTAACACATCTCACTGCATTTTGAAGACTAGGACAGCTTGTAGTGATTTATACAGAGATATCTTGTGCTCTTCTGATGTTTCCAGATCTGGGGCTTTTGGCTTCTAACCAGTGAGCTCTCAGTGTGTTTCTTGTGAGATAAGAATTTTAACTTTTTCTCTTGTCTCCCCTTTCTTGCCTGAGAGAGCGATCATCTGCACAGGAAGAGCAGGGTGTCTTTTAGCTCCCACTCCGCTGAGGTGCTGGGTCTGGTACAGCTGCATGAAAGTGCATTTTTTCTTCAATGCCCTCTTCAGCTTGGGGACAAGGAGCAGGATGGAGAGATCAAGAAGGTAGCAGCCTAGTATGGACAGCAGCTGGGAAAGATTGCTCTGGGAGACACAGCAGATGACAGTCTTGTGCCTTTTGTAGTACAAGGACAACACTTAGGTGCTTTTGACCTTCTGAAAGGCAATGTCCTTTCATTCGCCTTAGTGGTGATAGAAGGCAGCATTTTACAGTGTTGGAAGGTAGTTTAGTTGGAGGGCAGACTCCTGTGAAATGTACTCCTTGGCCTATCTGCCCCCAGGGGCTGCACAGAAAATTTCTGCTATGATTTGAGACTGCAGGGTTCGCTGTTTGAGAGAGCAAGTGAGGGAGAGGCAGTGTTAGTGCAAAGACTGTTGTTTATAAAAACAGAAAAAGGCAGGTCAGGAGAGGGATTTCAGTGGGGCACAGCTACAAATTGTGCTGTGAGATAAAATGTGATGCCTTGTTTCCTGCACAGCCCCCGATGTCTAATGGTATGGCTCAGCTCTGGCTGCAGTCTGTCCCTCCATGTGGTATTCAGGCTCTTTCCTTTCCTTGCATATTGTCAGGACTCTTACAGGGATCTAATATCCCTGAGGTCTCTGTCAAATTGTGATTGGAATGGGGCAGATATTTATTTTTAGAAGGGAAAATAAAACCCAAAGCCTCTCTGTAAAGAAAGGCAAGAAGGACTGCAGAAATTACTGAATTTTCTGCTTCAAAGATGTAGTAAGATTATTTTTCTTAACTGGTTGGGGTTTTTTTGTTCATCATTGATTTTTCTTTGAACCAAATGACATATTTTGATGTCAGACTGCAGGTAAAACATAGCTGAAAAACCTAAACCAGTGTCTTTAACAATGGTATTTCACACATGCTCTAAAATCTCCCATAAAAACACATCTGAAGAGTGGAAAGTATTTATTTTCTCCCTGTGGGCTCTGTTCCTGTCCATGAACAAGTCAATCACCAAAAGAGTAGCAGAATCAATGATATTTTAATCCAATTGATCTGTAATCTATTTTGCTACTTGCTTACCTGCTGCAATGACCCCTGTGCTTGTGTGTCTGGGTTCAGCACTGAGGTATGAAAGAGAATTTGCAGTGGCTAGTGGAGAACCACATCCATGCTGGCTGACTGGCTGCTCCCAGCCAAGAAGAGTTCTAGCTAAATTCCTCCTTAGCTCTCGCCAAATGAGGCATGAATCTGAATGTTCCTCATTTTTTCAGCTTCTAGTTCTCAGGAAGCAAGTTGGGATTTTGGGATCTGAGGTATTTCCCCTTCTGTGAAATTTGATTGAGATTTGCTAGGTCAAATGGTGTGAATCAGTACTTTTGAGATTGAAAAGTACTAGCAGCAGAGATGAACAGACTGAACAAAATATACCTTCCTTTACTAGAAACAAAGGAAAACCTAGCAGAGCTCAGGGATCTTCTTGTAAGTGTTCTTTTTTTAGTTCTACTGGAAGCTGAGAAATTGAAGCCATTTGACTCTGACATACATGCAAATGCAGAACTAAGCTTGGAAATTTGTGGGAAAGATGGAGCATCCTCTTTGCTCGGCCACTGAAGCAGCTCACCAAAAGGTGGCAGTCTCTGCTAGCAGGAATGTGTCTCTCCCTTGCAGACGGATGCTTTTCCTTAAGGTTCATTCAGTTCAATGTTCTGCATTGGTTGAGTTTTTTCCTCTCCCCGCCTCCCCCCATAACCTTTATCTTTCAAACGAGACCAGAAGCCTGTATATTTGACAAATATTTGTCTAGCACTGTAAATGCACACAGACTTAAAAATGACCTTTGAGTTAAACCAGAGCAGATTCCCACACGAAAAGGAATTAGTTTTTGTTAGGTTTTTTTTCCTAAGCTGTGTAAACAAAAATTATTAGAATGCATGCTAAGAGTGCTTCATCTTTGCATCTGTGACTGGGCTTCCACAGCTTTTAAAAATGTCATCAGAGCTACAACCCT
Source organism: Dasyornis broadbenti (assembly GCA_013397935.1). Taxonomy (NCBI): domain Eukaryota; kingdom Metazoa; phylum Chordata; class Aves; order Passeriformes; family Dasyornithidae; genus Dasyornis; species Dasyornis broadbenti. Next base: position 122,510 of record VZRN01011462.1, read on the forward strand.
TCCCCAAAAACCATGCCAAAGGCCTGGACCTGTACTCTCTAGTTATAAGGAAAGCTTCCTGGTTTATTCAGTACTCACTTGACTTCAGGTGAGATCGGAAGGACTTAAAACTGGCCCTGTGTTGTAATTCAGGCCCTGTGGAGCTGGAATTCTTTACTTACTGATGTTTTTCTAGTGGAGCTGTATTTACTTGCCAACCTGGACTCTACCTCTCCACAGGCACAGTTTTTCCTGAACCACTGCTAGGTCTGACAGCAGTAATAAGCCTTGGATTCTCCTGCAAGATCCAGCTGGTGGTCACTGTGGGACATGGAGGAATGCAGCCCATACTCTGATATTTCCACTTCCCACCCCCACCACATTCTTACACACACGATTGAAGAGCTCAGTGAATCTAGGGAAAGGAGTGGAAAATGTCTGCAGAAGCAGATAATTCTGTCCTTCCATTTGGGGACAGAAACCCATCTTGAGATAGGTTTACATCTTGGGACACTCAAAGGCATATGCTGGTTATTCCTTAAAAACAAACGGAAAAACAGACTTTCTAGAATGGGTCTTTTGCACTCAGGAGCCTGACATAACATTTTTGGGCCCTTTTTAATGTAGGGTTAAACTAACAAGGGTATTCTAGAGACAGTTTCCCTGGGACTGAGCTTTCTATTCTGCAGGCACTCTAAAGTAGCTTTGTCTTTACAGCATGACAATTTCTGTGTGGGTTTGGTTGGATTAAAAGGGTCTTCATAATAATTCAAACTAGCATGGTACCATTAGAAATTTGATTCAACTAATCTGTTTATATCATTGGGCCTGTTCTAGGACTGTCTTCTCTTCTTTAAAAAATAAATTAATTGTTTAACAAATCTGACTCAGCCTCACTCAAAAGTTATATGACTTGGAATGAAAAACCTGGAATTCCACAATTTTTTTTTTTTTTTTTTTTTTTTTTTTGTGCAGAGGGAATTTGGACGTGTGGTATTACTTGGGTTTTACGAATGCATTTATTTATTTGCCAGACCCTGAGGAAGTGATGACTGTAAAACCCAGATGCTTGCCTCACTACTGATCTTTGGAAGGGTCTTTGGTTCCACTGTTGCCTCCATTAAGGCTTCACAAAATGGTATACATAGTCAAAAGCCAACAGCACAGAAAATGTCTAAGGGCATCTAATCCACATCAGGGAAGGTAGATCAGAGCTAGAGGAGATTCAGATCACAGAAACAGTAGCTGTCAATGGCACCGAACAGCCCCTGTACAGCAGATAGGCTTGGGACTTCTTTTCTTGGGAAAGAAGCTATTGAGAAAGGATGGCCAAGAGTGTTTTGTTGCCACAAGGAAGGAGAAGATGAAAAGGAATTTTCTCGCTGCTGCTTATTATTGGAGATCCATGGAATGTGAAAAATTTTAGTGGATTTGGGATTTAAAGCAAGGGGATGTGGTTTGTAATGTCGTCTAAGAAGTTGTGCAGAGGCTAGAGGTGCTAGAACTTCACATGGGTTCAGGAGTGTGGGATTAAGGAGTGTCACAGGAGACTTGTGAATTGTGCTGATCCTGGCAGAGTAATCTGGTGAAATGTCACCACGTGGTTGCACTAGTCTTGCTTTTTCCTGCCATCATCTAGTATTTCCCAGTGTCAGAAACAGATTAACCCAGGCTGTGGAGACTGATGTGGCCAAAAGATGGGCCCATCTGTGAGTGTCAGTGGTTTATAAATGCTGTAATAAATAAATTTCATGTGGATAAGAACCAGTTGGAAAGTCAAATCTTTAAAGGTTCTCTTTGTCATTAGGCAATCATGACTTCTAAGTAACTCTTCTCCTTTTAAAGAAATATTTCACAAATGTAGAAGGAAATTAGATGATCTGGATTATTTCACAATCAGTGTAGAATTTGCTTCCATTCTTTTTACCCTTTCCCCTCTTCTTGGCTTGGCACACTGCAATTCTGGGAGATGAATATTCTAACTCCCACAGAAAGTTTCCTGGAGGCATTTGGCAGAGGAAAAAAAAACCTCAGTTTTTTTCTATTACAGAGGGGCTTTCTTCTTTTTCCTTTTCTTTTTTTTTTTTT
>VZRN01011462.1:124678-179602 GCA_013397935.1 Dasyornis broadbenti
GTTTGTTTGGGTTTTTGGTTTTAGTTTTGTTGGGGTTTTTTTTTATTTTGTTTTTGTTTTTTTGTTTTGTTTTTTTTTTCCACTGATCACATTCTGGAGCATTTTCTTTGCTCATGTCTGGATTAAACAAAAAAAAAGGGGAAAAAAAAAGAAACACACACAAAAGATCCCCAAACCAGTTGCTTGTTCCTCCCACATTGGCCCTGCACATGTTGCAGAGGTACTTAAATGCAGACAAGCTGCCACTGTCATTAAAATAATTCATAAAAGTGTTTCAATTAAAGTTTTTCAAAACTCTCTTTTTCCTTCTATCCTCAGTTAAATTTCTGGGGTTTTTTGTCAGCTGGTATTGGAAACCCCTTGAAACACTGGAAACCTACTGGGTTACATGCTGTCTAAAATTTTCCAGGGTGTTGGAATGGTCAATAATCTTTGTTCTGAAGATTTTTTGTGTAAGTTGGATGAAAATGACCCTTCTTGAAACAATAAATAGTCCAAGAGCAAACCAGCCCAGTCATAACTTATAAGGCATCAATAAACTTACATAAGTATAATCTTTTGTTGTTGTTGTTGTTATATTTTTATAATCTTCTAGGGAATAAATTTCCTAATCAGATAAGGAAAAGAATGAATGTTAAATGCACATTGCTTTAAAATAGACCTGGAGTCTTAGTTTCTTTGGATCTCTGTTGCAAAGATGTTTGGATCAAAGCTTATTTCTTTAATGACAAATAAATTGCATTAAACACAATTATATGCCTTTCATGAAGATTCAAAGACAGAGCTTGTCAGCCATGCAAATATTTTGGCATATGCATTACAGGTTTCTTCTGGGCTGGGCAACCTCTAATTTAATTTAAGAAATGAGTGGGGGAGAATCATATTTATAATAATAAAATCACTGTTTCAGAAGAAAAGGATAGGAGCCTGTTTACTGCCTTCAGTGGGCTTTAGATCAGAAGCAAAATTATCACAGTTATCTCTAATGCCCTTAAAATTATTGTAATAAACTTCCTTTTCTTCTCTTCGGTATCCACATGGAAAATCTTGTAATCTCTGCTAATTTTGAGGCAACAGTTTCCCTGACTTTATTAGAGGCTTTCCAGAACTGTGTTAATGAAACAATGATACATGACAGGTTGGGTGTTATGGTCTAATAATGATGTGCCTTGGAGGTTAATGGCATTTGGCTCACAGCCTCCGAGTAATAGGCTGCGTGTGCACTCACTGCCCAGGTGTAGTGTTATTAATTCACTTTGGTTTACTCCAGGCCCTATGTGCATCATCAAAACATTTGGCCCTTCTTTCTTCAGCCTCTGAGTAGCCTGGTGTTGGGGGAGAATGGCAAGATTTTGATAAGTGAGAGTAATGCATCTCAAAACACAGATGGGAGGAGAGGAGCCTTTCCCCTTCTCCTGCCTGGCACGCCTGGTGCCGTGCTCCCTGGTCCGATGCAAGGCTGCAGCTGGGTACAGAGCTGTGCTTTGTTCTCCTCTCCCCCTGCCCCACTCTCCTGGGGAGGTGGTAGCCTAGGCTGTGCCCCTTCTGCTACACTCCTGGGAGGGTTCAGTTTTGACAAATAAACCTCGAGGACAAAGGAGCTGGAAGGCCATGGGAAGCAGGTGACAGCAGTCTACTCCCAGGGCTTGGTGGTTTTACAGGCAGATTGGCTTCAGCCATAGGGTGGGAATGTGCAGGTGGAGGCAGGGGCAGAAGCAGAGTAGCACAAGAAGGCATGAGGCAGGAAATGCTCCCAGTAACATTGATGTGGTGGTGGTGGTGGTGGTATATGTCTGCATGCACAGAGGCAGGGTGCACTCACAAATGTTACATTTTTTGGTTCTTGAGTGACTGTTACTGCAAAGAGAGGTAACTATCTGTGAGTACTTTATAATATGGAAGTGTGTTAATTAGCTCAAACCTGGAAGAAAGGGAGGGGGCATTTTGTTTAGCTGAGGTGTGCTCCCGCTGGAAGAGAAAGCAGCCAGAGACTCAAAACAAATTTTATATACAATTTCCCTAGGTTACAATTCAAACCCTCCCCCAAATCCTTCTTCTACAGTAAAAATAAGAAAACTGAAACCAAACCACCTACGTCTTATTGCATTAACACAGCCAGACAGTCCTGGGGGTATGAAGTAGAGCACCAAGTGCATATACTGCTGGGTGGGAATGACGCAGATGCTGCTCTTGAATGAGACGCCACTGCCTGCACTCGAATTTTCTGAGTTACATAATGAACCCAAGCACTGCAGTCTATCTGGTAGGAAAGGGCCAAGAAGAACAAATATGGATCTCATTCTCACCTGATGAGTTTTGCTTGTGGGTAAACAGGCCTGGGACCCCAGCATTCATGTCAGACAATGCAGTTGTTATCACAAGGAATATGAGAAGAATGAATATTTCTGTACTTCAGTTGCTTAACTAAGAATGACTTCCAGGGTGAAATGTCTCCACTGTTTGCAGGGAAGGGCAAACAGTAAGGCTGTGTATTTTGTTTGATGTTTGTCTAGTAGAGTGATTTCTTCTTGTACTATGATTTTTGGTTTATTAGTGCTTAAAATGGGAGCTTTTTTAAGCAGCCGTATAACCAGACTCTATAGTAATATTGTCCAATGACTAAAAATAGCCTCTTACATGGGAGGAGAAACTATGAGTTTACAGTGAAGAACAAATCCTTTAAATGCTATCCAGGAAAGGATAGACAACTGATTTGGAGTGAAGAATATTAAAATATCATCATTGTTGTGTATCATGTCCTGTCCCAATACTTTCTCCCAAAACTTCAGTTCCTGAAAAGTGTAAAGATGCTGCTCCTGTGAGGTTGCTGCTGCTATGTTCTCCAGATGTCTGAAAAGGTGCCTCTACCTGAGACTGATGTCTGCAGGCTAAATGCATGACCAGGTGTGCCGTGGGATGCAGGAGGCTCAGGAAGCCAGAGTGCTATTTCTGGCTTTGTCAAGGTTCTGGCTCATGACCTGGGAAAAGGCACGCAGCCTCTCCCTGCCTGTGTTTCCTTTCCTGTTTATACAGCCTGCACACCCTTCAGGCACAGTCTTCTCTGACTGCTTTCCATATTGAAGGTCATCTTCTCCTCATCTCTGGAGGGCTGTGGCCCTTAATGTGTGATAGCGGATAAATTAAGAGATACAGAGGTCCTTCATGACCCCAGTCAGGGATTTGCCTGTGAACAGCAAACACAGTTACTCTTTCCTGTGAATAATAGATATTTCTTTCTCTCATGACTCTTCTTTTCCCCAGTTGAATTGCTTTGATCTAAGTTCCAGAGAATTATTAATATAGTAGCCATTGCATATTTTTTTTTAAGTCAGAGTGAACTTGAGAAGGCAAGATGCTGAAACAATAATGTGTTGCATATATCCCTCTTGATGATTAGAATACTTTATGAAACTAACCTGTGGTATGGAGTAGTGACAACAATTCATGTGCAAGTAATAATAATCCAGAAAAGAGTACCATGTTAGGGGAAAATACCTCACCAGCAGCCCAAGATAGGTGAGGCAGCTGCATTGCCAGGCCCAGCCAGCAGGGAGACTAACAATATCTTTTCCCAGGCGTTAGTAAAGGCTGCATGCTTCTCCCTTTTCTGACTGAGCAGGGCAGAGGTCCTCGAGTGAGGGGTGGGGGAAAAAGTTTGTATATTTTTGGCCCTGGTCTCCAGTAGCTGACTCCCGTGTATTCTTGGCCCTAGAGACACCCCTGGCTCCCAGGCTGGTTCACCTGCTCAGCAGCTACTTCAGCTCATGCCTTGCTTGCACTCGCATGCTCTCTTGCACACCTGCATTCACTCCATGGATACACACACACTTCAACCCAGGATATGACTTCAGTAGCTGCAATCAGACCCCTGTACACACACATGTGCATAATGAATAGAATCCCTCGGCTAGAATAAAAGTTAGAAATTAATTTCATAAGAAATCAGGGTGGGTGTAGCCTGGCGAGTGTACCAAAGTTCCAACTGGTTACATGTGACCAATCTTTTATGTTCCTTTATCTCTCCATTTTTCCCACATCTGTTCATCCCAAATCACCTAAATCTATTATTTTCTCCTCCTCTGGTGTCTTACCTTACATCCTGTAGAAAGTTTTGTGCAATTCCAAAGTGCTCTGCCCCTATACAATTGTCCCATAACCATGGGCAGCAACCCCCCTCCATCCAAAAAGCATTCTAGTGTTGACCCATATTGATGGGTTTCATGCCTGGACACTGGGCCTGAAGCCCTGCTGGGACAGCTCCAGGAGGGGTCTAGGTAGAGTCTTGTCTTAATTTTTTCCTGCCCTTGTGCCTCTGTACTCCTCTAGCGTTGTGAAGATCAGGCTATGCTAAGCTGATGATTCCTGTGACCAGCCAGGGCTGAGTATTATTTGGGCTTCCCCTCCTGCTGCTATCTTTCTATGCTCATTTGGGTGTGTGCAAATGAATTTTTATCACATAACTTAACAGTCCTGAGGTTTCCTTTTCAACTTCTTAAATAGCTAAGGGGAAAAAATGTGAGTAAACAGGAAAACCCAAATCTGTAGCTGTCTAATTCATGACCACCCAACATGCATAATGCCTGAGAAATACATGTATAACCCTTTTCAAAACTATATAGTGAAACGTAGGGCAAACCAGCATAACTACTTTTCCATATTAACAATTCAGATCTTGCTCGCTACTTTTTTTAAACATCATTCTTCAAACCATGAGTACAAAACCATAATTAGTACTCAGAGCAGATACAGCAACTTCAGAAACAGAAATCAAGCAATAAACCCTGGGGCAGCATAACCACATCTTGATTGTCGCTAGCATATTATAGAGGCAGTAATGATATATGGAAGTGTATGGCTTCATGGAGAGATGAGATAGGGGGCATTTATGAAGGTTAACACAATTTCTGCACAAAAATTGAAGAGCTTTATCTGATGATGATGGCAGCAAACTCCCAGGTTTGTCCTTGTAGTAGGTTAGGTTGCTTATCCTGCTAGTTATTTGCCAAGCTGTTTTCTGTAGCAAGGTGAAATCTGCAGATTCCCTCTTTCACTTCTGTATTATCTAGTTACCAAATTCTTCTACAAGCTACCAGCCTTCTTGTCGGCCTGGGCAAAAGTCAGACCTGATAACAAGTTTGCTTTTCACCCTCAGCTTTTGCAGAAATAGCATTAAAAAAAAAAAAAAAAGTGAGCTGGGAGAAAGACTCACAATTTGTTTCTCTCTCTTCCATGTGATGCTGGGCAGTGGTTGCGTGTTTAGCACAGAGCAGTCTTTTATGAAGAAGTGCTTGCTTCAATTTGAGCTGCCTGAGCTGAGGGCTGTGCCTGGTCAGAGCTTGTGCAAAAGCTCGGTGTGGACATACAAAGGGATCAGCTGACTGCAAGCCAGAATCTGATAATGACGGTCAGTATCTTGGGTTTTGTCCATACTTAAAAAAAAAAAAAAAGAAAAAAATATAAATGCACAGCCTTAATTATTCCAAAGGATTGTGCTTTATGCAACCCGCGAATAGTTGAATTGGTAGTGCCAGAGTCGTGGTATTTTGTATTAAAGCATCTTTCCCATTCATTCCTATATATGAAACCATGAATGCATACTGGTGGAAGACACTTAAATGAGGCTGTTTCCATGTCCTTGTACCAATGGTCTCAAGCAAATACACTTTCAGACAGTCACAGTGATTGTCTGGTAACCAGGGAGGACCTTGTGTGATGATGTTACGTACAAAATATGTGCAAAGCCTTTAAGTGAAATCCAGCCAAGACACAGTCATTCCCATACACCTTTAGTAGGAAAGGAGCTGGATGTGCTGCTTGGGCAGGGAGTGGAAATCCAGCTCTGCCCCATCAAAGAGGTCTGAGAAAGGAACGAGTACAGATGAGGATGAGATCAAAATGTATTACCTGGGGAGTAACCTAAACTATGATCACAAAATTTGACCCTCAAACATAACCTGGAAGACAAAAGCTATATTAGCAACAATGCTTTGAGGCACAAGGGAAAGGAGTAATAGGATAAAAGACTGCTGATTCTTAAAAAACCCCAACAAACCAAAAACCCCCAGCTTCTACTTTTTTGGTGATATTATTTTCCAGGTGCAAATACTTAAGAGAGTTGTTAGAGCAACTGTATGAGGTGCCCTGTGCCAGAAGCCTTCTGTTCTCTCCCCTAGTGGAAATTACTTGTATTGTTCTGAGTGGCTGTAGAGGAATACTACGATGTTTGCCCTCAGAGAACTTGTTATCTATGATAATCAGGGTAAAGCAACAGCACTTCAAAGTGAAGATAAAACATAGATAAAGATATTTTTCCACTTGTGACCCTGTTATCCCACTTTATATTTCTTATTCTCCATTTTGAGCAAGTAGCTTCTTATTGCCTTTTCCTTCTTCTGATAAAATAACTGGTAGGTTTAGCTGAGGTTTTCTGAGCTGAAAACTGATGTCTAGCACTTTTTTCTTTTTTCTTTTTTTTTTCCCACGAGAATGTCTTGCTTTGTGGTTGCTTGAGGAAGTTGACTTAAGCAATTTAAAATGTAGTCATGGCTTATTTAGAAACAGGCACTGGCTGTTAACTCAAAAATATATGCCTAAATATGCCAACAGGTGCAAGAGCTGCTAATCACATGATGGCTACAGGAAACCTATTAACCATAGTGTTTGGGTTAAAGACGGGTCATGCTGATAATTAAATACAGAAAGTAATCTTTTTTTGCTATATTTTTTCTTCCTCCTCTCCCTGTTCTATGTTTCTGTGTTCTAGAGCTAACATGAAAGGTTGTGACACTGATTAAAATCAGTGACAGTCATAGCTGTAGTAGGAACAGAAATAGAGGTGTGAGGTTAAACAGATGTCAGCGTTCACTGTGAACTTCTGTGCTCTTTCAGGTCGCAGCTTTTCAAATACTTTCTATGTATTGCAAAAATAAAGCTCTTGAAAATATATTGTGAAAAATATGAAGCTACTGTCGAAGTTATTGCTTAGATTACCTTTGGCTCTAGAGGTCTTATGTAAGGCACCATTTTGGTTTGGTTTCTAGGGCTAGGACTTTTCTTTCTCATTGTAAGGAGGAAGCACACACTCATACAAAAAAATCTTTGGAGCAGATTCCAGTTTTAATAAGGAGGCGTCCTCTTCTATACTACCTGGTCTCTCAGGTCTGCAGTCTGGACATGTAAATGTACATATAGCCCATGTCAAAGCTCAGTATCAACACAGTAAAATCTGTTACTTTCTGCATCACAGATTTCTGCAGGCAGGGGAACCCTGGTGTTTCATCTTTAGCTGTGTTCCAAAGTCTTTCACACCCTTGATATTGTTGTGCTTGCTGGTTGAATGTTCAGTGTGCAGGTTACCATTTTACTCTTAGTTTTCCTCCCTGTCATTACTTTTAGATTATATAAATTGCCCTAAAGTTGGTTGCTGCCATCCTGCCACTCTACCTAATTTGGAATCATTAAAATGTGTTTGTGGAGCACGTAGCTACATCTGGTAGTTAGCGTAGCAACATTTCTGTTTGAAGTCTACTTCCTAAGGATGTTTAGGGAAAAATCCCAACCAGCATTCTCCAGTGCCTATTCTTTCCAGGGCAGGAAGCGCATCTGCCTGCCTACAGAAAAGGTAGTGATCTCAGAGGATAGGTCCACCATGCCTGTGTGGCAGGAATAGTCTTCCAGCAACAAACAAGGTGGTACAGGGGATTCTGTCCTACAAATGGAAAAAAAGAAGCGAATCATCTGGTTAGCAGGCTTCTTACTGTGCTCATCTTCCCTCATCTCCAGCAGAGCAAGGCAACATGACGAGCAAGATTTTTATTTTCCAAGATGCCTTCTGGTATGGTGAGGTGAATTCATCCCTATCTGGCCTCTGCCTGCTAATGCCTGAACTGGCCTTTAGTGTACCTTTGATCTCAGGATCGAAATCTGCAGCTGCGGTTCTGACGCCTCGCTTCATTAGTCAGCTTGTGCTGCTGTCCACACCTTTGAAACTGTACAGCAGATAGAAGCTGCTGGGCATTTCTCTTAGGATCATAACAGTCCTATTTCTTTCAGTACTATGGTGGAAAGTTGATGATGAGGTGAAAATTAATTAGAAAATATGAAAGTTAGATTTGAATGACAAATTTGTAGATTTTCGTGCTTCTACTTGAGGCTTCTTACTTGCAAAGTGGGAGTATGTGAACCCTACTTCTGTAATATAACAAAACTCTTGGGGTTTTTCATTATAGACCATTTTCCTTGGTGTAAAATCCCTTGCACAATAATGCTGCAGTATACAATTAACCTCTGTTCATCCACTAACTAGTCTTCCTCTTTAAACTGCCAGATAAAGATCTTTATATTGCAGGTATTGGTAAGCAGTGATGACCCAATGATTAAGGGTTTGAGCTCAGCTTGTTCTGCTGCAAATTTCTTCTCAGCCTTCAACATGTTGCTTAGACTGTTTGGCTTTAGAGCACATCCTCCTTGCCTGGCGAGATATTTTAAAAGATAAGGATGGTATGAGAAACTCCTGCCTTGTAGTCAAGCAGTCTCTGGTTCTTCCTATCTGATTTGTCACCTGCTGACATGTCAGGATCACATCTGTGTGTTGGATAACCCAACCCTTTATTATACAACTGCTTTCACAAGAATAAATTTTTTATTACTGTTTTAGTAAGCAATTGCTCTTACTCTCTTAATTATTCCTTCCTTATGTTGCTTAAACATTCTTGTTTGTATGAACTTGATTTTCTTACCTGATTATTTTTAAGACCGCTTTTCCAATGTGTTAATTGTGTTATTTGCCTAAGGTGAAAAACATGTCTAAGCCAGAGAGTGTCACAGAATATTCTGAGTTGGAAGGTACCTGCAAGGATCATCGAGTCCAAGTCTTAAATGAATGGCCTGTACAGGGATCAAACTCACAACCTTGGTGTTATTAGCACCATGCTCTAACCAACCCTATCTTCTGAATGTTCCTTGGAGATTAGAGCAGCATGTTTGCTTCTCTGGATTCTCCATCCTTTTGTGTCTGCTTGAAGCTGCAAAGCACCATGCAGATCTGCCCACTCCAGGTTCCATGTATTTTCATTCTGTAGCTGTAGGAGAGACTGTAGCGAAGTGGACAGAAGGGCGACTTATTACTACTGCAACTTATTCTGCTGTGGTCTCATGTCATGAGTCCATTTCCATACACGATTGGAGAAAGTATTCTGAAAGGCACTACATTTTAGAAAAGGCAAAATTAAACAGTATTTTGAGGTAAATATTACGTCAGTGATGGCAGGGGGAGGGGGGTTTGTTAGCAGAAGGTAAGGGTGGAAACAGAGTTATCAGTGTATTATATCATAAGCTGGAAATGGAGCTGATCCAGGCAACCGAGAGCTGAAAAAAAAATTTGCATTGCGAAAGGTGCACAGTTTTCTACTGCTCAGCACAGTGTTGAATAAAGCCACAAGAGTTACAGCAGCATCAAATCTGTGCTCCAGAAAGGAGGAAGCCACTTTTAGTTAGTGACAAGTCTTGAAGGGAGCAAAAAGACTTCATTTTGTTTGCGTTTCAACATTGCTTTTTGCTCCTATATCAGCTTTAGAACAGTGTCCTACTGTTGCTCACCTTGCACAGCCTCATCTATTCTGTGCCTAAGGGAGGCAGCCTTACATCCCAGAGACAACAAAGTTCTTGTTGATAGCTTGAGGGAGGCTTTGAGGTTGGCTATACCAAAAAGCACTAATCTGTGGCAGTCACAATGCACCTTTCAAGGCATCTTTACCAAAAGACCTGTTGATATAAGATAAGGAAATTACAGAGCATGTGTATATCAGTTGCAGTGGGCTGAACTAGAGCCTCTAGTTTCTAAATCCATCTGTGAGGATTCACAGGAAGCCTGTGCAGAGCTGTTATTGTTGAGTCACTATCTGCACTGTGTTTTCCTGGAAGCACTTGTACAGCTGTCGATGTCTTTGAGTCCCTGTCTTTCCAGTACAGACCTCCATCCAATGCAGTCCTTGGAATGAACTTCTGGAGTTTGCTTGTGGGTTCCCAATAGAATTGCAAGCGCAAGAGAAATCCAGGATTCAACTTAGATGAAAAAGAGATTGCAATTTTCATGTGGGATTGGAGGACACTACAGTGACATAGTAGGTCTCCTTTTCACCTGCTGTGTTCACTTTATCACTCTCTCTTCCTCTGATATCACTCAATCTGTCATTCCTTCTCACCAAGAAACTGAGCACTGAACAGAATTTCCTGAATACACAGCTTTTGTGCATCTCCTTTCCTTCCCAGCTTGGATCTTCCCACCAGTGGTATTAGTCTGTTTTCTTGAGGAAAGGAAGCCCCTGGAGGGTTGGGGAAGGGACAGATGCAGCTGTGGTTCAGTCCACTGCTAGGCAAACAGGGTGTGTTTGGAGATTTGTATGGCTCTCTGCCTGCCATGACTGCAGCACTGTGGAGGTAGAGCAGAGGTTAAAAACCAGAACCCCTGTTGTGCTCTTGCCTGCCTGAACACAGCACAGGAAGTCTGGATTGCCTGGAGCTGAAGTTCCTGCTGTTCCTTGCTAACAGAGGCACTGTGCTAATACAGAAAAGTCAATATGAACAGTGAAGGGCAGATAATGTATTTGGCCTCCTGGAAAAGGGAAGATATTTTGTTACATGGTGCACAATACAGCTTGGTTAAGCAATTTATGTGAGCCAAGAGGCACGGGACAGGTGATCGTTCAGGTGTGTGAGATGTGCCAATGAGGCTGAATGTGGCCATCTGCATAGGCATGAATCAAGTTCACCTGGTTCACTGAAGGTGAATCAGGATTGAGACATGAACACTAAAAGCAACAGATACATCATAAGATACTAAACCAAAGCACAAAAAGTATTTGAACATTACTATGGTCCTGTTGACACAAGAAAATGCCTTTGTGCTCTACTGAATCCATGCTATTCCATAATTAGAAGCAGAATTGAAAGCCATAGATTTACAAGATCAGTATCTGGTGTTCTTGGTCCTGTTGAGCTGCTCTTTTGTTGGCATTGCCCAGTAAAATATTTATCTTCTGGGGAAAAATAAAAAGTTATTTCTTGTCTAAAATACTGAACTTCCATGAGATGGGCTCTGTGTTTAGAAATAACTAGAAAAACACCACATAGGTAAAGAGACTGAACACTGAAATACCTGACTTAGACAGGTTAAACGGGCTGACTGTAAACTGGAATTTGGGTGTGCTTCTTACATCCACACTTATTTTGTGTTTAAATCAATAGCAGGTCACATAGGTATTCAGCTATGTCCTGTAGATATACACCATAAAAACAGCTTCAGAAGTACTTTTCTTATTCCACACTGACAGCTGCATTTGGGAGATTTTATCAATGTACTCTTCAAGTTGACGGCCTTTAAACGTTTGCTGTGAATATGGAAGGTAGAAGAACAGTTGTACACTTTATAATGAGAAATATTACAAAGAGAACTTTTGTCTCTAAAGACTTTATCTTATTCAATAACAACCGATGGTTATTTTCACTTTACTCCCTGAAAAGCTAAAGCAAAGACAGCCTATATAATTTCCTCTCTGAATTACCTTGGAGCTATATGTTTGTGTAAGGGATAAATTTCATTCTCACAAGCAGAAATCTGCATTACTACATTTTATATTTCAGCTTATATTTTAGCTGTGAATTAAATAAAATGTAAAATCGTTTGAATGCAACTTTGGCCATAACTGAAAAACTCTTTTTTCAATTTTTCCATTTATGACAAAGCAGATAGGATTACTAATGATGTCTCCACAATGGTTTGGCAACACCTACACTTACAAAAGACTTTGCATATGAAGACATTCTAGGATCAGTAAACAAAAGAAGAATAACTAGACTAATTTAAGTGGTTTATAGTGTTGAAATACCTTGTAAGGTTTAAGAATCTCCAATGGGCATAGGAGTGAAGGAGGTTGCTCTGGGGCATGCTCACTTACCATTCGTAGCAAACCATGGTTAAAGTTGGTGATTTAAAGCTTGAAAAATCTTGAACATAACCAAAAAGTACAGGAGGTGAATACTTGAACTTTGCAAAAAACCCTAAATTCAAGAGAGGAAGTTAATGGTCATGCTTAACAAGAAAGAATACAATTTTAAAATTTGGTTAGTAGGTCTCAACTCTGCATTTTTCACAGGAGATGTAAGAGAGAGTTGATTGGGGGGAGTGGGGAAGAGGTAAAAGAATAGCTCTGTCAATACTTTTACATCCTTTTGTCCCACAGTAACAAGTTATGTAGATGACCTAAGGAATAAAACCAAAGATGGTTTATGAAGACAACGTACCTGTGAATGCAAGACAGGCAAGACTTTGGCCGTGAACTGTGAGTGATGTTTGAGCCTGGTGATCAGTTTTGACAAAGAAGAGCTAAAGTTCAGAAAAGATGGGAAGAATTCGGACAGAAACCTGCCTACTGGGCAGAAAGACGTGAAAGAAGGGAATAATTTCTACCTTCCTTATTTGCCAATAAATATTAAATAATATAACATGAGGCTATTGCCCGTCCAACAGCTTCTGAATGGTATTAGAATTTAATTTACTCCTTTCCCTTCTCATCTTCCTTTTCTACCATAAATTTGCTTTCAGCCGAGGAAATTATCTAAACTGTATCAAGTGTTACGCTGGCAACAGATCACAATCTCCTGTTCCAGGCGGGAGAAACCCTGATTCTGATTTCAGGAGGAATAGTGGTATTAGTATGCCCTCAAAACCCACGGGACTATCAAAGTCAAACCCATGTGGAGTGTGAAAAATTTGAGATACCAGGGAGGTTTTGTTCTGGTATGCAAAGGATGAGAGTGTGAAACCAAATAGGAAAAATTAGCAGTAAACTATGTAGTCCATGGATCTTTCGTCTTTTTTCATTATGACTATGTGTTTTATCAGGCCTTTGTACATACCACCAATTAAAGGCAGGCCCTTTCTCAGGATATTTCAGAGGAGGCTCTGACTAGCCCTGTGTCCATCTGCCTCTTGTCATCAGCCAGTAGAATGAACCAGAAGAAACATTGGCATTCGAAGAATAATGTTTGGTGGTTTGGGTTTTTTAAATACTGTGCCCAAAATGCATATTAAGTCGTATCTTGAGATGACAGCTTTTGCCACCTAGGTCTAGAATGGAGGAATTTTTCTGGTCTCTGATTTATCTCTGATAATTGCTGTCCATTACATGCGTAAAAAAACCAACCAGAAATTGTGATTCTTGCTAATATCTCAGGAAGTTAAGCGTTATAGGTAATAATTATGCTCCTGGCACCAGGTTAAGCCAGATGTTCAGAAGCAGCTGCTGTCGACCTGTCAGCTTCATGGTATGGTGCAGTGATTCTTGGCATTCTTCTAGGGAGCAAGGGCATAAAATTGAAGGGAAATTAGACTGAATGTGAGTTTCAACAATATGCCATGGTGATAGAAAGGTCCATCTGTAGAGGGTAATGGAGATTCTTGAAAATTATGCTAATGACTCTGCAGGGGGTAGAAAAAATACCTCCTGGGCATCATTAGTCAGTGATTTCTGCTCATCAAAATCACTATTAGGAGTGGCATCTGGATCTGTTTCAAATAGTCTAGCTCTGGATTGTGGGAATACGGCTTAGAGGCTTTTCTTTCATCACAGGGACTTGAGATTTCTTTGCTAGCAAGTTTTGTTGAGGAAAGGAAATAAAAGGTTACAGTGGAAGGTCACAGGTACTTTACCAGTGGCACAGTGGAGTAGAAAGGTATCATAATCTTGGGTCTACCATTTCTTGAACCCTCACATACTTCTCTAATTCCTGATTCTCCTTCAAAAACAGCCCAGAGAAGGCGTCTTGGCGATTGTGGGAGCAGTTGCGATGATGATCACTTGTTATCATAAAGAAGATTTTATTATTTCCCGTAGATAAGTAAGCCATGCAGGGAAATGTTTTGAAGGGGCGTTAGTCCTCTGTTCTCTCCAATGGATTCAGAAGTAAGTTTTAAGAACTTGTCTTTATGAATAGCAAAATATTATGAGGTTTTGTTTTTGCATTTCATACCGTGACTGAAGATTTTCTGAATGGGATGGTTTTGCATCTGTAAGTTTGCTCAAAAGACCATATTATCTTAATCGTACATTTGCATAGATAATTCAATCTCAAGACCAGAGTCCATTTGTATTTTGTCGTCCCTGAGAAGGGTAAACAATTCACTCTGTCAGTGAAATGCATCTTTTCTGTGGGGTCTAGGAAAACCGAGTGGCACAGACTAAAAAAAAGACAGTGTTAAAGTGTTTTTTTACATATATAAAACTGAAAGTGGAGAAACTTTATGTATTGTGCAGTGTATCTGTAACTAAATTCAATATAATTTAGTTTTATGCATGTCTGAGATTTGCTTAACTAAATTGTCTACATTTATATATACAAACCACTTGATGCCTTCAGAAGCCAAGTATTGACTACAGCTGCATGTCATCGTGACCAGGACCAGCTTCTCACTATGGGAGTTTTATGTTCCAATCCCCTGAACCTCAGGTGTTAAGATCTTGTTTGCACGAAGTCAGACGTTTGCACTCAGAGTACCTTCGAATGAGATCCCAAGTCTCAGCCTTTGGTATTTATGCGCATGTTTGCACATGAATGGGCTTACATAAACCGGCATTTGTGTGCTTCATTGCTTCACTTTTCTTAGGTAAATGCTCATGAAAATATATGCGTGCTTCTGGGAAGAGCCCGTTAAGAACATTTTATCAGGGCTGAACTATTTCAGGGATCCTTGAGGGATGATCGGTTCGGTTTGCCTGTGGTTTGCTGTCCTTCAAATGACAATTGCTAAAGGGCAAGCTGTGTAGAAAAAAAGGGTCATTTTTTTCTCTGGTGCTTACTTGGAGAGGCATAGAGTTTGTGTTTTTGACTCAGTGTTGCACAGTTGTTTTAATGAAGAAACCTATGGCACTGGTCTAGATATTCTTTTCTGCTTACTCATCCCAGAGGGCTTAGTCTGTTATGATTTTTTTTTATTGCAAGTATAAACACCGTCTAACCACTGGGGAGAATTTGTCCATGATCAGATTTCTGATGTTAATATTTCCTGGAGGAATGAATAAGAACACTTTAAGAGAAAAACACTTTTATATTGAAGAAAGATTGTAGAGTAAAATATACAAAAGTTATTGCTGTGTGTTTTCCTGGAGTACGTATGAAGGGTGGATGGATGAGAACATGTTACAAAAATCTCCAAGAAAAAATGAGATAATATTGTGATGCTCTGTTACTGTTGTTGAACTGTATTGGTCTCTTTCATAACGTATTTGTTTTGTTTTTTTCCCCAAAAAGTAACTAATTTTGGGCTGTGTAAACTTTTTCAGGTCTGAAATCTTGCCTGAAGTGTAATCAGAGTAAAGAGGAACCTGTCTTTCCTCCCACACACACAGTTGTAATCATTAAAGTGTATTATTCTATATATTTCCCACTGCATGAGTATTCGGCCTTTAAACATGTTCTTTCAGATCTAAAACAATTGAGGGGAGAGATGGTAATCTGGGAGTTTTGGTGTTTATTTTTCTTTTGTTTCCAAGTGCATGCCCATCATGATATTCACGCGCATTTCTTGACAATTTCTCTGCAGGAAATATTGAAAAAAAAGTGAAATAAAATTTAAAATTTATTGACCAGCTGTAGCTGAAAACCCTATAGTAGTACAGTATCTCTTGCTTCTTGCTTTTCTAAGGTGGATAGCAATTCAGGATGGTTTTAAGGTTGATATCATATGTTTAAATCAGTGAAACAGGCTCTCAGTCTTTGAGGTGTTTTGGTTAAATTTTGAAAGTCTCCATGCTGAGGTCAGACTGCACTATTTGAGGGCATGGAAGGGAAGAGCAAACGAGATGGAAAGAGTTAAGCATGAAAAATAACCATAAAATGTGACCTTTCCTGCTGGTGAGCTGTAGACTATCATTTGTTCTGCAGATGGTTTTGCTTGTCCAAGCAATGTATGGTTGTTAGTTTTGAAATAGAATTGAGGCACTGTTACTTGTTACTTAGTTTTGTTTGTCTTTGCTCACTTTGTGCAGCTGAACTTCCTTCAGAATGATATTGTGGTTCTTCCAGAGTATTTAAAAACTGCAAGAACAGCAGCGGGGCCAGGACATGATGAAGGAATATCTGCAAGGCTGGAATTCTAGACGAAATTCAGCATTTTAACTTCACAGGGGCAGGTCTGTTATCTTGCCTTGGGCAGTGGATGGGGTGTCTGCTGACTGCCTTGGTCCTCATTGTGTCCAGGGTGGTCAGTGCATCGGGCTGTAGTTTGTGATGTTTAAATTAATATGTATTAACTTACAGACTCAGCCCTGCCACTGTTTATGATTAGGATTTGGGAGCTTAGCTGTTAGCAATTACTTCGCTACAGTGGCACAAGTGCTGGAGACAGAAAGGCTGTCCATCATGCAGGGAGAGTGCTATGCCCTTGGGAATGCAGGGGAGGAGGATGAAGCTGTGATGCTCCCTCTCTGGTTAGGAGTGCTCCAGTCAGCAGATTTATGGATTATTTTGTGTGAAATGCTGGTTTTGTTGATGCAAGGGAAAATGGACTGGGCATGAAAACGTAACCAAAAATTGCCTGAGGGATTCATAAGTAATGCAGATGTAATGTATTGTTGAGCCAAAAAGAAGTGCACACCAGTACGGTGAAAGCATTACTGGTGAGTGCTAAGTGCTTAGAGGTGGAGGCTGATTTAAATACCTCCTCTACATTGTCATCCCATAACTAAAATTCCTCTTTCTTGCTTAGTATAATATATATCTATGGAAATTTCTGTAGAGCCACAAATGCCTTCAAGGTACCATTCTTGGAGGTACTTAGAAAACCGGCATGGAGAGAAAAATCCCTGTGTCAGAGATCTTCAAATCTGAAGGGACCAGTGAGGCAAGGAAGACAGTGTCACCAGCCCTATCATCCTTCCACACCTTGGGTGCCTCCCAGTGTGGTTGCAGAGCCTCCTTCCTTCCCATAATCGGCAGCTGGGCACCTGCTGTTCTCCATGCAGCATATCCTCTCAGTTTCTGAATGAAGCCTCAAGACCTTCAGGACCATCCTCAGCACCCTCAGAAGGTCTGCAGATCTGGTGCTAAAACAAAGCAAAAGCTGATGTTGGCGGTTGTTTGGCCTGGTCACCATTTCTCAGTCCTGCTGCTAAAACTGATGCTCCTGCCACTTGCCCTGGTGACTTTTGGTACACCCAGGAGGATCTTGTGGCCATGGAGGGGGAAGGCGAGACCCGTAGGTTTCTGGGGTACAGGCTTTCTAAGAAGAGGTGCAATGTTGTACTGGGGGTGCTGTTGTTCACTTCTCCACTATCTCCATGCTGCTTTTTGGCCTTCTCTGTTGTGTCCGCTGGCCCTCCCGTGCCATCGCGTGCCTGTCCCCCCTGGCCGGAGCAGTGCCCAGCTGGGCCGTGCAGCTGGAGTGGCGGGGGCAGGATGTGGGGGCAGCCCCCGTGCCAGCTGCGCCCTCACACAGGAAGGTCTCCACAGGCTGCTTCCACATCTGCTGGAGAGGCGACGTGTCTGCTGCTTCACCAGTGGCGTGTGGCTTGCTGCCCTTACAGCTGCGCCAAAGCCGTGGGGCTCTGTCCTGTGCTCCCCCCGTGCCCCCGCAGGAGGATGAGCGTGCTTGGGGATGCTCACGAGGTGGTGACTAACTCCTGCTCTGCTCAGTGTGGGAGCTGCATCCGGCAGCACAGAAGGGACATTCTTCAGGTTGGCAAAACACAGATTGTGCCAAAAATCAGAGAGAAGTCAGGAGGTGTAATAGGCTGGTAGAGGTTGTACTCCCTTGCTTTGAGGAGGGCCATCATCCTTTTCCACTGCTTTTCCCGTGTCCCTGCTGACTCTAAATGATATTCCATCTTTTAGCTTTAAAGTTGCTTGAGCATGTGTTGCCATGTCTCCTGCTCTTCAGCCACATACTAAATGAACTTCCCTTGCAGTGCCCCCAGAAACATGACTGGTATCTTTTCAGCAGAAGGTAGTTTGTCTTAGGGGAGTACTTCTTGCATGTGATACCGTTTGAATTAACATCTGACATAAGCGCTTCTGAAAGAAAATGGGTCCCACCTATTGTGCAGCAGGTATAAAGGGGCTTCCTAAACAGCATAGTTTGGGAATAACCCAGCTCCTTAATTAACGCTCTTTTTCTATGCCAAACCCAAGCTGCTCAGGCAGTTTTATTCTTTTCCCATGTCTGGGAGGCAGTACAGTGTTTAAAGACTTCACTAAAGCTACATGTTGATTTTTAATAACACCTACGTCTTGAAGCTAGTTATGGGGGATCACTGTCTGTCATTAGTAAGGCATCTTGTTTAAGCTTCCTAACCAGTTTGTTGACAAAAATTACCACTGTTTTGGAAGAAATATGACACTTTCTTGTTCTATTTCTTTAATAGGTTAGTTTGCTTTTCTTCGACTCCTGTGCAAAGGGAGTCTGCCACCCTAGAATTGAGCTCCTATTTGAAATAACTAGCATATACCTATGAAGTACTCATGAAAGGATTCAGGCTTTTTATTTGCTCTTTAATTATTTCTAATTAAACATCAGAGGATCATTTGATATAGTTAAAAGCTAAAATGCTTCTTTTGCACAGAATTCTTCAGATCCATCAGCTCTCAGTTATTTACCTGCCAAGGTAGTGCTGATGAGGGCTTAGGTTTCTCTTCTGTGAAGGTGGGAAATAAAACCACTTTCAAACGTCTAGTTACTCTGGGTGGTTGTAGGCTCTGGCTAATAGCCATGGACACATGCTGTGGTGGTAGCAGCCATCAGACTGGTGCTATAACCCGCCATGGCCTCTGCCCCAATCCTTCCGTGTTTGTTTCCACAGGCAGGCTCCACCTGATATGGGGGATGCTGCTATGTGATGGGCAGTTTTGTTCCAGGAGTGGGAAAGAGCAGGAGGTGAAAGGCCTTTTTATGTCTTCTCACCTGTGGTGTTCCTCCTTTCCCCAAGGAAAGTGCTGAAGGTTAACCAGGGAGAAACGATATAGAGGTAGCGTTCGGCCCCGCTGTGCAATTATAAATCTGTCATCTGACACTTTCACCCCTTCTCTATGAACTGGCTGGGGACAGGAGGATTAGTAATTGGTACCACTAATTCCTTAAAGCCCTACTGATGTTCTTGGTGATGTGTGAAAGACTTAAAACTTCTGTCATAGCCTGGGATGTACCGTAGTAGGAGTGTGTTTTTATGTTTGACTTACAGCTTCAGGAGGAAATGGATTGCCTGGGCTTTGTCTGTAGATACTGTGCTTTGAATAGGACCATCCTCAGATGTAGACCATGGAACTGTGCTGCTTGTGCTGTCATCATGCTACAGGCTAAAAAGAGAAACTTGCCCCCTCTCCATTTCCATGCCACTTTACAGTTATATCCAGCATCTTTCAGAGAACTCTGAGCCACAGTTGAACCTTATATATTCATTCTGAGCAGGTCTAGTGACACTCACAGTAACCTTGGTGGAATGCTCTGTGATCTCCTAACTCTACAATGTACTTGTCACTTGTTCAGCAGGTGTTCTGGGCAGCTCCTTAGGCACTTAGAGGGTCAGAGGCTGCCAAAAACCACCCCCAACCTCAGAATGAACAAATTCAAGTCAAGATTGTTTAGAGATTGCGATTTCAAATTTATCAGAGCTGTTGGAGGGTAGATGGTGTTGGCTTTTGTGGCACTGTCCCTTAATTGAGTGTATTCCCTTGTAAGTCTCATGGTGCATCTCTCTGTATTCCTATTGATGCATGACAAAGAACTCTGAGGAGTGCTGGTGGGTTTGTATTGCAGCCTGGGATGGCTCTGTAATGAATGGGAATTTCCGTTTCTTACCTCTAGCTTCTGTCTCATGCCATAGATTGTCTGTAAATGTGTGGTTAACAGTTTAGATGGGCCAAGGAATCAGGAGGCTCCCAGTCCCCAGGCAGGTGCTAGACATGTTGTATGCAGGCATGTGGGAAATAGACTCCACGGGGGAGTGTGCTCAGCCCAGCACAAGTTCTCTGCTGCCTGCAGACAGGCATTCACTCACTGGACCATCTTAAGCCACTGCTTTGGAACATATAGAAAGTATTTGTGACCCCACCAAAGCAGTTAATAAGATTTTGTTTCATTTAAGCATGTTCACAAAGGGGAAGGCACTGTGACTCCCTCACAGGAACATACAGCCTGAGTTCCTGTAAACTACAGCGTACGTTGTACTAAGATGGCTTTCTGCCTTTAGGGTTTAGCAGAAAAGTTCTGTAATGTCTTTTTGTTGGTTTTTTTTTTTTTTTTTTTTGCTATTACTTGCAAACAGGAAATGAATAAGCAAAGAAAGACCATTATAACTGTGGTTTCAGAGACTGTTCAGCTTGAAACAAAGGGATTTCTTCACATTCAACCTCATTAGTCTGATTAGTGGCCTTGTAAAATGAAGCATGAAAATGAAACATGACATAGACATTAATTGATTGTACTAAAATCTACACAAACTGCTGCTTGGAAATGAAAGGATGACAGACATCTCTGAACTGTTTAAAAAGTTAAGTTTTCAAAGTAGCTCATTTTTTAAGAGCATGTAAATTACATTTCTGTAGATCTTATGAGGAGACACTAAGAAGCTGAAAAATCCAAATGAGCTTTGTTTGGTTGGTTTGTTGGGTTTTTTTTAATAAAGCAGAAAAACATGACATAATAGGTTATCAGTAGAAAGATATGTTGGGCAGGAACATGTTATAACTTTGTAGAAATGGATGATGGGCTCCTAGTTGTCTCCATTCAAAAATCAGAGAGAATACTTGGCATTATTTTGAGAAAGTCCTCTTTGTATCCTGCTGATTTCTGCCTTCAAATACACTCTGTCCTGTTTCCTTGGTTATTGCAAAAATACCTGTTTAGTTGGATGTTGATAGGACATCCTGAAGGGGGGATGAGTTTACTCTTTCAGCATTGGTTCGGGCACTGGCACTGTGTGGTGCAGGTGTAGCGGTCTCCTGTTTCTAGTGTAGCTGTACAGATACAACATATGATCTTAAAATTCGGGTTTGAATGTCTAGTTTTCTTAACAGAGCTTAGCCTCACAAGCCTGGATCTCTTTGAGTATGAACTGATTTATTTCTGTGCGCATCTTGTACTGTCAAAACTAGACAGTCCAACTGCAGTGTGAGTGCTGCATGTGACTGTGTGACTGTCCACATCCTTTTCTTCTGTAGCTCACTAAAAAAAAAAAACAAACAAAAAAGAGTAATTTGAATCTTGGTAAATTTCGAAGAAGTATTTTGAAATACTGCCTTCAAAGATTAGTCACAGTAGTACAGTTAAGATTACAGAACTGATTTTATAATGGTGGGGTCTGCATTTCCAGTAAGAGCATCTGGAAAACGATTTCTAAATGCTGCTGGATGTTGTGGAAAAGTGAGCTGGAGATGTTCACTCAGAAGAAGAATTTGGCATGTTGGTAGTGAGGAAAGGAAGGGTATGGCTGAGGGGTTCCTGCAAAGTCAGAGGAGGAAGTATGTGATCATTGTGAAATACTGTGGGTGAGGGGCTGAGCACAAGTGTGCTTGGGGGACCCTGCAGAGCTGCTTTCAGCCTAGCAAGTTGCTGCCATTATGGTTTGGCTCACTGGGAAGAACAGGGTAGGATATTGGTGTAGGGGGTGTGCTAAGCTGTTGCCCTTTGGGGAGTGAAGTTTGGGGGTTTAGTGTGAAAGTGGAATGTATGGGGTTTGAAAAGCTTCCTGGACCCATTTCCTGTTAGGTAGATTTTGCTATGCATGATGCTGCTCTGTAACGCACAGCCACGAAGTATTTCCATGAACCATGGAAGTAACTCATTGCCAGGTTTCTTTACTGCCTTGCTCCATATATAAGTGAACTGTGCATCACCTACGTTAAACCTGAGTAGATGGGTGTTGTAGAGGTGACCTGTGGTGGGGATAGCACATGAAATGTGCAGCTTCTTCAGCCACTGTGCTTCTGGCCCACGACTCAAAGAGCAGCAGAGTCTGCTGGGCACAGCCACTGCCTGTCACGGCGTGTGCTGGGTCCTCCCATGCCAGGATCAGGAGTGCCTATGGAGAGCATGAGCTCCTGCCACAAACTGCAGAAGACCCATTTCTCAGGGTCTTGTGGATGGTCACCCCTTAGCAACCACTTTGTACCATCAGTTTTGCGACACGTGGGATTTATTTCCTAGGCATGAGTCAGGACATGATACTCCTATAAGAATCAAAATACTCTTTGAGATGTTTCTGTGGAAAGGGGAGACTATGTGGGGAAAAGGAAGGGGGGAGGAAGGACTATTACTCATTTGAGCAGGTTTTGAGACACATTTTTTGAGTATGGCCATCACGGCAGTCTGCCATCCAGAGGCACCTGTTGTGGCTCCTGAGCACTGGGCATGGGCACTTTCACTTTTCACTCTGTTTATTATTTTCACCATAGTTTTGTGGAATTTGCGTAATTTAGCTAAGTGTGTGTGTTTCTACTACAAACCTCAGTGCAAACAAACCCTGCCCAGCAGGGACTGTTGCAGAAAGAAGAATGAGAGTACTGTTGGCTTAAATGTTCCCTGTCTTTCCAATGAGTTCCAGCTATTTAATGCATTCCTGGTTCCTCTGCTGGTTACCCAGACAAGTATTTTAGTGACTTTAAGATGATTTCTTCTTTGTTTTGAATGAGGGGAGGGAGAATGTGTAAGCGGGGAGGTTGAAAAAGTCCTTCTAAAAATGGAAGTACTAGTTAAAGTGCTTATTCAGTATATTGAGATACAAATGATGGTTAAAAAAGCCAGGTTTGTGTCCACTTTTCAGAGTGCTTGGGTGGCTGTTTGCTGTGCATCTGGGGAAGACAAAAAGGGGTGCTGGATAAAAGCAAACCCACCATATAGTAGTTCAAGGTGTTGCCTGTCATTAAACAATCTTTTCTGCAGAACAGAAGTTTTGAGAAGAGAGAGGGAAGTTGACCAACAATTATTCAGTGGCAGTGTCCCCTTTATCTCTGAGATTTCTGTGATGATCAGAATGGCCCTGAAAGAGATCATACTGTGCACTCCAAAAACAGACTAAAGAATAAAATTGAAGTTGTGAACAATAACCTGTGTTAGAAGGTGTAAATATGTTAAAAAGTAGCATCCCTGTAGTTGAGCAAGGCATAGGAAAACTCATCATGATGTTGGCAGCTGAAGTCAAAACAAAGAAGGGCAATCTGTTTTCCCAGTAAACTTCCATTGGTTTGATTTCTGTGAAGTCCAGTGTGTTCTGGGGCCTGTCATTAAGGACAGCACTATCTGTGTTAGCAGTAAAGCGGTAGACACAATTAGTATTGCCTGCTCTTCCAGGAAAAATGGATGTCATCCAGCCAATGGATGTCATGCGACGGATCTAAAAATGGATGGTGACGACACCCATTTTATGCTTCATTTGATCCAGTGTAATACTGTTGTGGTGCTGCTCTGTGGAGGAGGGGCTCAGCTAAAATAATATGTATGTGTATTGATCATAAGCCTCATTATATGAGGCAACTTCTGCGGTTTGCCACTTAGAAGTTCACGCAACTTCTGCTACAAAATAATGCAAAGGAGCTTTGTGCTTCGGTCTGGGGTTTTGACAGTTGTGGGGTTTTTGTATTTGTGCTTTCCCCTTCTATCTCAAATTTGGTGTCTACCAATATCTTGAGAAAAAGAGAGCAATACTTTCAAGCTGCTGGATTTGTTTGATTTTTTTTTTTTTTTCCCTCCACTGGAGAATCTAAAATAAAATTCAGTTGCATAAACATTGTAACTGGGAAAATACATTCCTGACAATGTCTTTAATAAGAGCTTTGTTCTGGAAAATTCTGCTGAATTAGCCTTTCCTGTTACTCTCTCCAGTGGATTTATGAGTGGGTTTTAGTTTGCTTGCGTGAGTCTTAACTTTTGATTTTTCTGATGTATGGGTTATACCTAGACAGAGAGAGATCGCCACGAATCACTCTCCTCTGGGGCACCCCAGGGTTCTCCAAATTCTGGGCAGCCAAACTCTGAAATCAGTGTATAAGAACTGCCCAGGGCTGAAAAGACTGATGGATAAGCTGGACTTGGAAATCACACCCTAAGTGAGCTTGTGGTGTCTGTCAAGTGCGCAGCACCATCTGGCAGCTGTCTAACAAGTGTATGTGCCTCTCTGTCTCAGGCTTAATTCTTGTCCTGACAAGCAAGTATTTGCATGGGAAGAGGGTTTAGGGAATGACAAATACGGACTCTCTTCCTGCTAGTGTTCTATGGCTGTTGATAGGACTAAAAGAGCAAATCTATCCTTCTCCTCCTATGGCTGGGAAATTGTTCTGCCTTTGCAGATGAGAGTTCAGCCATCTGGGGAACTTGCTCAACTCTGCTCTCATTTCCAGAACTGCAGGATAAATTCTGTGCACATGTGAAGTTTGTTGGGATTTTTCTTGAAGTATGGTGTCAAGGGGCTGATAAAAGAGACCCTACATTATCTATGAGCCAATATAACCTCTTGCATTCATACCCCACCACAGCCACTTGCTTGAATAGAAAATGAAAACAGGCATCTAATAACTGAGGAAAATGCTTGAAATGATTCGGGGATGGTATTGTGGCTCTTAGGAGGATGTATTAACTTCTTGTGAGTTGGAGCATTAAACCTGCTTTCGTGTCAGGGAAAGGACTGTGGTCTGTTATGCCCAGTTGTTAGAATGGGAATAGGGTTTGGACATTTTTAACATGAGCTCAACTCAAGAACCAGAGAAGCTGGGGGTTTGGGTGAAAAGGGCTGGGAGTCTGGCTGGTTGTTGTACCAAACAGGCAGCCAAGGCAAGGCCATGATGAGAGAGAACCTACACTGCAAGTCCCCAAATCCTTGTGGAAAACTGCTGCTTGCAATGAGGAGTGTGTAGAGATGGGACAGATTGGAACAGGCTTGTCAGGAAGGGAAGGTGAGCTGGGGAAGGGGAAGGCAGCATGAGGCAGAAACCAGAAAGATGAAACCACAGACCTATGTATGGACTGGGGGCTAGTGGAAGGAATGGCATCAGGGTTAGAGGAAAGGACAGGAATCAAGACTGAGCAATTGTCTGCAAGTGCTTGCTGCAGCTAAGAAACATGTTCAGCTCTTGAGAGATTTGAGGACATTTCATGTTTGATGGATGAAGAAGCCATCAAGATGCTCGTTCTGTGTTGCTGTGGTATAGCTAGGACCTTTGGTCCTGAAACTACACACTGGAGGGTGACACCAATATGCCTGGCAGGTGGCAATGCTTGAAGTAGTTTTCTTCTGGTTTGCCTTTGCCAGTGTTGTGGGGAGATAGAACTTCAGTCCCTAGAGCCAGTGCCAGTCCTTCAAAGATTGACAGCCAGACTCCAAATGTTAGAAGTTTGCCTGATGGGGTGAAGTCACTCTGGTTTCTAGTGCTGGTGCCTTTGAGGATGTAGCTTGCCAGCTTTGTCTGTAATTCCAAGACCTAAACACAGACTTTTTAAGTGAGGAGTTTGGGGGATGGTTTGTTTGGGTTTTTTGTTTGTTTTTGTTTAATGAAGCTAAAAGGAGTTGGGGTTTTTGCGATGCAACCCAAGTGCAGTTAAGATGCAGGAATTTCCACATCAGATAGTGCACAAGGTGTGACACAGCTGCTGCTGCCTCCAGCTGCCTGCTACTGTTCCATGTCAAGGGCTGGTGCTGGTTGGCTTGCAGGTAGTCCTTGCAAGCCAAACTCATGCATGTGCTGCTGTTCCCTAATGAGACATCCTAACCACATTATTAACTGGGAGGCGTGACTGAAGAGAATTAAGTAACTACTCGATTACAGGAATTCAGGACTTCTTCAAGGAAAATGTTCCTTGTGAGACCTGTGGCACATCACAAGCTGCCAAAACTTCAGTCTGGCTTTCAGACAAACAACAACAAAAAAAAGAGTAGCTAAGGTTTTTCTCACTTTTTAAAAATTTTTGTTTCTTTCAATGCATTTTTAATGCAAACACCAAAAACTGGGGTACGTTCCAATTACTGGAGCCTTCTGATGGTGCTTTTGTTGTATCAGTTAACTAAGGAACCATCAATGAACTGAGCAGGGGCAGCAGGAATCCATGCCTACCTCCCCTGCAGGCAAGGGTGGGCTCAGACACAGCCCCAGGTAACCAAAAGGCAGCTTTTGTGCTGTGTGTTGATTTGTGCTAAGAGAGCAGGACAGGGATGTGTGGCAGACCTTGTTGTCCTAATAAAATATTGTTAAGGACTTACTTTTTTTCTTAGAAATTATTTCTTCCTCCCTTGGGAAACCTATAATTAGGAGTTGGAGGGGGAAGCAAACATAAGCTGCTTATTTAAATGTAGACGAATATTTCCAGTTCTCCACTGTAAGTCTTGGGAAAAAAAAAATACACACACACACACACACACACACACACACACACACACGTCTGTGAATAGCTTTATAAAGTTCCTCAGGTAGAAGTAACAGATGAAACCTTCACCACCTAGAACTGGAGCATCTGTGTTAGTTTTCCCATGCTCTGCCTGCTGCTCCAAGTGAGTGTGATGAATCACGTAGTGTCTGCAGATCTCAGTATGGCTTAGGAGCCTGTGCCTCGACTGAAAAGACAGTTGGACTTTGTTATCCAAGTTTTCTGGGCTTTCTTTTACTTTTATTAGTAATCACACGTTGAGAATATCCTACTGTATTTTGTTATAAGCATTTCTTTGATAAATATCATGAATCTTACCTGAGTGAAATCTATATTCTAGGAAAAATGGTTGCTTGATCATTTTAAAAAGATGATAGACTTGATAGTCAGCCAGAGACTGAGACCAGCCCAAGTCATGAGAGCTTGGCAGAACGGGCCAATTTTTCAGCAGAATGTAGTGAGTGGTGAACAACATCCTTAGGATCAGTGCTGTGCTGTTAGAGACACAAAGTCTGATGCCAAGAAATGGTGCTTTTAGGCAGTGAAAGATGATGTAGGCTGAATTTTAAGCACTTCTGCTGGCCTACTGGGAAGAAAAAAGAAATTCAAAAGCCGCAATAAATCCCTGTTCAGCAGAACAAAACTCAGCTACTAATACATAGGTTGCATCGTGTTTCTGACCAGGGTTTGGGTCTTTGGGGTATATGAATTGTACAGTCAGAGTTTAGCTGTCCAAGATGTTCATATATGTAAGGAAAAACCACTAAAACTGACTAACATGAGAAGTATTCAGCTGTAGTAGAAGGGGAAAGAAAAAAGGCAGCTCAAGGCACTATCACTGTGTTCCTTCAGCTATTTGAACATGGGAACAGTGAATGCAGGAACCTCTTCAGTATGAGAGTGTGAGCAATCAGCTGTTTGGACACCCCAAAAAGTAATGCCTGACAGCACTAATTCATGTTAACACATAGCTATTACAATCTTTAAATGATAGTAGTCAATCTGAACAGGTTAATCTCTATTTCAGAGATTGTTTTGCATTTTTTTCCAATAATCAGTTGGATTAGGATCTGCTATGCTGAGTTAGTCTTTGTCCAATCATCCCCAAGACTAAGGGGATACTTTTAAAGAGGGGGTTTTGTATGATTAATGTTAATTACAACAGATGTAGAAGCAAGGATTTGGTTTCTACTCCTGCTGAGTGTCCAGTCTAGGAAAGGCGGTAATAATAGCCCACTTTTGCAGGCTCTTCACAAGATTTGCTGCTGTTTGAGCAGCTTACTGGTGCCTGTGTGGGCACTGCATGTTACAAAGGCAGTTATCAGAAGGGTCAAGCACTAATGGCTTCCACACAGCCCTGAAGTTTAAGTGCATGTTTGGAAATTAATTTCTTAATGTGTCTGTCCTCCTACTATGTGATCAGTGTAATTACACAGGCAAAACTGGCATTTTCTATATGGAAAAAGATTGACCTGTTTAACATCAGCATTTGGATTAAAGACTGAGGGTGAAGCAGAGGCTTGGAAGGATTTGATAGGGAAAGCCAATTAGGCATAGGCTTGTCAGGACTGCTAGAGCATGATGGATTTTTTTTCACCACCAAAACTCAGGCTGGGAGCTGTGGCAATTCAGCCTCTCAGCTGTGATTCGGTAGACTTTATTTTCCCTCTATTTTTTTTGTAAGGGTAGAATTACAAAAGGCACTCTTAGCTCCTTAGATAGTTTTGAAATGGAAGCATCAGTCTGAGCCACAGGACAAGTTTCAGAAAGGCAGTGGTCTGCAGGACATTAATTCTGCATTTGAGGAAAGATGGGTAAACTCTACAAAGTTGATAGCTGGACCTTTGGCAGACTCCTTCCCAGCTCTCAAAGATGGGTAACATTTGATTGTTCTTTCAGTCTTCAAAGATCAATGCAAACCTTTATTTTCTATAAATAATTTAATAAATACTTTTGCTTTACAATAATACAACAAATAACAAATTCATAGCAAATGAGTCACAAAGAATTTAGGATCAGTATACTTTAATAAGGTATCAGTGTGAAAATACATTTCCTTATCAAGTTAAAGTTCCCATACAGTTATAATATTGTCAATAAGAATTCACCAATATAGATTATGAAATAATTATGATAAAAAGTATGATTAATATTAAGACATGGAATATTTTTTCAGAGTGTTTTAGTAAACTGTTAGGGTATAACATTTTTAATGCTGAAACTACACAAATAAGAAACAGAAGAGCAGTATTCAAGTGTCTTTAATCCTTGAAGCCTTAAGTCTGTGCCACTGCAAATTTGTCAAATCTGGACGGCCAATTTTCATCACATGTTGATGCTTACAATCAATTTTTCCCACACAGTAATAAGTTCACTTTAGGAGTAGATTATTTTTGGTAATAAACTCTTGAAAGATTTCCTACAATAGGAAATATATTTTTTTACATCATGTACCCATAACAAAAGGTCTTCAGCTTTCCAAGCATGTGTGGATAAGACTCGCTTAACACAGCGAACTCTGAAGTGCTTTATGAACCCAAGGCTCTCTCTATGCAAGTGTCAGTGCATGATATAAAGCAATTTTATACACCAGGCTTCAGCAGACTCAGAAGTCTCAAAAATATATTTTTGTTCTATGTTTCTGGGCCAGATTTTACCTTTAGTACTCTGCCACTGTTTCATTTTCTTCAATGAATCTACAGTGATTTATACCAGTGGAGGAAACAAGATGATATAACCCAACATGGATCTAAGTCTGTATGTATTTTAAAGTCAGAACTGCTCACCTGCCTTTTACTGTAATATTTTTTTGCTGTTTAAATATATTGTAATTTAAACTTCCAAAACCCTTTGAAAGCATTCAAAGCCCTGTTTTTCAAATACGTGCATGACAATTAATGATAGTTGGAAAGGAGATCTGAAAATGTCTGGCTGCCTTTTAATGACTTTTTAGCTACTGATTAATGCAAGGCAACTAAAAAATGAGAGACCTCCCTGCTGGCTATTCATCTCAGTATGCAATCCCTAATTCTTTTTGTCTAATTATAACTGAGTTAGCCTAATACACTGGGGAATACTACTTTAAGTTTTATTGATTCAATATTGTAATTATATTGCTAGCTAGCATATAAAATGAAAAAGGGTAACATTAATCACAGGTGTTAGTACAGGCCACTGCTCCGATTCCTGAAATATCAGCAACATCATAACAAATACTACAAGTTTCTAGCAGAAACAGCTCTTAAAGTTGTTGTGTCATAGATATAGCAAAAGTACCAAGAGATGATTAACAACTGACCCAGAGAGAAATAAAAATTAAAAAAAAAAAAAATCTGTTTTATGTAAAAAATAAAGGCAACAACA
Source organism: Dasyornis broadbenti (assembly GCA_013397935.1). Lineage (NCBI taxonomy): Eukaryota > Metazoa > Chordata > Aves > Passeriformes > Dasyornithidae > Dasyornis > Dasyornis broadbenti. The sequence goes on from VZRN01011462.1 coordinate 154,440, forward strand.
AAGAACAAAACAAGAAATCTCAACACAAATGAAAACACAGGTCTAAATCCTCCACTGGGGCAAATCTGTAGGACTCCCTTGGCTATAGAGCTAAGCCAGGTTAAGGCAGCTGAGAATGTGGCTTGCTTCTGAGGATAGCTTACAACGTGCAACTTTCACAGATACCCACAAACATTGCATTTCACCATTCACATTTCTTTCAACAAAGTGTATAAAAATGAAGGAAAGGGGTGGGAGGCAGAAGGCTGGGATTTTTCCTTAGTATGCTTTTCCAAAAGGTATTAAAGTTACAATAAAATAAATGCTGGAAAACAGAAAGACTCAAAGGATTTTAATTTGGCAGATCAACAAAAAACTGTGGTTGAAGATCAAATTTGTTTCATTCATCTTTGGCAATAAAAATATATCTTTGCAGTACTGCAGCCAAAGTGTCACATGATGAGGCATTTATACCACAGCTTTTTATTAGCATGAAATTTGAAAAAAACCTTCAGAATATAAATTACAGGTAATGAGATAAGGGGAGGGTAATCAAACTCTCTAAACACCACCTTAATTGCAATAGAGAAAATACAGTAGATGTATTTCTTTAATATGAATAATAAAGTGAGTAACTTCAAAAGGCCACTATTTGGTAATGTGGACAGGTTCAATATCTAAGTAAAATCCTGTAAAAGTGTACTGGTATTAGAAATTGTCTACTTGCAAAAATATATTTAAAACTGAAGCTGTTTTGAACAGTATAGGCCATGGAATACTGCGGGATCGCTCAGGTCGCCTGGTCCAGCGCTCGGAGCAGTTCGCTGCCCTGCAGCAGTGTCGAGCTGCCCAACACAGGCACGTTCACCTCACAGTCATATCTTGTCAGCTCAGGCAACAAGTAGGGCTCAAAGGAGGGCCCCAGCAGGCGACTGGTCATACCTGCAATAGAGCAGTGAAATAAGTTATGGTGCTGAGACCAGAAAGGGCACTTGTTTCCTCCCACCTCTTCTGTTTACACCAGTTTCATTCTGTTTTTAGGTCAATATGCCTCAAACCACTAGCAGTTCCAGGTGTCAGAGCGAATTTATGCTCTGCCACACCTTCAGCTGCTGCAAGAGTGTCACATAAACAAGTGCAGTTTTTCACTTCCATCCCCAAATTTAGGTTGTTCTGAGAAAAACTGTATTGGTGCAGATAAGGAAAGCTGTAGTAAAAGACATGGTTTCTGAATTGACACCCACTCCCCTTATGTACTAAAAAGAACAGATACATGCCTGTCCCTTTAATTACTTATTTCAACTTTTAGAAGGCACATGTTAAGACTCTAACCTACAAACTTCCATATCAATGCTGCAGTAAAATTGTTTAGTACAATGTAATCATCAATTCCATCACAAGACAAGAGCATGGATGGAGGATGACAGGACCTCCAAGTTGAAAAGGTGGTAAATTTAACTGAAATGAAGGGTAAAAATATTTTTCTCATATATTACAAATGCAAACATTACAGTTTCACACTAAACTACAGAACTTATTTTTTGTGCTATATTTGGATCCTACTTTAGCATCCTCCTCCGTATTTTTTTATGTGAGTTTTCTTTCATGGTATCAGTATTGGAACAAAATACCAACATTTTCCAATTTCTGTGTTTGACAGCTCTTACCTGATGCTTTATGAGCTGGCTGGACGCTGTAGTCCTGACAATGGGAACTGTAAAACAGAGGGGGAAATGCTCCTGCTTTCAGATTCTCACCCGGACTGTCACAGGTGGGTTGGTGCTGCTGCTGTTGCTGCAGTTGATTCATTGGTTGGCTCAGACCTCTTGAGTTACAGAAAAATTCATCTGTTATTTAACAGTAGGAAGAAAAAAAGGTTAAATGAAGCCAGTGTAATAATTATAGTAGATAATACTGATCCAAAGCAAAGTGAACCTCGGTGTGATGATGTCAGAGCATAGGCAACTCTGCATCTTATCACAAAGAAAGTCTAGAAACAGCCCCAGCTCTAGCAGTGGCATTGCAGTCAAGATATGCTTGTGTAAGGAAACACAATGTTGTAGAGAAACAGTATCTGTTCTAGCTCTGAGATATTCACACCTTGGATCAGCAGGAGGTAAACACAGCACCATTAAGTTGATTTCTGTTCCCTCCAAACCAAGTGTGTGAACATACATGAACCCAGCTAAAGGGTATTTGTCAAATATACCTATAAATTGTTCAGCTCCTAGTGATACAACTTGATCTTTAATTTTAGCTTAGTGTAATGTTTACAGAGCTTATTTACATTTCCTTTTGAAAGAGCTTTTTTTTCCTATTCAACCTGTCTTAAAATGGTGTTTCAATATGTAACATTGCAAAACCACTTTCTTTTGTCTTACCAGTAAGAACACTTGTGCTGAGAGACTTCTTTTCTGTAACCAAGGAACAGTTTTCCCCCTTGAGAAATTTCATTCTCTTCCACATTAAGTGAGATGGATTAATAACAGATGGATCTCCCTAGATTGAGAAGGGAACCAAAACAAACAATTACACCAATGGCCATGGTGAGTCCAAAGTTGTGAAGGGGATGCATTTCTTATGATTACCCCACTCAGCTGTTGTAAGGCTTGTTCTTCATAATCCAGTTGTCGCTTCAGTTTCAAACTGTTAGACAGAGCAAGTCTTGCTGGGTTTACATCTATGCCTCGTTGTCCAAAAGCATCCAGGGGCCTGAGGAGAGATCTTTGTGAGTGCACAGGGAGGCAAATTGAAATAATCTTGTTCATTTATACAGATTATTCTTTCATTTAAAGACATTTAAGGCATCTGAGACTTGCCAGTGGACAGATCTCGAACATCAAAACGTTTTTATTTCCTTTTATTAGTCATCCCAACATCTTTAGAAACTTTTGACGTTTAGGATCAAATACTTATGAAAGTTTAGCATAAATAGCCTCTAGGGATCTCCAGGCAGACAAAAAAATGCTGAGGAAAAAGAAAGTCTTGTAATTCTTAACTGGATTTGAGAGCCACGCATGACCTCTTTCTTTACATACTAAGTATGAACACACAAGTTGCTGACTGGAAAAAAACACTTTCTTTCCAGATGCACATTCAGACATTGGTATTTCTGCCACCAAGAAATCCCAAAAAGCATACTGCACAGTATCAGGTTTTAAAATGACCATTGCTATTTTATGTACTTCCTGAACATGTCAGTGTGACCAACACTGAAAACTCAAGAGCTACAGAGAAACTTCTAGCTATGAGGCAACTTCTAGGACTGTGCCCTTTGAGCTACATCTCATCGCATACTGTTCACATGTATAAGAAAGCAAACAAAAGGGTTGTAGAAAAAGCAATTTAAGTCTCAGCTGCAGTATTTACATATACCAGCAATAATGTACCTTCATTCCTCCCTCTTTCCCATTTTCTGTTATGCAGAAAATATATGCAAGGTAAGAAGGTATGTCTGTGTCCCTGCTACTGCTGGACCAGTAAGTCTTTTTGGTACTGTTCTTAAATTGCGTGACATCAAGAGCACTTTCCAAAAATTACTGATGTAATTTTAACTGGACCAGCAGGAAATTCATTTGTGTATCCTTACAGGCAATGAAAAATTTGCCCACTTCTGCTTCCTCCAGACTCATTGCCACTGGGAGAGCACCACATTCATTTCCCCAGAGCTGCAGTCTGATGCCTATCACAACAAATTGTTCCAGCTGAACTGAGAGAAATTAATTTTCAAGATTATGAGCCTTCTCATTTCCCAAAATATTTTCTGGGTAAATATACATAGTTATATCACAGAAACATGTACCTTTTTTTATATATGGGCACCCTTTGAGAAGTTATTGGTGGTCCTGAGGGGGAACTTGATAGGGATCCTGAGTATTTATCCATGAGTCTCCATTTTGCAGGAACATATTCTAATGGGGGATCAGGTGGCCATTGGGTGTTTGGTCTTCCTCCCATCGAAGACAGGGGAGTGCTGGCTTGGTCATGGTATGGTGGCAGTGATGACCTGCTCATATTGTTGAAGAATACCGATGACAGGGACCCATGACCAGAGTTAATTTTCTCATTTGATAACTGTGGACAATATTTCTCTGGGAGGAACTGATTCTGTGATGTAGGAGCAAGGGGTTGGAAGATGGTACTCATGCTACTTAGACTCTGCTGGGTATTTTGTGCACTTTCAGAGAGAGGACGTTCTTCTTGGCAGATTGGACTGAGCTGGAAATCTTCTCCATCCATAGGAATGTAAGGAGCCAAGGTTTCAAGGTCCAGTTCATTAAAGTCAGTCTGTACAAAGATAAAGAAAGTTCATAAAGAAACTGTAAGTTAATAATAGTTGTGGCAGTTAGTGGGATATGGAATACTAACAGAGGCAAAGCTGAAAAATCACTTTATGCTGAATTTACCTAATGAAACCGGCCAACTCCTGTTTAAAGATGTCTTACTTCTCTGCTAGCATGCATGTTCATCATATCATCAGCAATAAATTAAGACAACAAACTGAAGGGAAAAACCTCCCAGAGGAGCAATATTTGGTAAAGCAGCTTGCATGCAGCCTGCAACATCACTGTGATCTGAAGTAGGTGATGTTTCACTAAGCTTTGAATAATGTGTCTGCCAAGACTCTACAACATGTGGTGTGTAGTTCAACCTCAGGTTTTTTCATGTTAAAATAGAAAACAAAGCTTTCTCATAATCCAGCTACATGAAAAAAACGTGTCGAAAAACCTAAAAGCTGAAAAAATTTAGCCTGAAGGACACTATCACACTTTAATCTGTATTCTTTTTCCCCTGGAGGACTAGCCATACCCACATACACTTCTCTTGGCATTTGACCAGAGCTGAACAGAGAGGATAATCTATGTTTGCCCCCCAGTCAGCCATAACACTCCTGCAGCACTTTTCTAACACTCGTTTTTCCCACCAAAGCTGCTGAGGTGGTGGGACACACCTGAGCAAGCAGATGCTGAACCTGACAATACTGAAGTTTGCACATATAAGTCTTGCACTGCGTTTCATCCTGATCCACACTTGTCTCCTATCTGTCCACTCTTTCTCTTGCTTTCATTTCTGTTTCTATGTCTGGATATAGACGAAATTTCTTAGAACATGGATTACAGCCTACCTAAGGCTGCAAATTGTGTTGGCAAATTGAAGCACCTAATCTGGGCCCCAGCACCTCAAACTTTCTGTAGGATTAATAGATGGAGATGAGTGTGAGGTCTGTGCTACCCATCAACAGTGCCAGTTCCTTTCTCTTGACTATTAAGTATAAGCTCTTAACAAAGGCATTTCAATTAAGTATCAAAAGTTATGTAAGATGAATCAGGCCCACACCTTTATTCACTACCTCACTTGCTGTAGTGTTTTAATAGTGGCTTTATTTATTTATAGAGGAAATTTCTACACTTACACCATGATTAGAATGTGGGAGATGGAGACTGTTTGTTACTTTCTGTGCCTGTAATTTTCAAGTCTCTCTAAAACCTCCAAGTGGCAAAACAGGAAGAATATATCTAAAATGAGTTTTAATTTTGTAGTTAAAGGCGGTATGTGCTGTGAGGGGCATTCCTCTCCCATTTGGTTGTTTTGCAATAATTAGTTTATTTACATTTTGTTCCAGAAAGGATGTTTACTCATTAGTCATTAGGCTGGATTAAAAAAATAAAAAAAAACCCTGCTGCTGCTTAGATATTACTTATCCAATCTACATAAGCCTCCAAAGTTTGAAAGCTCTCTGGTGATCCTTTCTTAGCAGAGCCACTACAGTGACACTCTAAATGTTGTGCTTCAGAGAGTTAGGCACAGACATTGACATGGCAGCTTTTGGAAGAGCATTGTTTCATTAATGTGCATCAAAGATTTGGTGCACATGTGCAAATGCAGTTTACATGCTGTAACCCAATATCTGTACACACAACATGCAGCTGTACTGTCTACTAGCAGGGTACTGTCTACTAGACTGATCTTGGTGGCTTTTGGAAGAGATAGCTCCTTACCTGGGAGGTGCACTGACTTTTTGATTCTGTGTCCATGGCAAAAAGTTTTTCAATCACCTCAATCTTAAGATCTTCATCCACAGAACTGTAATAATCTCCTGGGCTGCTGGGCTGCATGAAAATAAAAATTTGTTATAAGCAGAAGGACAACCACAGTACTGGCTTAACACCATGTCATTTATACCATGCTGTTATTCAGTAACAGATCTTTCCGAAGAAAAGTGAATGGCTAAACTGTATATTTAGTTTCCTCAGAACCCAAAACTGTCCACTTCTATCATAAGCTTTACTCTGACACAAGATTGTCAGTACAAAACATAGGCACCCCTTACAGGAACCTAGCTGTCATCTTATTTTAAATGTTTTTCGGCAACTTAGACCAGGAACAAGAAATGTACACCATTAAATACTTCCATCAAGAAAGAAGATGCTTAGCAATACTTCCATGCTTTTCCTAAGAATGGATGCCCTCTCGTAAGAGTGGCTCCAGCTCTTAGGGGCAGTGCCATGAAAGCATGTTGATTCCTTCAGTGGGAAACTCCAAGGAGCTGCTTCCAAAAGCCTGAGTTGGCTAAGCTTCCTAGAAAGTACAGCTTCTAGTTACCAAAAAGAAAGATGATGGGTCTGGGGTAATGCTCCCAGTGGCCACACAATTTTACATTGGCTTTTTATTTAAGGCTAACTCCATGGAAGGTGGTAGCATGTTCTTCTACTAGTTGTTACACTAGTTTCGTTACAGTAACTACTGAGGGACAGCTGGGAGACAATGAGGACTGCAATGTGAAGCCAGGATATTGTTCCCATTTGATAGTTTTGCTATTGATTCTTAAGGCATGATGCAGTATAGGAAGGATACAGATACACTGGGCCTTGCTAATAAGCAGCGAGACAGGACTGCTAACACAAAAATGTTGTCTACATATATTGATGCGACTTGCATACAAAACATACTGTGCTTTTAATGTTTTTTAAGCTCTTCTTACCGTGGAACAGCTACTGTTGCTGCTTGCACTTGGAGTACTGCTGCCAGGTGCAATCTGAGGCATAGTGAAGGATGATATTGTCAGTGTTTCACCTTGAGCAGGGTGGTTTTTCACTTCCACTGGCCATGCTTTATTTGGTGCCAAAACAGCATTGGTGAAGGCAGGGGCTTCCTCAAACTTCTGTGTTCCTGGATGGAGTTTTAACAATATTAATGAATGTTTTTAGCTGGTGCAGTGTTATGATATAACTGCAGCTATTCATTAAAATTAAACACTGCTCCTAGTTGCCATGACAATAAGTTGGCATAGACTTAATGCGTGTTGTTTAGTCAGCAAGAAAGCCTGATTCTGCTCTCATTCACAGAAATTTTCCACTGGTGTGAGCACATGGGCTCTTTTAGCCATTACTCCCAATTTGTACACACAGCAAACAGACCTTGTCTATTAAGTTTCTAAATGTAGGATCACATGTGGTTCTTTGTTGCACAAAAATAGTTTATATAAATACTAACCAAAATCCAGGGAAATAATGGCATCACCAGGTGTTGGTGCCAGCTGAGCAAGTTCCTCTGGTTCTTCCTTTAGCTTCGTAAACAAGAAGTCACTCTTCTCTGTCCCAGGGATGCCACTGTCATAGGCAGTGCTCATTGTCAGCAGGTGAGGCTTGAAGAGTGATTCTGTTTGGTCCATGGAGAACACAACATCGTTCTTCTCAATTTCACTAACAAGAGAACAGGTTTTAGGCATTTTGTATTGTAAAGATGAAAGATATGGGTAAAGTAGGCAGTACAAACTCTCTGAAGCTGGGGCTATAGGAGCATTTTGGCCTCTCAGTTTGTATGCCAGACTCTCAACAGGCAAGGCACGGTTCCAGCGTTGCTGAGCACCACCATCTCGGATGACGCTGACAGTATGGTCAGGACTCCTGTGGGAATACTTAGGGCTTTGTTGCTCTGCTTTTTAAAGGGATGTAGTCGAGGCTGTAATGACCCAGACTATCACTCAAATAAGTATTTCCTATTTTGGCCCCAACTAGGACCAAAAACCTTGAGTTTTGCCAAATGAAGGCAAAACTACTGATTGGTCCTGATTTTTGAGGCAGTAAACAGCTTCTCCTAGCAACATACAATACAATTACTACTGAATTTTATTTCTTGATCACAGCATTAGAAAAACAAAACACATTAGCAGTTGTGTTACTCAATAAAATCTTCAGTGCAGACCTTATACTCTGTTGTATGAGCACAGCAGCAGCTCTGCAGAGGAGAGAGGCTGTGGTGTATTTCAACAGCTCGTATGGGAACAGGCATGCCACATTTTTCATCGATGTCTAACATCAGTAAACAAGACTGAACAAACATGACTCAACTGATTTCAGAACAACAACACTGAATAAATAGACCCTTGAAAAGTTCCTCCAAATATTGCGTTTCTCCAGCACATGAATGCGCACGTGTTCTGGTGTGTCCTGTGAACCCACCTCAGCACGTAGTTGACGCAGACGATGCACTGGGGCTGTAGGTTTCGGGTGTTGTAAATCACTGTTCCTTGGGTCTCCAGCCATACGTATCCCCCATGCTTGGCGAGCATACGGTACTGGCTCGTCACTACTTGACCTTTTGTACACACTGAGAAAAGGAGGCAGAGATATAAATAATGCAGCAGGACAGGAACATACAACATGTAACACTTGTTTTGAGTACACCCACTGCTGAGTTTTCATTATGCAGAACTGCACTAACGCATTTGTTACCACGGATGCTTAACTTTGGGGGAAATTCGGCCATGCTGAACATGAAAGGGACTGTTCATTTGAGGCTTCTACTGAAGATTGAAAATTTGAGTTCTGGAGATGCTCTGAATTTTCAGATCAGAATGCGGACTGTTTAAAATTTAATGTAGTATCCCAACTGCTCCCAAGATCATGCCTGTGGACTGCATGTTTCTTGAGTCCCTGTTGTAGAAGGGCCTTGGTTTGGGCTCTCAAATTGATCTGTAGAAAAGTGAATTTATTAAGGAAACTATTTATAATTTCCTTATTTAGGTAAGTGATAAATACAAGAATCAGGTGATTTAAAAGCTATATTCACTAACAATTTTTTTAAAATTAAGATCTTATGGTAGTAATATCACTCTTAGAAAAGTATCAAAATTAAGAATAGTAAACAGGACTGCTTTGTCTAGACAAAAAAAAAAAAAAAAACTGAACTACTGTATTTCTCCCTCCGGTTGAACTCTGTTGTTCCTCTGCAAGAACTCGGAATTAGCAGCCTAGAAGGAACCAAGACCCATGTGACCAAATCAAATAATGTTTATTTAACTCTATTTTTTGAACTGTCCAGTGTTTCTCAAGCAATAAACTGACAATAGTACAACTTGGGTTTAAAGCTTCTAAATGTTTGAAGGGTGAAATCTGCAGCCCTGCTACCCCCCAATATTTTGCAATATTTGCAGAGAATGAGTTTTCAGAGAGAACACAGTGTTTTTCTGAGATGTAAAGTTTTATGTTGTCCTGTCTGTTGTAATTCAAAATTGTCAGTTAAGGACAATAATGCTGATCAATGGCAATAAAATTAGGGCTGGAGTAGACAAGCAGTACTTGTACTAGTAAGAGCTTGTACTCGTAAGCAGACATAGTCACACTGAGTAGCAGTAGAAGTGGGAACTGGCTGAACTAAACCTTTGACCACACATTGGCAACCTTTCCTTTTAAACAGCTTTTACATGCAAAAGAAGTATGCCATCACACCAGTGCCCTAGAAATAATGCAATTTCACTGAGATGGACTGGAAAATTGATTCTGTGGTCTTTTTACAAAAAAATTCATTGTGAATGTGACCATTAATAGAAGCTATTTATTGTCTGCCTCTCCTACATTGCCACCATACAAATGTACAAATCCAGGCCTGTGAAATACAACAACAGTTTTGCAGATAATTGTTGCTGTGTTTATCCTTCTATTTCTGACGTTTGTTTGTTTTCTTCCTAGGAGTATTTAATTATCCTTCATTTAATTTATTTAGACAAAGTAGAACATTACTTTTATTGATTAAATACTTCTGGTGGAACAAAATCAAAAGGCTTTCATTTCAAAGTGTTTTAGTGACTGGACTGTTCTGCTCTGCTTGTGAAACATAATTACACTGCTTCCTAATCATCAGCTCATCAATAAGAGTCACAGCGTAGGCGCCTGTTACATTACAAAGAAGCTTTTTACTGCTTTAATCTTTTTTATTATTATTATTCAAAGCATGTCATGTTCTGATATAATAAAGTACAGCAGAATCCCTCCATGGGGTAATCTCATAAATTACTAATACGCTTGTAACTGCTGACTTTGTTATCAATGCTACATTTAAGGTTCTGCCTTCAGAGTGAACTTCTCACTTCTTTTTTTTTTTCAATTTTTTATAAAGTATACATTACCTGTATCTGTACAGAACTAGTTACATGTCAATGAAATAGGCTCCAATTATATTCCTGATCTTTGTATGGAGTGGGGGAAGGCAGGGATTAATTTAATAGAACACAAAACCATTTGTTGAACTTTTGCTGTGTACTACCAGGTGGCAGGTCCCAGGTGGTGACACTCAGCTGCCCACTGAAGTCAGCAGCAAAATTCTCCTGCCTTTAATGGCAACAACACCAGCTCTTAGTGGAAATTATTATAGATTATTAATTGCTGGATCAGAAAATACAGTTCTACAGTCATTCTGTTGTATAGATTTATGCAATAAGACAAATTTGCATCTTGCTTGTGTAACATGGAAAATGGGCTATGTGAAACACTGCCAAGCACACGCTAATCTTCCATGCAATAGTGACTAATTAAGACTTTCATACTCACTCTGCAACTATACTTCCAGCCATGAACACAACCACTATTGCGGCTTGCTTGAATGTGAGGTTATTTCACCTCAAGAAAAAAACCCCAACCCTGCAGTACAGTAAAGGTGCAATAAGCATGATTTATCACTAAATTAGAAGGAAGGAAAAGGAATGAGTTCTGCTTTGTGCAAGAGACGCATTGGAGGTTTTTCTTTTCAAACTTTGGTCTCCATCCCCTACTTCCTCTGCATGTTTACAACACTAACTGGTGGGCACTGTCAAAACTGATGACTGCATTATTGCAAGAAGATATACTCTATACAAAGCATGTGTCTAATAAAAATTATTGTTTAATAAATGCAGGTGTGCTGAACATGAATTTTGAGATGGATATTTCCATGCATAAAAGGATGCAGCCAGGGGAAAACGAGTAAGTTCTGTATAGCTACATGCTTGGAAGAACAAGTATAAGGTGTATACCTGCTTGGTTACCCTGTGTATTACACAGCATCTCAATGGCACATACGATGGAATCCAGGCATTTCCTATTTGACGGGTTTATGTGTGTTTTCTCAAGTCACAGCTTGCTGTCACTTTGTCTCTGTGGTTGTTCTCCCACTTGGTAAGAAGCCTGACAGTCCCAGAAGACATGGGAACTATTTATCTTAGAAAAACTAAAGGGGTCAAATTTGCTGGCAATTTAAACTGATGGTTCTCTTGTGGGCAACTACATTTACCACAGCACAGACTTTGGTCCTGTGTTTCCAACAGTACAAAGCTGATCCTACGCTGTCATAAATCCTATGGAATCCTAAACATTTATAACTTGTGCAGTGCAAAGTGTCTTGAGCACTTTTGCTGGTGTAACACCACACCTCTAAAACTTACTCTTGTCCTCATTCTGCTTCTTGATCAGACCTCGTACCCAGCCGCAAGTTTGTAGGACATGGCCCTTTTCAGTGGGCACAAATGGCATCTAGATGCATACCTTGCATTACATGAGGTTATTGAATTGCTGGAGTGAGAAGCAACATCCTGGTCAAATGCCTGGTCACAGTGGGTACTAGAAACTCTCCAGAAATCTTTACATGGACAAGTAACTCAATGCTCCCATTTCATTAATGAGACAGGGATGACCAACAAGGGCTTGCTCACCCTCCCCTTCCTGTTACCAAATGGATTGCCAGCTCCCATTTTATTCCCTCCCTGGTGGCATCCCATTCTTAGGAATCCAACTCAATGATTCAAAAGTACCAATGCAGCACACCCCCTGATCTCACAGGATGACTTTCAATAGCCCAGCAAAGCATATGAACATCCTATCTATAAATATCACGTACTCATTTTTAGTTGTAAAACCACTAAAATATTATCTAAGAAACAATGTTAAAAAAATACATTCCCAGATAACTCTCACTAAGTATGGGCTGATTTATTTTTTCCATTTAAGCAAGTTTGGGAACAGGACGATTCGTGTCAACACTGTTTTACAGCACACAACTTTCATCACTCCAAGCAATTCTTCAAGAAATATTTCAACTTAAAACTGTCCTGAATCTTTGCCATTGGAGCTAACCCCTTAAGGTCAGACAACTGTTCTTTGCTGCAACTTTTCTCTGTAAGTACAGGAATACTTTCTGTAAGTCTGCTTGGTGGGCAATTCCCTATAGACATCACCTAAGTCATGGGCTTTTTTCGTGGGGACAGAGACCTTCATCACAGCAACTACAAGGTGTGTGGGTTTTTGGTTTTTTTAAAGTTTGTAAGTTCCAGTCTAGCCGCTTTGCTTTGTTTCAATAAAAACAGCAGCTGCAGAGGTTTTAGTGATGTGCTGCTGAGAACTCTCCAATAAACTGGTTCGGGGGCCATAACAGCCAAGGGTGGGAAATGTTATTTGTAAATTAGTGCACCAACTTGTCTCCAGCCAAAGCACCAGCTCTTAAGGACAGGGACTGAAGATTTAAATCCAATTATTTTAAGATACCGGACATGAAAGAGATGGAAATTTTAAGTGTGTGGCCTGCTGAAGACAGGGATCTTGGATCTGATCTCTGCTTGCAGAATAATTCAGGTATTTAACTTAAGGAACAGCTAAAACTGGCAGTTCCCATAGGCATAACAATAACAAGAAGCAGCAGTTCCTGGTGGTAGGTATTATTTGTATAATGAATATCCCTTTTAGAAAAACCCATTGCACAGCTACTTTGGATGGGAAAGATAGTTGTTATTTGGTAGCAAAAGAGAGACATTCAAAAACACACTGCAATAAGGTCTTCCTATTTCCCTTTAACTCTGCCTGCTGAGTCCAACAACACACGAGGAGGATAATCACAGAATGGTTTGGGCTGGAAGGGAGCTTAAAGATCATCTAGTTCCAGCCCCCTGCCTTGGGCAGGGACACCTTCCACAAGACCTGGCTGCTCCAAATCCCATCCAGCCTGGCCTTGAGCACTTCCAGGGATGGGGAAGCTGCAGCTTCACTGGACAACCTGTTCCAGTGCCTCACCACTCTGATACTAAAGACTTTAATCCTAATATCTAATCTAAACCTATCCTCTTGTCAGTTTGAAGCCATTCTTCTCCTGTTACTGCATGCTCTTGTAAATAGTCCCACTCCATTTTTCCTGTAGGCTCCCTTCAGGTACTGGAAAGACACAATTAGGTCACCCCAATGCCTTCTCTTTTCCAGGCTGAACAGTCCCAATTCTCTTGGCCACCCATAAATGCCCTTCTCACCAGGCTAGAACTGCCTAACTCAGCTTTTCAAATTTTTAGGTGAACCTTGCACTATACCTTAGATGAACAGTAATTCTCCTCTCTAACATCCAAGTTTAGCTTTAATTATGGCAAAACCCAGACCCTCTGGAAAGACCAGCAGCACATTACAGCTAGACAAGCACAGTAACCTGGTGTAAATACTGCTCTTGGAGAGTATCTGCACACAAAATGCACTTGTATTTTCAACTACTTATTGAGGTACCCACAAATTACGCTTTACATGCAAACTACAAAGAACAATAAGAACGTGACTTACGGTTCTGATGACTCTTGGTCATACTCTCCGAGTCTAAGGCATGGTAGAACTCATATGCTGAACGACCCAGCAGCTCCTCTGGATGGTATCCAATCAACTCTGTTATTCTTGGTTAAGAAAAAAAGCAAGTATTTAAAATTCAGGTCACTGTAGCCTTATGCTTACATGTGCAGGGCAGCTATCAGCTTGAGTCCTTAGACTAATAGAATTAAAAACGCAATACGAGAAATTCTGAGCTTCCAAAGACCTAAGGAGCTGTAGAGGACTTCTGGTCACATTCTGAAATATCTCCATGTTCAGAATAAACTGCCTTGTGCTACTACCGGAATAAAAATTCCTAAGGATGTCAGTGTGTGCATTGCAAATTTTCCTATGCCTGTTGCATCCTATCTCTAATAGAAGGTATCAACTTTTGTTACTGACAAAGTTCTCGAGCTGTCCACTACATGCAGAAACTCCCAACGATCACCATTCAAAATCAAATATGTTTGAGGGGGCTAGTGGTTGGCACCACAAGGTTTAAAAGTATATGTACGTTTTAAAAACATACACAAAAGGGTTAAATCACCACTTTGGGTACTGCATTTAACAAAATAAAAATGCCAGGTGAAAAATTATGAGCAGTTTAAAGAAAAATGCTCATCTACTTAGTATTTCCTCAATTATTTGAGAACTTTGGCATATGGATTAAGTTACTTGGGTGACTAATCCACAAACTAAGTAGGATATTACACAAAGAAAGCTATGCTCTCAAAAACCAGACTTTTTTTCAGAGTCTTTCTGAGGCGAGGCAGGATTTCTCACAAGTTCCTGAATCAATGAAAATAGGTCATCAAACTGTGCAGATGATTTTCTCTAATGAGGGGGTGGAAGAAAAATGTTCTATTTCAATTGGAAATACTATCACACGTAACTTTATAGGAAACACAGTAAGTTAAAAAGGTACATAAAAATTAATTCAAAAGCAAAGATTATCTTCTGGTTTACAAGACAGTGACATTCTTGGATGCCTCTTCGAAGCTTCTGAATTTTAATCTTAATCTGAAATACAGAGAACAGCAGCAGAAAAGCCACAAACTGATTGTGATGTTGTCATAAACTTTTAAAAGCTGGAAGATTTGCAAGGAATGGTCACATCTGGCAGCACATCACAGCTGTCGGTGGCAGTGTCCGTGTTCTCTCAGAAAGGCTTTATCTGCTGTCACCACATTTGATTCGTGGTGTTGCTACTTTTAAGAGACATCCTTAGGTTTGTGTACTCCCTGGAAGGACAGCTTTGGCCCAGCCCTCCAGACACAAGCATGTCTTTACAAGACAGACATGTAAATACTGTAAAACAAACAGAGCAAGAGAATGGCATTCAACTCCTGGATCCCCCTCCAGCAAAGAAGACACATAAGATGGGACTATTTTGTGTATGGCTTGAACACCAAGGTATTGAGTCAGCTTTTCCCTCGCATCCACAGAACTCTATAGCTCATAGCCCCAGGACATCTTGCTTTTGTCACTTCAAAAACTATCCTGTGTCCTGATTTCCATGGAACAAACCTGGGTTTATAAAGATTTAGCTGAGTAAAAGCTGTAGCTTGTATTGGGTTGCCCTCAAAAACTTACTCTTCTGTTTATGTTTCCAGTTTTATTTACACTTACAATTAGACCACCAAATGGGAAATGTTTGAATCCAGGTTTCAAAGTGTTGTTTTTTTACTCTTCATTGACAAGCTTCTGAGCTTTTAAATTGCATCCCACTCAAATATAACTTTTTTCTGAAACCACAATTGTTTTTTCTTTCTTATTGAAAACTAGTTCTCATAAGGAGTTGGTCATCAAACCTGAATCATCAGGAGAAAACAACAAATACTGAAGAAACTCTAATAAAAATAAGGCTCACAGAATACAGTTGCTGCTTGCCTTTACACAGCCAGCTGGGACTCACTGGTGTGAGTGACTAGAGGCTTTTGCCTGGACCAGTGTAAATACATGGTCTTTAAAAACAAAAACGATGGCCTTTGGTTATATAATGGCACAATATCATAAAGCCATTCTGGTTCGTTTGGAGCTCATCGCAAGGGGAAGGATTTTAAAATTCAGGAAGTTGAGGATTTACTCTTAATCCAGTCATTGTGAGCTGAGAGCCAAGTGGGGGTTGAGCAGAGAAAAGGAAAAGGAAATGAAGATAATGGGGAAAAACCAGAAGCACCATGTACCCAGCAGCACCAGTGCAAATCCAAACCCACATTATAACCTTCATGGATGTCAACAGTAGAACTGAGATAGCAAACAAAAAATACATATTACAGCAGGGTGAGGGACTCTTCTGACACAGGAATTGTAATCTCTATGCAAAATTTGTGTATTCCAATCCTGTAATTCCCCTTCTCAAACTGCTCCTTGCTGTTCATAATGAGTACCCTCACTATAAAATTACTCTTCTTGTCGTTCCATGCCACAGAATGACTTGTGGTGCAATCCTGCTGTGACAATGTCAAATCTAATTAGATCTAATGTAATCTTGGATGGAAGTTAGCAAGTGGTGCATTGGTGGTATCTTTTTTCTACAACCAACTACGTATTACAAAAAAAAAAAAAAAGATATCAAAGAATTACCCATAAACCACACAACACTGGGTAAGTTCTAAACCCATGCCTGGTAAAAGTGAAATACTAATGAAGAGTAATTGTTTTAAAATAGTTATTTTAAAAAATAATAATAAATGGCTAAACAGCCTCTATGCCCTTGCTGACTGATCTGTTCATCTGTTAACACTATTCAGATTCATTACACTTCTCTTTGAAGACTAATGGGATTGATATGATTTTTTTAAGAAAATTGTAGAATGTTCCTTTTTTCCACTCACAAAACCCCCCTAAAACTGGCTGTCAGTGTTTTCTAAACACATTTTAAAATACCACTATTTTATAACAAACATACTCTCTCCAATAATTGTTATCTCTATTAGTTTTGGGTGCATGAATTGGCAGTTCACACCCTCCTTTATTCTTCCTGTGGTGCTATTGACCCTGAACAGCTTAAAAAAAAATCTTGTAGGTTGCAGGCTGTGCAGGACTGGAAATCAGATTAGCCAATTTCATGCCACATTATACACCCAGGTTGAGGTGGGCAGCTGTCCCTATATCTATCACACCCATCCTGTGATTCTCCCAAGATGTTCATGGAAGAAGACTGGGCATAGCAAGGAGCCTGACCAGCCCCTGGGCCAGGAGGCAGTGAGTATTTTGGCACAGGTCCTTGCACTGCCCTCACCTGAGCATTACTTTGAGGTTTGTCAGTGAGGTGCACCCTCCAAACTCCATGCGCTCTCCAAAGGAGCCTCTTAGCAACACAAAATGCCAAGTGAACACACAAAGGACTAAGTATAAAGGAAAAGGCATCCCACAGAGCTATCAGAAGGAGGAGTACATAGCTAAGAAAGTGAGGAAAACGTCTATGTCCCATGGCACCAAAGGATCATTTAGAAAACTGAGTTCAGGCACAAGATTTCTACTTTTGCTTAGACACCAGACAGAAAATTGCTCTTTATGCAAGCTGTGGAATGACAAAATTAGAAAACAAACTGTATTGTGGCTTTAGATGGCATTTCTGCCATGGTAGGTTTTGTGCTTCCTTTGCAACTGTAGAATGCTAATTAGTAAGATAATAATAATTTTTTGTTGAAGATGACAGGTGGGCTGCAAGGCTGTTTATTTTCCTGTTACCAACTCATTTCTGAGAACACAAATACCTTTGGGGAAATCTTAATTTTGACAGACTGGCACTTCAGTTTTCTCAGCTAAACTTGTCATCGTGATGTACAGAGGTCAAAATGTCAGAAAACTCAATGAAGAGGTGGGCAAAAGCCATCTGCAGTGGCAGATATGTCCCAACTGCCACCATTCAAGTGTATTTTGAGCACTACTTCAGTTTCCCTTAAATATACAATATGTATAAGTATCTTAATATTTAATTTTTGGGACATGGAGTAAAGGCAAAGTTTTGTGCTTAGGATACAAAAATAAGAAACAAGTGATCAGAATCCTATTTCTAGGTCTGTACAACTTTGTCCTATTTTGTCTGTTCGAGACACAGCAAAGCAAACAAAACTCACTGCTTTGAGGCTGCATTTCCTACAAGATGAGCTAGTTCAAGTATTTTTGTTTTTCTTAAAATTGTGCTTTTCTGTCCCTTAATAGGAGCACAAAGCTTTTTATTGTATACCATTTCTTGAGTTAAAATAGTATGGTAAGAACCATCGGGACTGAGAAGTCAGGCTCTGTGAAAGACTGCTCTGATGTTTACTGCTCATAAAAAATAGCTGGGTGTATATTCGTCAGGCCGTGTGCGGACTGTGTGTGTGAGGGTGTGGACCTCTTAACAAAGTCTTTCTGTATTCAAACTGTTACCAAGTTATTGAAGTTAAACTGGTGTTGAGGGGAACAAACAAAACAAAGTTATACTTAAAGCAGAATGAGTTTAAAAAAAAGACACTATGCCTGGGGTAAAGCAGTCTGTCAGCCTGCTGGAGCAGGCGGCAGGACAGTCTTGCCAATTAACCACATTTCCTCTCAGAAATATTCATGGCTGCTTCTACTCTAACCCAGGCCAATAAAACAAACAAACAAACAAACAAACAAAAAAAAAACCAAAACAAAAAACAAAACCCCAACAAACAGACCAAAATGCAAAATCCTGGGGCCCCTGGCCATTCCTGAGAGGGATGGCTGGCCTGGTCAGGTGTATCTGCCCTGCTAGGCAAAAAAAAACACATGGGTACATGAAAATCTTCACCAGGACTGTCACTCCTACTCGTTTGGTCTACCTAAATCAAGCTTTTGTTATTATCAAAAGAAGTAGGTCATGTTTTACTCTTAAATATGACATGTACCAAAAAGACAGTTTTGCCAAATGGGGATTTTTGGCTTCAGATATTACTACTTCATTCTTGTCTCCATACTGCATTTTACCCCAAGCAGGAATGAAAAGACAGGAGGTCCATTCAAATGCTTCTTTGCATTCTCATATAACTTAAAAATATTCCTTAAGTATAGGTCAAATGGCAAATTGACTTAAATTCCCATCCAAAGTCCTGTGCTTGCATATTTCTGTTTTACTGGGGCATAACTGGAAACACAATAAAACCCAGTTTCCTCTCAGTTGGGTCCGGTCTGGATCCCACATGAATACTCACATGGGAAATCTAACTGGGACCAACACTGTGGCATTGCATCTTCCTGCACCATCCTAGTCTGAATCACCACATATCCTCCATTGCCCCTTTTGTCTTCTTCAACTCTACAATTAAAATGTTCCAACCAAGAAAAAGACAAAAAGGGTATAACTAATGGGGTTTCTAGTAATCAGGGACATATGATTCCCCAGAGCAAGCCATGCCTTCCAAGTAATGGAGACATACACTGCTCAGTGCACCAATGGCAGGGAGTTGGCCACCTGCACATCTCACCCCCTGCACAACAAATCTGTTTCCTTATCTACCCTTGCCCCTCATGCATGCTCCCCACAACATTACAGGCAAAGGGAGTGTTTCCCTCTCCCCTTCCCAGCACCGCAGAGGTCGCAGTGATGAAAGTTAAAGGCACATTGCCCTCACAGCTCTTAAACCCCTGGTTCCCTCCAGTCCACAGTGTATGGTGCTCCTTTCATGTGCTTAAGGCATAAAGTCTCAGACTGTTCTGTGCTCAGGCACCTGAAGCAGTTTCGGCAGTTTCTATCTAATTCAAATACAGTTTTCACTTTTGTTTTGTGGATTTTTCCACCGCAGGAAAATACTGCTATTACTTCTACCTACTCTTTGGCCCTGTGACCCTGCACATGAAGATACACCGAGCAGCAGTTATGCCACCAAGGTAACAAAATTGCCTTCGTGCAAAGACATACATTTTCCTCCGACTAGAACACCCTCACTAGCAACCTTTAGTGACACAAAAGCATTGTGCAGCTGAACTAAACCCTCACTTGGATTATTAAATTGTACCACTGATCAGCATTTCTGTATTACAGCTAAAATAATCCTTCCTGTAAACCACTTACCCAAGATAAGTGGATCAAGGGAACATTGTTAAATCACTCTCCAGGAATGGCTGAAGAGGCATTTAACAGAACCTTATTTATTATTCATATCTCATGAACCTTTCTCTACAGGCTCATCACTTTGCAAAAAGTGTTTTAAGAATACAAACATATCCTACCTAACTACTAGCAAGTCATAGGCCCACATATATAATTTATTTTTGTAAAGCAAATTATATGGGCTACTGTCTCAACATATTTTAAGCGATGACCAGTCTTGCCTGCTTCATATTGCCTGTACCCTCCTAAGAAAAAGCCAACTAGTTTTTGTTACAAAGTGCTGTAAGGGTAGGCAGCCCTTATTTTGCATGTTGCTTTGTGACAGACAGAGTATGAGCTTTCCTAAGCAGATTATACTCAGAAATCTAAGAGTTTCTTTAACTGAGTGCTTTGAAAATAAAAACTTCTGCTCCCTGGAAGCAGACCTGTCCACACCAGATGCACTGCAAGGAGGATACCAGGACTACTGCAGAAGCCTGGTAGAGGAGGCACACTGCCCTCAATGATACCAGCCCTGAACTGGAAAGACACAGTCCCTTATAGAGCAATGAGCTGTGTCAGCCCTGCTATGTCGCTGCAGAATGGACAGAATATGTAGAAAAGGGTTTAGGCATCTGACTGGCACATGCTGCCTTCCCTCCTCCGCTCCCCAGCCTGGATTTACATTCTTGGCATAAGCTGCTCCTTCAATGTAATTTGTCTAGCAGCACTGAATTTGATAAGAACAGCTGAGTGTTTTGCATTTTCATGTGTCTAGTGGTGTGTCGCCTGCTGGAGAGAAATCAACATCCCTCTGGGAGGGAAGCGGAGGCCAGGTGGATCTGCTGTGAAGAACCCGAAAGGTTTGTGAGGTCTCCTCTTTCTCTGGCCTGGCTGGCTCTTTGCAGCTTTATTGCAATCTGAATGAAACAGGAATGAAACATCCAACCAAAACTATCTAATAAAAGATGTGCTACTTTGTTATCTAGTTTTAAAGTAAAAACTCTTAAATCCCTATGTTCAATCTTCCAGAGGAAGCTGTTGTATTTCATGGCCACGTGAAACATTTTCCCCATAAATCAAATGCCCACTATTTAAGATGGGGCATAATATATCATTATTTTTAAAATAAGCATGTGTATCTTTAATGGGATAGCATCAGTCCCTCTAATTCTCATTTATAATGGCTTATGCATTAAGTCTTGAAGAGCCATGTCAATTCTGCAATAAAGCAAAATCCTCTGCTACTCTCCTCTAGCCTGCCACTGAATGGCCCCAGTGAATTCAGAGGCATATTGCTTTTAATAATGAGTCACTACCATATTGTTGCTTCTCTCTCCAGCAGCAAAATCCTATTGATGGCTCAATATTTTCATCCTGAAAATATTAACAAAGGAAAAGGTCTGATTGTGATTACATCAGAGACAGTTTCTAGTTACAGCACACTTGCTGCTCTGTTCTCAGAGAGGTCAGAAGAAGGTCAGTCACAAGTTTCACACTTGCAATCTTGTTTTCATCCACGGCTGCTAACACCACAAGTTTATGTGGCTGCTTCATCACATTGTTTAAAAAAATAATCTTACATAGCAAAGTTTAAAAAAGCCTTCAAAGGTTGATGAAAATAACAAAGATGTTGGTCCTGTGAGCTTCTCCGTAAATTGCGAGCACACGTATAATCCCTCTGATAACCCTCCAGACCACCTCAGAGGTTGCTAGCATCTCTGAATTTCAGTGGACCAATTTCTTTAGGCAGAAAAGTTCATCTTAAATTCAGGGATGACCTCATAAACTTCAAAAAACCCCAAAACAAACTCAAATCCACAGCAGTAAAGACAGGACTTTTTGGGCAAATGGGGAACAGGAAGACACTTAATGGGAAGGAATCTCTGGCTCACTTGCATGCATGGAAGTTGGTTATCACAGTATGTAGGCAGGCAGAAGAGGTAGATGGCCTGAAATGCTGTGGAGATCCCAGGACAAGCCAGGCAGGAGGAGACTAGAGGGATCTCCATTTTTTCCACTCAAGAAGGAAGTGTAGGGAGCAGAGGACAAGCCCCATTTTTGACCCAAGGTCCTCCCCTTCATTTCGTCACTAAAAGGTGCAAGTAGATAACCAGTAAAGGCTGTTTGCTTTTCATTGAGCAAGAGGCTGCAACTCCATTTCAGAGCAGCAGGTACTCTGGATGCCTTAGCAATTCTTGGTTAATTTAGAGCATAAAGTACTTGCCAGCTAACTGATATCAGCATCCTGGGCCAAACCAACCATGAAACAGACCTTGACTAAGGTCCGTATGGTGTGCCATGGGATATGCTCTCTAAAACTCGGGAACAGAAATCCTGTATACCCTTCAGTTTGTTAAACCTCAAGAAGCTGATACTTGTGGCTCTAAGTTGCCTCATCTTCTGCCAGTAAAACTGAATTCCTCACTTGGCAGGAGGAGGAAATACAGCAGGAGTACTGTTATGCCTAAACTGAAATTTGAGGTAGATTAAGTGAGCCACTAAATAGCCATTTTGGTAACAGGCTGTACTTTCTTCTAGTCCTTGCTTACCAGGTCCACACAGGACATTTGGAAGAAATGCTTGTTTTGTTCAAGAAGATAAGAACACCTACGGAAAGGAAAAATGAGTGGAGCTTACCTGTCATCACAGTAGGTGAATTTCATGTCCATGCTGTGACGACTCAGGAAGGTCTTGCTGTCCAGAGGGATGTCGATGTTTGAAGGGTGCTGGATAGGCTCGCACATTATTATAAGGCAGGTGAGAAGAGGCTCCTTATACCCACACAGAGTGTGAGGAGGGCAAGTGTTATACACTTTAACTTGTCCAGTGCAATGCAAAACCTGAAATAACGAGAAACAAACTTAGAATGTACTTTCTCTACAAGTCAAAATTTGTTTTAAAGTCAAAACCACTTAATAGGGCTCAAATATGGTACCTTCCATGTGGCAGACTTGAGGTTAACAGTTCTGCCTCTGTTGGTAACAGTGCACTTCATCCTCATGAAGAAGTCACGGTCAGTTGACATCTCTTTGTTTTTCTTTCCAAAGCCTGGACCTGTATAAGGAAAACGACAAATTAGTTTTCTCATTTTCCTTCTTGATTTCTTCCACTTAGAAACATTAAGGATTCAACAGAAATAAAAGACTAATTCTCACAAAATTTACCTGTAGAGGCCATCAAAGATGCATGGACCACTGCAGAGCAGTTTGTAGATCTCAGACCTAAAACTTTAAGTGGAACTTAAATAGGACTTGGTGTATTTTAAACCTGTGCTTTAGCTTGCAGCATACAAATCTTTCCAAAGCCTTACAACTGAAAACATTAAGCCCGTCTTAACTTGTTGAAAGGAAAATAATAAACAAACAGCTCCTTAGTGCTATCATATTTAAGCAATATTTGGCAAAACAGAAAAAATCTACACAGCATTGAATAACAGTTAATGATTACTGTAGGAATGAAAATTTCCTTTTCCGTGACTAACAGGTCTCTATTGCTAGCCATTTACTTCATTTGGTTATTTCAAAAGCAAACAGGGACTTTTGTATTTTCATTATTACCATTTTTCAGACTCAGATTCTCTCGAATTTCTTCATGGTCACATGGGTGAGTGAAGTCAAAAATGCTGTGTCCAGTGAGTTCCACCTGTGTAGAAGAGCTACACTTAGCCAAATTTAAGCAACTAGAAGTATTTTTCTGTTTTTAAATACAATTCAAATTAAACTGGTCACTAGAACTAAGTGCATTGACAGGATGCTCACAGACACAAATCCTGTGACCCGCCCTTTGTTTATTCTATGCATAACTCCTCAGTTTCTCCCCAGAACAATTCTCTTATCTTTGAATTTGCACAGTGCAGTTAACAGTCAACACCACTTGTTATTCTCAACACAGGAGAAAACTCCCAATCCACAAAGCAGAAATGGGGGACCCAAAACAGCAGCTCTATTCTCTCTGTCCCATAGTCTAAGGCACAACTAGAAAAAATGCCTTCCCCTCTCCCTGGTAATACCTAGGAAGGCAACTTCACAGTCACCAAAGACACTACAACTTGATAGGAAGGGAGAGGGAACCTCCAAGCTGTGTTGTCTGCTGTACGGGGCACCTCCCTGAGAAACAAGATGTTTTATTTCCAGTCTTTTTTACAGTGACACATCGCTTGGTTTTCTGCGTTTAGGCATAAGAATTGTTTCTGTGAACTGTACTACAAAGAGAGGAAAGCGTAAGGGAACAAGTTACCTGGGTAAGACCCATATATTTGTTGATGTTCTCTGACAAAAAGATCATGTCTCCATCCTGTGTCACCACGGCAATAAATCCCTCCAAAGCTTTCAGGTACAAGTTGTCCATCTGCTGGTCTGCCTCTAGTTCATTCTCATTGTCAGCACATACTGAGAAAAAAAAGAAAAAAAAGCATTTAAACCCTTCAGCACCCCAGCCAGCCTTTTTCATTGCAAGCACATCCGGTTACAAGGCAACAAAATATTTTTCTGCTGTTAAAATTTCCTTTCAACAAACCCCTTCTGGTGGGGCCTCTTGAACAGCTATGAAAGGGATACCTTTATCACTAGAAAGGCAGGAGATACTTTTCTAAATGTTTTGGCAAATGCAAGACCCTCTCTTCACCTTTAGCATGTTTCTGCAAGATGTGTTTTCAGTCACTAATACCTACATACCCAGGCACTGAAGTGCATCTTCTCTGTGCACGTTCTCTTGGCCACATGCAACATTTGTACCTCCTAACAGCCACAAGGTATAGGGCAAGTCTTACAGAACATATTTAAATCTGTGCATTCTTAACCAACATCTAACAGGACTCTTCCATCTTCTAAGAAGTTCAAATACATTTCCTACAAAGCACGCCTCAATAGACCTCTTCACTCAGTACAGACACATCTGTTAACACTACTCAATAGAAAAAGCAGAAAAACTGCTCCCTTGAAGTCATTCTGGGTAAATCTCTTTTTCATCTCATAAATCTCAGTATTCCTCAGAAAACCACAGATCCATTCCACCGATAACTGCTTTTTCATCTGCAGACCATAGAACTCCTATGCTCCACTCCACCAAACTCTGACAAACTTTGTCACCCACCCACCCTTCCCCTGTCCTGCAAGAAGAGCTTCAGACTCTGCTTATATCCCAGATGTCTCCCTATGCAGATTCACGAACCCAGTGCATCTTACTAATTTTTGGGAAAGACATGCCACTGTTCAGCTGAAACCTAAGACTGTGCTAGAATATTTATTACAGCTTTTTTTTTTTTTTTTTTTTTT
>VZRN01011462.1:183057-230915 GCA_013397935.1 Dasyornis broadbenti
TTTGTTAGCATTGCTTTCCAAAATAGCTGCTAACTAAATTTTGAAATAAGAATGTGTTTCCATTGTTTTCCCTATAACTTTTTCCACCTCCCTCCAAATAAGGGGAGTTCAGGCACCATGACAGTATAGCAGGGAGACTGGACTGCAAATATGCCAGTTTAACTATAAATTAATAGTGCATTCAGCAGAATGAAGTGCTGTAATGTTATTGTTCATATTATGGCTACATCAATGGAGCCCAGCCAAGACTGTGTTCATATAACACTGGGAAGCCTACACAGGAGGAGAATCCCTGTCTAGATGAGATTGGGAGATGTCAAAAAGCATGTCAAAAAGCCTCACAAAACTGCTGTGGCCTTCCTGGGATGACGGTCAGAGCTACCGGAGAAGCAGGAACAGAGCCGCTGTGTCCCATGTCCGAACATTGGATGGCTTATCCACTGTTCACTTTGGCCCAAGGCAGTATTTATTACTGCATCAAATTTTGGTACAGTATTTTTAAGTCCATGTCTCAGTCTGTATTAAATTTTGGTACATATTTATTTTGACAAATTGTCTACCCACCAAATAGAATTTATTCATTGACAAGAAACTTTGAACTGTAACAGCAAATGCTTATTGCAGTGTTTATGATAACCTTTTATGCTAAAAATAACTTTTGTAAACAAGCTTTGATTAATTCTCACTGTCAGGATGTGCACTGTTCCCAAGTTTAAGAACACATTTTCCGTAGATGCTTGCTCATTTCCTTCAGTCCAACCTCTTGGAACAAGTCTGAGGCTCAAAAATCAGGCTTCTCCTTACAAGAAACAACTGTGCAGGTATAAACAACCTCCTAGCAAACAGCCTATAACTCCTCTCAACACCTTTGATCTGACTCAAAGGGGTCTCTTTGGTCAGTTCAGAGGTGGACAATGACAAAATATATTTCTACTGGAGGTCACATCAGCACCTGCCCAGAATTTTCCTGGCTTTGTCTCTGAACCTGGTTCCTATAAGTACCAGTAAGTTGCTTACATATACCAGGCTATAGCCGCTACTCCAGAGGAGGGTTGTAAAAACTGCCTGACGCCAGCAGGCAAAAGTTAGGGAAGATCTAACAGCAACTTCATCCTGCAACAGAAAGAGTAGCTTTGAGGCAGACTTGTCTCTTCCTGGTTTCTTGTCTTCCATCAAAGGAAAGTGAGTGATTTTTTTTCCCCCTCTTTTTCTGTCTTGACAGCAGTACATCCTGTTCAAGGGGATATTTTCAATGTGTTCAATAAAAGCTTTCAATTTAGATACATCAAGAAAAAGCCACCCTTAAACCTGAAGCTTCCTGAAGGGCTCTTATCTCCAAGTGCACAAGCAATCTTGGATAAAGAAAACACTTATGTTAGTGTTGTTTTGATTGCAGAGTTTCTATCTAGCCAAATCATTCAGATGCTGCTCCCAGGAAGTTGAGTCAAGTCCTGCAGCCATCAGTGTTGAATGGTGGGAATACAGCACTCCATCAGACTAAGCTTTGAGGCCCATGGAACCTTTGGGTGCACTTTCCCTGAAAAGGGACATCACTTCAAGCAGCTGAAGCACTAAGCACCCAGCTCACTCTCATTCCTAGCAGCATGGTTGGCATAAAACTATTTTTCCAATTTAATAAAAGCAACCAAGTAGACATACTATTTTTAAAGCACTGTTTTATGCCACAATGGTCTGACATTAGATGCAGCTTGTCCAGACATTCAAAAACAATGCCCACATCAGCTCTCCCTACAGTCTGTCCTCTCCCTTAAAAGCCTAGAGAAAAGCTATTTTTTCCCTTCTGCTCCCTGCTGGCTTTCCGGCTCTGTTGTCTCCCTCCCTTGAAACAACTTCACACTGGCTTCCTTGTGGCCTCCCTTCTCCCAAACAACTTCCTGTCTGCATCCCTGTTCCCTCCCCATTTCTACTGCTGTCTGCCTGCACAAGAGCAACTCCCAGCCAGTTTCCTTTGCTGGATTTCTGCACAGAAAAGACACCCGGGTGACCACACAATTGGAATGGGGTTAAGGCAAGCCAATAAAATTGTGTTTGCCTGATTAGCCTAATTAAAAAGTCCATAGTACTGGCACAGAGAAACTCACTGTACTGAAGTGTTCTGGTTCCTGTAACACTTTAGCATCAGCATGGTTCAAATAAACACTTCAAATTACTGGCACTGCACATACAGGCTTCCTAAAATGGATTCTCCTCCTCATATTCAGACAAAAAGAGAGTATCTGAGGCATCCTTAGCAACTATCATAATGTTAGCTGTTAACCAAGGCAGCCATTCTTTAGCAAAAGCCATTATTTCTCTTTTGCCATCTATCAGCTCCCCCAAAAGCATTAGCCTTACTTACTAGCTATACCAGAAAATAATACAGCAAAAGTACTGCTAACAGTTTATCTGACTAAGCTAAAGGACATAAGATCCCAAATCCAAAAGCTCCACTACTGATAAGCATCAGAATGCCTATTTTCAGCAGCAACTTTATGGGATCAAAACCTTTACTTGAAATGAACAAAGATCAGTTCTAAATTTATCCCAAACATTTGAATGTGACGATGGCAAAAACGTATTATGCCAACAGAATTAGGAGACATCTTGAAAAATATTTAAGATGATCATAATTAAATATTTCTACTTAGCATTCCAATTATACTGTGTACTGTTCTGTGCACAACATGGAAACAGTATTATAAAGCTATTGTTTCAGTTTGCTTCCTGTGATACTAATCTCAATCAGGCCGTCAGACGAACAGCCTGCATTTCTAAATGTTAAAGGCTTCCTCTCCAACATTCCCACACAGAATTGCCTACTGTGAAAATCAAAGGGAAATGTGTTACTAAGTAAAGCAGCAACTTTTATAAAGCAAAACCTGGTATTTTTTACCCTTTTGAACTCTGAGATATACAACCAGCTATTTCCTATTATGATAGGATACAAGGGCCAAGCTCAGGCCCTGCAACGCCTGCAGGAGACGTGCACTCTGCAATCCAGAAGTCGGGATTTTTCGAGGCACGTAGCGGGAGAGCTCTCAATGAGGGCTCAGATTCAGGGGCTCTGCCATTCACCTGCTGGAAGAATGTGGGCATAGATTTCCCTAGGTCTTGGCTTCCCAACAGATAAATGATCATTATGCAGGCATAGCTAATAAAACAGCCCGAGTTACACAAGTGAAAAGCCTTATTCCGACCCAGGGAATAATAGGAAAGGGCATCAGACACCCAATGCCAGCGGAGTGAGACTGGCAAGTTGCCTATGACCATCTCCAAAATCCCACCTGGAGCATCAGCTTGCAGTAAGATGAGGGTAGAGTCCTGGGAAAGGCCTTGTTCTCTCTGCTTCAGGCAAAATCGCCTTGAAACAGAAGAAGGGTTTGAGAATTGTACCCACAAACAGTAATACAAAATAAAATATGGTGTGCTAGTAGGTTTTGATAGACTAAACTAGAAACAAGAAAAATGGTAATCAAGCAGTAGTTTTTTCTCTACCACATTTTGAAGCTTTTTTCAAGCTGCAGCAGATATTACTTCAATGTCCAAATTACTGACAGAACAAATACTCTCACTTAACTCCAGTTTACAGCAGGTGTCCAGCCCAAATAATTAAAACCATTTCAATGAAGACAAAATAAAGCAAAGAAGGAGTTTGCAGGTGGGCATTTGCTTCTGATGCACTTCCACCTCCCCATTTCCCAGTTAATCCGTCAAGAAACGACACAATGTCCCCCGTGCTCCCTGTAAGTCAAATCAGATCCTCAAATGCAACAGTAAATTTATGGTCAAATTTCAGGCTGCTAAACCTGCACATGAAACCCTTGCTGCAGCTTTGCTAGGGGCTCAGAAAGGGTTCAAAGCATAAGCAAGAACAGAATGAGCACAAACATCACCCAAGCCCAGTTCCCATCTTGCTTCACCCTTGTCAAAATAGGATAAACAGCAAACCTCTTGATCTGCAATCCTCCAGCTGCACCAAAACCTACCACTCTGGATTAAATTGGACAACCTTCTAGTGAAAGCCAGTGTCCTTATTAAGACTGACATTATTCTGAGGTCCACAAAGATAGAAAATTTAATTTATATGTTAGCTATACTCAGAATAGTAGATGAGCAGGAGACAAGGTTTTCTGACTTGAGTTCTTTCATTTCAATGTATTTTTATTATCAGAAAATAATACCCAAAATTTCCAGAAAATCTGTTATTTTAAAGTACCTTAAGTTCAATTCCTCAGAATAGAAGCATCAAAGATTTTGAAACCCTTATCTACACCTCTGGTGTCTAAAGATGCAGCCACGGACAAATCTGCATTTGACTAACAACACAAATTTGAATGAAAGGACTAACTCCAAGTAAATATTTAGACTGAGGAACTGAGTGCATCAGATTTAATACTAAGCAAATATAGCAAATATAGAGAAAAATAGAAAAAGCATGAAGTATTAAAGCACAGCCTGTCGCTGCTTTAACATTTTATTTTCAGATTCCCTTCTACTGCTGAGTACTGGTGGTACTTCAAGAAAATATAAATTTTCTGACATGAAACATGAATCACATTGTTTTTTAAACACTGTCACAGAAATATGTTTCAGAAATACATCTTTACATTTATGTATGAATATTATATACATATACTGAATTGTCATCACTATCATGAGTCTAAGTCTTGACACTATAGAAGCATCAAAATTAATATTTTATCTGTAGATCTTTTCCTCACTGAGAAAAAAAAATTTGAAAAGTTCACTTTAATCTTAGCAGGTAAGCAAACTTATATTTCTGATGATGACTGCATCCAACTATTCCATTACAATTTTCACAGGCACGCACATTACTTATATTATCTGTTCCAGCCTTTCAGAAGTTTACTTTTTCTATGCTGTATCAGCCTCTAGTTCATGCCATATAAATATTTGAAAAGCTGAGGCTGTGTTTTAATGAGAAAGTTACTAACAAATTGGCTTTGTTTAAGAACATTTACCTGTTTACGCAACTTCTTCAAGTATTAGTTGTATGACAAAATCAAAGATTATTTCCAGACACTGTTCAGCAAATAAACTTTTCTTCTTACAGAAGTACATGACAAAACAACATTCTATAAGCTGAGATGAAAATACCTACATTTTATACAGTAGGCTTCAGAAAAAGCCAAAAGTGCTACAAAAACTTACAGAGCGCACAGAAGCAGAATTGCATTTGCCATATCTTTCAGACTAACCAACAACAAACCAACAGCAAACTCGACCACAAAATGGGATGCTTCCTAATAACATTTATTAAAGTAATTGCTCTGGTATGACTCAACTTTTCTGAAGAGAGGAAGTGCAATCGTGACCTTATTGGGAGACCTGCCATTAATGAAGGAAAAGACAAAATTTTGGGTTTACCATTCACAAACAATGCAGGCTTGTTTTGTTAACGTATTCTCAACACTCATAGGTCACCGTGTGAAAGTTCTGGAAACATCAGTTGTTTTCATTGGTCTTACAGGCTACTCAAGCCACAATTTTACATCAAAGTGATTATTCAAGTATAGGGGAAAATAAGAATATTGCTAATTTTATCCATTTCCCCAGGCTATAAAATTTATGCTTGTTCACATTTCCTACTAGTCCAACATGAGCAAGACTCTCATTGTGTAGAATCCATTCATATCAAGTATTGAAAACTTGTTTTAGCTATCTTAGTATAGCTTGTCTTAAACAACCTCCCTACTACTCATTGCCAGTGGACAGCAGAATTAGTCCTTCAAACCAAGTATTGGACCTTCAGAGCATCCCAGCTGCTGTTTGAATGTGCAGGCACAAACATGCTTGCCACACCAAATCAAAATTTATTTGTTTCAGCACAGGAGCTTAAGGTATGTGTTTGAATTCTGATTAAATACTTAAAAGCTTAAAATCTCATACTGAGATTAATAAACCACATTCAAGAGTTCTCAGAGGTTTTTTCAGAGAGGCAAAAAACCTGCACTAATTGTTATTTTGGCAACCCTGTACTCAGAGAAGGGCATGTATAATCTTATCAAGCTGCCATCAGCCAGCCCTGAGAGCTAACTTCTTTTAGGCAGATCTTACCTGAAGACAAAAGCTTATGAGTCCGTAGGAAACTGATTGCCAGGCGCATTATGGATGCCTTGTCCAGGTGGGAACTGATGTTGTGGGGCAGGGGCAGCTCATGTGCCAGTTCATAGAAAACCTCAGTCTCTTTGCTTCTTCTGCATCTTGCTGCATCTCTTGATTTCTCCTTCCTCCGCTCAGAACTGCTCCTGATAGGTAAAGAAGAGAAAGGAAAAAGCATTTCTTGAAATGCAATTCACAACTTGAGAGGCATTTACAAGAGTGTATCTTCTCAGTAATGAATCCATTCTGTCCAGTGGTTGAAATCAATTGGCCAGACTTTAATACCTATTTGTGCCCTTTAAATGGGAATTAGGAGAGGACTGCCACAGTTGGAAAAGGCTCTGATTGTACATGAGTCAGCCTTTGAATGCCCTGAATCCCCACGGAGTGTAACAGGATTGAGATCTGCCTCAGGCAAGAGATTCAAAATGAAACAGCAAGCTATTACTCTTGGGATTCAGGAAACATTAAAAATATTTTTTTTCTTTGTTCAATCTAAATTTACTTACTCTGGGACACGGTGACAATCCATTTTTAAGCTAGAACAACTACAGTGAATATGGCTGTGTCACAGATATTACAATGATGTGGAGTTGCAATAGCTGCACTCCACATTAAAACAAAGTAGAAGTAGGGTATCAAATGATGTTAGTCTATAGAACTGTCTCAGCTCTTAAAAACTAGTCCAGAAAGCCACCTTGCCTTGACCCCAACGGATACAAAATGGAAAAGAAAACACTGTTGCTTGCAAGATAGCCCTTCTTTGTAGAAGCTATTCTAATTAAATCACCATCTCTCCATTGTCTACGAAAATATATTCCTTCTTGAGTAAAATAACATGACCAATAGAGCCAATCTCCCTCAAACTCCACAGAGAACAGAAGAGCTAGAAATAACAAAGGGGAAGACATTTTATGAAGCAAGTATGCAAAATTTAGCTACCAAGGGACATAATGCTTAACATGTGAGAAACACAGGGAATACATTTATAATGGTTCTGGGATAGGGCATTTTAAGAGCGAAGTCTACTGACTCTAAGGTTCTGCTATGAAGTACAATTCTTATTTCGGAACATGAAGGATCTGAATCCATTTAAAACCATGAGCCATTTCAACCCCAGGTAGCTCTGCTGATACTACAAGTTCCTAGTAAGTTGAAGTTCAAGTTTTGCAGTGCAGTCACAACAACATATAATACATTTCTTTTCAGGCTGACTCTTGCAATAGTCCACTAGTGCCACTTGAAATGAGCACAGAACGGAGTGTGAAGCAGAACAGTTCCACTGTTATCCCTGTTTTGGTTGCACATTTATTTCTAGAATCACCAGCAGCATCTCTCCATTTGTGAGGTTCTCAAAAATGAAACAGCTTATAACTTGTTTTTTCCAACATCAATATAAAATAATGAGCCTGTAAACTAAAAATGGATCAACCAAAAACCCCACCCTATCAAAACAAGGAGTTTCAATAAATATATTCTGTTGCATGAAGATTATGAGGAAAACAAATATTAATCATATTACTTAATTCCAGAAACTGTTTCAATCATGACTGGTCTCATGCAAAACTGCCTAAAATAGAGTATTAATCCATAGTAGAGTATTCTAAAGTAGATTACTGTTTCTTGAATGCCAAGCCAGCCTGCAAAAGCTTCTAGAATTGAAACCACAGGAGGCTTCATAAATTAGTAAGAAGGAAAAATAGCCAGGACACACATTAAATGCCAAGAGTAAAGTCACAATAAGGTGTTTGCTGGGGTTCAACAGGGCTGGACACTCAATATCATCATTCAAAGCAGGAGTGGGCTCACAACACATCAGCAGAGCCCTTGTGCTGCAAAACACATGAAGCTGGGCACATGTGTGGGATCAGACAGGCGCTCACCAGTGGGTGTGCTAACAGGGCAAGGGGGCTCCTAAATTCTCACAGTATCTTCTCAAGATCCATGATCAGCCCTTGGCAAACCTCTTTCACAATCATTTTGCCCAAGGTGAATGTTTTATAACATGGTATCTGTTACAGGAGCCATGTGCTGGAGGAGACTCACACACATTTCCATACATAACGGCAGGATTCAACTTCAATAATTACTTCAGGGGTATTGCTGAAGCAAATGCCAACGCACCTAAGTTTGAATCTAAAGGATCAGATATTCACAAGGTGATACTAACTCATTACTTTTCTCCTTGCCAAGTAAGAGTCATACTATATCCATACAAAAAAAAAAAAAAAAAAGTCCCTTCTTACAGCTGTCTGAGAAGATACAACAGAAAATGCTCCATTGTCCTCCTGGGGCAGGTGCTGGGTACAGGAGAGTCATGTAAAACATTTATACTGATGATACTTTCAGAAATATGTCTTGCTCTCTAAAGAAAAATGTGCCTACTCTGTGCCTATACAGTTGCTAGACTTGCCACAAATCTTCTCAGTTTCTAATTACACCAAGAAAACAAAAGAGTAGAAACAAAACAAAACAGAATAAAAACTATCTAGCAGTGTTTGTGAGCATTTTCAATTGTTGCTTGAAAAATATAACCTGAACCATAAATGTTTGAGGTCTGTTCTAAATCTTGAGGCCACAATTTTCGCATTAGAACCAACTTGGGCAAAACAAGATCCAATCCCTCCTCATTTAAATATGAAACTTCGGGAACCAAGGCCAAAGCCAGGTCACAGTTTATACAGTAAAAACAAGTTGTATAAGACAGGGTCTCTCATGACACCACTCCAGCCACAAAGAAAAATATTTAGTTTTCTAACCTCTGTAAATATAATTTTGAAGTGTGGCTAATGTGACAAGTTGGTTTCAATAACCATGGGCTGCTCAAGGTTTCTAATAATTAATACTATTGATGCCTGAGACAGATTTTGTCTCTCTTTGTTACAGATGCTTTCCCCCAACACTGCTTCTGACTGTCCTGCTCAGGTCCTCTGCAGAGGACCTTACACACCGCACAAGAGCTTCCTTACACACCGCACAAGAGCTTCCTTACACACCGCACAAGAGCTTTCTCACATCAGAAACCAAGGGGAGGAATCAGCTTGCCTGATTCCTTTCAAAAGACTTTTTTGCTCATCCATTATAATTTTAAATAAACAAACAACTTGCTTGTTTAGCATTTCCCCCTTGTGGCTTCCTGCACCCCAATTTTCCTCCCCATCTCCCCTCACACAGCACACCCTCGGGTCATGTTGCTACTGTAGCCAGCCCAGTGTAAGCACACCAAGACCCAAAACGCCCCTAGGCCACTTCCCCACTCGCGACATCCATCTACGCTTGTTTGCTATGCCTCCCAGGGATGTCTATATCAAAGATGTTCATTTGTCCTGGTTGCAAAAGACTCCCAAAACTGCAAATTCTGCAAAAAGCAGTATTTTCATGGTTTTTGTTTGAAGACTGCAGGCCGTTAATAATTCTCTATGCAGTTACCCCATGTCATACAGGGGATTAGCATTTCACCCTAGGTGAGGCTGGATCACCCACAGCCAGAGAGCGGCAATGTGACTGCTCAGCAACCTGCCCAATGGAAGGCCAGGAGGGGAGAAGGGCTGACACTGAATCCTCTGCACATCACCCAGGCAATAGAGAAAAGGCCCGAGCTCTAGCTAATTTCTGAATCATTCCCTCCTAGCACATAAACCACCCACTTATGAGGCAGAAAAAGAGCACATGCGTGCGTCACTGCTTGGAATAAGGGATGCAAGCACCAACCTCGCTCACCCTGACAGATTTCTAAAAGTGCAGAGGGAAGAGCAGAGAAAGACACCACAAATCAAGCCACCTGTATGCTGGTCAAAAGCCCAGGCGTACTGCAGGGGAAGCCATCTGGGAACTCCTGGACACTTGCTTCTTCAGGAGTCCCAGGATCCAGCAGGATAAGTCTCCACTGATACACACACACACACTCACACTGCAATCACTGCATAAGTGGTCCCAGTAAACCAAGGAAGGAAGGAGAACCACAAATTTCTTTTGGAAATGGGGAAGCCAAGCTGAGGAATGGATCTGGTGACTCCATTCAGGAATTGGCTACATAAAGGGTGGTCAGGAGACCTTAGGAGGAACAGGGAGGTGACACTTCCCAGTAAGGACTCTCCCAGGGCTGCTGGAAGATGCACTGCTGCCTCACTGCTTACAGATGCACAAGCTATTGGGAATGGAAGAGTTCAGGAGGCACAGGCAGTTCTCTGACACAGAACCCAAGTATGGCACTGTACCCTCAGGACAGCTGTTCACATGATTTCCCACTCCCTGCTGGTGGGTTTAGTTCACACTCTGAAAATAGAATGTATGGGCCAAAGAATGTGAGAAAAGATGACAAACAGCTGGGAACAACTTTCACTCCCAGGTGAAGCTTCCAAATTTTCATAAGCTGCTCTCCATGCTTCTTGCTAGAAGCCAAACACCAAACTAGTCCCAAGGTCCCATGCCCAGAAACAGAGCGCTTGATCCCACTGGGTGAAAACACCCCAGGTGATGTAGGAATGTACTGTATGGATCCCAGGATCCAGATTCTTATCCCCTTGCTCATGTCTGGCAGGCCCTTGCAACACAGCTTCACCGAAATCAGCAGGAATGCCTGCAGACAGAGGTCTTGCACCCCAGGGTGAAGATCATAATCTGACATTCTGAAGCCTCTCTTACTGCAGGACTGGAAACTTCAGGGATGGCAATTTATTAGCAAAACCTGAAGCCCCGCATAACCCACCTGGTTTAAACAATCTTGCAAAACTACCATCTCAGCTTAGGAATTGCCTTCCCGGTGTCCACTGCTGTGACAGCTCTGGGCTCCAGCAGCCAGGAAAAAAGCTGAGGCAGCCAGCCTCAGTCAGCGGCTGCCTGCTGCCACTGCCCCACTGCAGCATCCTCAGAAGATACCTGTGACCCAGAGACAGGAAGGATCAGCCCCACAAACAACGGGGCACGAAGATCATCCCCTGCACGGGAGCTCAGGCACACGGCGTCACTCACTGGCCTGAGGTTTGGTTAGGCACCCACAAAACACTCCTCAGCTCAGCAGCCAGGGACTGACCTGAGGTTTCAGTCCTGTTTCCACTGACTGTGACTGTATTTGCTCTCTGCAGTTTCAATCCCACCAGTACTTCATCTCCACCAGTAATCCCTGCCCACCACCTCCACCCAAACATCTCCCTGGCCCTTCCTGCAGGCTGTTCCAACCCCGCCAAAGCCCTCGGTACCCACTCAGCTGATGAGGGTGCCCAGCAGTCAGCTTCAGGGGTCCTCCCTTCTGTCAAGAACATTGGTGGCCTCCTCTGAGCTGACGGAGGGGACTTGTCAGGACAGCAAATCTTCTGCTCGGGGTTTCTCTGCTCTTCACGAGTCCATGTGGGTCTATACTTGGGTTGTGTACACACACACACGCACGCGCTTGTTGAAGATTCAGCAGTGCAGCAACTGCACTCAATTACGCTCCCACCGTGTAGACTCCAGATCACAGAAGCTTTCAGAGAAACTGAAATGCACACCTTGCAGAAAAATATCTCGTAAGTAACCTGGTAGCCTTCACTCGTACCTACACACTGTGTGACACATCCGGGCAGCACTTTGAATTATGCAGTTCAGACAGACCCGCTCGAGTTTACTTCATGATTTTGGTGACCCTTGGACTTTGCTTCAAACTGCCATGTATGCAAGCTAGTAAAACAACAAGCATATTACTTTATATCCAATGGTTGGTTATTAAATGTTTCTAGCTTCAGCACTTTAAAGGTCAAGAATCCACAGTTAATTAAGTTGTCACATGAAATTTCTGTAGTAAATGCTCATTTTGAATGGGTTAGAGTTAAAGCGTCAAATGCTAACTTGCAGAACAAGAAAAATACATTCTGTGGATGCAAAGAGAAGAAAATACTTTACAGTACAGATAAATGAAAGAAGATAACATGCTTAGCATAAAAAAAATTCCAATTAAAACCTGTAAAAACTCAATAAAAGTATTTTAACAGGCAGTACTCTTTAGATAACCAAAAAGATTTATTTCAAACTAGCAAATACATTTTTTGCTGAGTTTATATTTTGCATTACTTTCTGCCTGGCAAATCCCTAGTTGATTTGAATGAGAATAACGAAAAAGGAGTTTTGCTGACTGTGAGGCACTCCATAGCTATCTCAGAACCACACCACTTGACTGCCCCAGGGATGTGCTTGCAGGCACCAAGCAGCCAGCAGTCATGCTTACTTAACCTTAAAATTCCTTTAAAAAGTATTTGTAACCATTCTACCTGACAAGCAGTTTATTCTGGATGGCATGCTGTGCTTTTGAAAGCTCCCTCCGTTAAAGTAATAAAAGTGACCATCGGTAAATAAAAAGTGCTAGAAACAGCAGTTTACTCACTCCCCAGGAACTCAGGCCAAACTATGAAGCTGTGAAGGAAACCCATACACACTGGCATGCAGATCCCTCCTTATACCTCTTTCCAGTGAAAATAACTATTTCTAAAGTCTGAGAAGACACCAGATGCCCAGGTTCAGTACATCAGCAAGAGGAAAAGGAAGGGAAAGGACACAGAACTATTTTCAGGCAGAGTGAAAAAAACCCAAAACCAGTTTGAAATATGTGGAGTGGTCATGGAGGGCAAGTGCTAAAGCAGCATTGCCGCCCACTGGGATATGGTACCCAGTACAAAGACAAAACAAACACAAACCATGCCAAAATGGGGAATTCGTTAATAAAGGAAATGAGAGTTCGAAGGTAACAAGAAAGGCTACTAACAGAAAGGGCTATTACAAAAATAAGGAAACGAAGTATCTTCCACCCTTCCTTTAAAGCTGCCCTAACTTACTGTAAGTCACCACCAGCTCCTTGACTTGTTTGAGGGATTTCTTGTGTTTCTGTACATACTCATTAAATAACAAATTCCTGCTAGTTCAGCAAAGCTTGGCCCCTACTGCCATTGCAATATCGATGCAATTCCTTCACCTACGTTTAACACCAAAGGCGAGATGACAGGAAAATGAGAAATCTGAGTGTCTCAGGGACAGAGGAGGGAAGAGTCTGCATTAAGAGTGAGGAACTCATTTCCATTCTCATTAGGATGCTTGGCACAACAATAGAGGATCTGGCTACTATAATTACAGTATCAAGAGATGAGGCCTAAATGAATACCAAACTTTTGGTGTCTTTGAGCATATTTATGATTCACTAAGTCTGTATCACTCCAAGACCACCACAACTGACAGTAACATCTCTACAGTTTTAAAATGTTCATAGCACTGGCATCTTTTTTATACCACTAACTGCATTTAACGCAGCTACTAAAAGAAAAACACTTTGCAAGTGCAATTTAAGGTATCACTGTAAATACTGAAGTTATCACAGCAACTATGAAGCACTTTGGAAGTTCACTGTTGCAAACTTCACTGAGGCAGCAGAAGCACTTAGGTTTTTTTGAAGCATGTAGGTTCTCAATATGTAAACAGAGTCTGATAAATTTAATCACAGTAAGCAAAACAATGTCTACAGGATTTATGTTCTTCCATTTTTTCCTCTAGTTTTATGAGTACCTTGAACAGAAAGATAAGTATTAGGATTTCGGCAGCCATTAATCTCTTCCTGGATTATTTTACGATGCTGTGAGTGTAGCCTGTCCTGCAGTTGCCACGCTAGCACAATCCTGGTGCCTCAGAGGATGTGCCAAACACTTTGTGTCCCGGGCAAGGCACAGCTCCACGGAACCACCTGAGGCCCACAGCGTGCAGAGAAGATGCCAGGCTGCTGTTTGATCAGCTGTTAGAGCAGATAGCAGCATTGCCTTTTTGCCTTTTCAACCCATTGCCTACATTAGGGCTAGATTACTTTTCTCTGGCTCAGTTTACAGGAAGAGCAGTATCCTGCTCCAAGTCACTGCGTGCTCAGAAAGCACCAGTGCTGGTCACAGAGAGGGTCAAAACAGCTCTGGGTCACCTTTGTAAAGCTGCTGCAGCCCACACTTAGCACAAAACAGTGAAACACATCCTCCACCTTCTCAGATTTTAAGGACATTTGGAGAGAAACAAGGAGAGAAACATATGGTCAAATATCAGTGGACCAGCCAATCATCTCAACTCAGGTCTTCCCTCCCCAGACTGGTTTTGCACTGCTCTGCTCCATCACGATCCTGTGGCAATCAACTCCGCCACCAGCCAAGACAAGGCAAGCTTCAGAGATAACCCGTGGTCCAAAAAAGGCCCAGCACCAAACACTCTAAACAACCCAACCGAAATGACTGTTTCAACATTGGCCAAAACTGAACTTGCTTTTAAATCAGCCTTTTTTTTTCCTTCTTGTGGGTGATAAATGTACCAGTCTGCTTTTCTTTCCTGGAATTGCAGTGCAGTGGTGGGGATAAGGTACGTTATGACAACGCACAACCCCAGATGTCTATCAATGATTTGTGTTTGAGAGATTACAGATCCTTATCTTGTGGCATTACTTGTAGTAATCAGTCAATTTTGACAGCTAATCCAGGGGTCCATACATATTGTTGCTCAAAGGCTCAGCAGGTATTGCTAAGATCTGTTTTCAGATAACCCAACTATTTACCTACTCTAAAAAACACATACCAAAGGATGTGCTTTATCTCTTCACCAGCGGGTTAAAGCTAAAGGTGAATGAAGTGCAATTCACAGGCTTGGGTGGGGTGGGCCCAGAAGTTAAACTCAAAACCAGCCTAATTTTTCAGATGGAGCACTGACCACATCCCCAGCCCATACCAAACCACAACCAGCATTATTTATCAAGATGGCGCAACTGCAGGTAAACAGGGACAATTTTTCAATTATGCTTTATTTCAAGCCTAAGGGACAAACATTGCCTTTGCATGACTTTGCTATCAGTGGTATGCGTACCTACGCTTCAGCCTCAAACCCGCTCAGCCGTAAACACTTCAGAGAGTCACGCAGAGCATTGTTGACAAATCCCAAGTTTTATGACCTAAGGCTGTGTTGTGCCTTGGGCAATACCCACCAGCATTTGTGGGTGCAAACCCTGGTGCTTCAGCAGGCTTGGACCAGTATCTCACGACATTTTAGCTTGTGGTCCTGGCACATTTGCTGACAGGTTCACACAAGGAGCCTTTGTGGGTAGGAACAATGAGAGAGGCATGCACAGGACAGGAAAATGGGTGGTGACCACCAAGGGCTGGAAAAAAGCCTCTTTCAAAGGAAGGTCTTTGAAAACATTCATTACACCCCACCCAGCTATTTTCACTACAATATTTCAGTACAGAAAGACAACATAGGGAAAATAAACAGCCCACCCTTCAATATGTTGTAGGCTCTCCAGCCTCTCAAAAGAAATCAGCAAGCCGTAAAGATGCGGAAACCTTCACCAAACAGAGCCATGTAAGAGGCCATCCACCAAAACCTCTGTGCACCACCCTTCTTCTCTCATGCATCTCCAGGCCCTGTATGCAAGCTGACTCAAACAGACATCTTAATTTTCAGAGTAAAAGGATTTAAATTTAAAAGTGTATTGGCTAGTAAATAAATGACAGTGAGCACTTATAGTGATTGTAAATATATTGACACAATTTTTAAAATTGCTATACAGTCAACCACAATGCATTTCAGCTGTGATTTTCTTTTCTACTAATTTCAGCTAGAACTAATAACATATTTCAGATAAAACAGCAGCCAGACAGAAAAGAAGCAATAAATAATCCATAATTAAATGGGTCTCTGAAATCAGCAGACAGTTGTAAACTGGAAGCCAGTCTTTGGAGGTCATGCTCTCACAGAGCCTTGTCTCCATCACAGTCAGCGAGGTTACCAACACAGCAAAGACTGAACAGGTGAAAGCCCTAGCCTTGGGAACACAAAAATAGCTCCTTCTTCTCCTAAGGCTTTGGGCTGCTCTCTGACAATGCTCTCTACAGCACCCTTACTCTTAAGCTCTGTATAGAAAGGCAGTGAAGCATCTACAGCAGAAATTCATCCACTTTGAGTCACCTTGTTTCAAGCACGAGGTCTCTGTGCTGGTTGCTCTAAAGACTGCAGTGGTGGCACACACCAACTCAAAATGAAAATGTTTCGTCTCCTTTAGAGAACATTCAAACCACTCATTAAAATCACTTTGCACCGTTGTCTGTTAATAAATCAAGCTTTGTCCTTCCAAAGTGTCAAATCTTCTAATAATAAAGTTACGAAAACAGATCTTGCAATAAAATATTTATTAAATAATGCTGACCCTTCCTTACTTTTTGGACCTTAACGATTTTAACGTGCACTTGGTAGTGATGGAAGTTAAGGATTTCTCCTTCTCTATCTCTTGGCAACTTGTAGCCATCCATGGCAAGATGATGGATATCCAGAAAGACAGATCAAACAGCCATTTCTTTGGCAAGCAGGGAATAGTAATTCTTGAAAATAACAATACAGATGCTCTAAATTTTGATCATTCCTTGTAACGCAGCTTCCTCCGCTTCCTGCAACAGTGATCAAGCGCAGATTCTGAGGGCCAGGCTACATTTTTTGCCCTCTGAGGTGTGAGGTTTGTCTGTACAAACATCCTGGGACACAGCTCATTCTTAGCCCCTGCTTTCTTTTTGGAGGGCTATTACTTTATACGGTAGCTCTTTAATTGTCTGTCTCCTCCTAACCAAGTCATCAGGTAAACTGGAACAGTGATAACTGTGCAGGCTGTGATTTTGAGTTCTTGTGAGTATTCAAAAGTCCGCTACTAGTTTAAGTCAATAAAAATAGAAATTTATTAGCTTGAGCTGAGGTAATTTTTGTTCTTTGCTTTGTACAAGAGAAAAGGATTGAACCAAAGGGTCAGACTACTTCAGCTACCTGGCCAGACAAGCAGCAGTCACTTCAGCCAAGTAAGGCAATTCCTCTAAATTTACAGCTAAAATCAGAGCCTGGAGTGATGTAACCTGGGGGCAATCTGTAACCCCAAACTACACATCTTCAGCTCCTGGCAAAGTCCCCAGGAGCCTTCTCACTGCTGACCTGCCTCTCTGCATCCATGGATGAGGCAGAAGCCGCAGGGACATCGAAACTCCAGTACTTGAGGAGGAAACAATTGTGGCCCCTCAGCACTCAACTGCAGTTATTTCAAATATCTTAAAAATTAAGGCTTGGTTCTGTCGGGAAACGGCTGCTAGCTCCTCTGACACATCACCCTGAATAATTACTCGCTAAACACGAACTTTCAAAAGGAACTGATATAAAGGCAGCCTGTGTTGTAACACAAAGTAAATAACTGGATGCAATCTATCTCTTTTGGTGTTTCTTGCTCTATTGCTTCCTTACTCCTAGTGTCTACTAACTCCTTAAACTTTTATCTAGCTACAATAAAAAATGGTTACTCTGGGAAAAGGGGAAAAAAATATGAAAATAGGAAGCAGCAAAGCTGGGAAGAAGTTCTGTACATATACAAAGGTAAATTCATGTGGCCGTGCTTCTTTATATTTTCTGGGTTTTACTTCAGAACCATCAATTAATGTATCAGTATTTTGACATTATTCCTGCTGACGCTTTTGTCGTTCTTAAATTTAAGCAAACAAGGCACATATGCACATACTGGGCCTGATTCTCATCTCCACCATGGTTCCATCATCCCAAGAGGACAGGAGGCAGGAGTCAGCTGTAATAAATTCTGTTTATGAAAAACATAGATAGAATTGAGATTCTTTCAGAAAAGAAACAAGACTTTTTTGTTTCATTTGATACAATCCACAATTGTCCGCTTACCTAACAACAGATTACAACCAGGCAGGTTTTGGAGATCTATCAGAACTGTGCATCTGTCGGGGTGTGGTACCTCAGTATCCATGTTTTGATTCTAACTATACAGCAACCAAATTTCTGATGAGAATGTCCAAGATGCACACGCTGAATGCATGAGACTGGATCAGTGCACACACAAGTGGCCACAAGAGTTACACAAAACAGATGGCATCTCCTAAGGCAGGAGTGAGGGTGCTCTCATCCCAGTAACTACCAACATTGTTTTGTAAACATACCTCCTAACAGTGGTTCTTGGAAAACAAAATTTTCATTCCTCTTGTCCTTTCCCTATATTATATAAATTAATCAACTGACCTGCACAATTTCCCCAAATCTAACTGCTTTCTCAGAAAAAGAAAAAAAAAAAAACAAAACAAAACAAAACAAAAAAAAACCAAACCAAAAAGGAAAATAACGAAGTAGAAAAAGAAAAGAAGCTACACTCACTGCCAAAAATTATGATTTTGTTATTAGAAAACACTACTGGGATGGTACAGAGACCAAAGCTGTGGCAGGCTGAGAAACAACTGCAGCACAACCAACAGAAGTGCAGGGGAGGGCTGATGCAGGCGCAGAGGGAGCACCACGTACACATGTTGATACAAGCTGAATCCAGAAGGGAACATCGCTTCTTGCGCTAATGTATTCTTTTGAACTGCATTTGTCTGCCAGTGTAGTACAGAACATGCTGTTGTGGCCAAGGGTAGTTATAAAAATAGATTTACCTCTTCATGGACAAGAAAAAAAAAAAGTCCTTTCCCACAGAATACAGAACATGATAAATATTTAACTCTTTTAGTGGAACAGCTTTATGCTATGGTGAAATACATTGAAGACTAAGAAATTTCTATAATGCAAGGTATATGGAAAACAAGAGTCATAATTAAAGAGCAAGGCATAGGACATCTAATGGAGACATTTCATATTGTACACATATGACTTGATCTTACACAGTTTTTAGTCAATGGCACACTTATAAAATAACAGGCCTTGAAGAAATACACTTCATGTACATACTACTGATTTTATTACTCACTAAAAAAAAACAAAAAAAAACATTTTAT
The DNA here is from genome assembly GCA_013397935.1 of Dasyornis broadbenti. Classification (NCBI taxonomy): domain Eukaryota; kingdom Metazoa; phylum Chordata; class Aves; order Passeriformes; family Dasyornithidae; genus Dasyornis; species Dasyornis broadbenti. The sequence goes on from VZRN01011462.1 coordinate 201,978, forward strand.
TCATGATTGTATATAACAATTGCCTATATAAACTTTTCTCCCTTGTTCTTACTATCATTTCCTCATACAGATAATGGACTTCGACCAATTTCTGTTGATTTTGAAGAAAACTTGAAAACATTGGGAAAAATCTTCAAGGACTGTCAGACAACAGTCCTTACAAGAACAAACCCATGGGGATGAACATTTCAACCACAGTTTCTCCACTTAAGAGGAAACCAATATCTCAAATCACTAAGAACCAAACAGGTGATTTTCATGACTGATACTAAATAAAATTTCATTATCTACCAATAAACATTTACTATAGCTGAGAACAGGTTGTTTAGCTTTAACCAACAAAAGCCTGATAAAAACTTTCTGAAAACACAGTGAACCAAATTAAACCACCGTGAAAGAAGAAAGGGGAAAGCCTCTATCTGCTATATTTTCAATTAAGTTCCAACTCACAGTGAGGTAGGGCATAGATCTGTGCCTATGCAGACACAGGGATTTTGTTCATGGTGATTACAGTATGTTTTATTAAAAACCCGAATGAAGATTTGTTTCCCTGAAGCTCTAGCTCGCTAACAGCTCTGGGAGAAGGATGAATGACAGCGTCAAACCTCATCAGCGCAGAAATGAAGAATGCCAACAACTCGTCTAACCTGTAGATCAGAGGTTGCAGGATTCACTTGAATTAAAACAATTTGAATCTGAGCATTTCTTTAAAACAACAATCTGACCAACTTAAGCAACTTTCAAGGATAGAGAACCGAAGCCAACCCACTGCAACATTTAGAAGGTTGCTCTACTGGTCAGTCACCTTCACTGTCAAAATATTTGTATAGATTTTCTTTTCCCTCCATTATAATTTATTTCTTACTGCCTATTTTTAAAGATCCAAGGTTATTTTGGGAACATAAGTGTACCAACCCAATACCACTTCACTTTCAGTCTGTTTCATCACTGCTATGTTCTGTGCAGAAAGTAGGTGCAAATTCAAACCCAGTATTTAACGTGAGAAAACATCAGGTCAAGCAGGAAAGGGTGAAGAATTACAAAGCCAAGTTTGACCAGAGGGGAGAGGAGAGACAGAGAAACAAGCAAGATACGCTGTGGGGTTTAGGGAGAAAAATCCCCCCGCCACAAACACTCCGCACCCCAGTTCCCAGGAAATACAGTGTTTGTGTCTAGTCTGGTGGATGCTATTTCCCCTTCTGCCCTGCACAGCTACCAGCCCCAGAAGTCGTTCCTCAGGTGCTGCCAGAGCAACTGTGCTCACTCGCACTCACCGTCACGCACCGTCAGTATTCACTGTGTCGGGCACAAACATTTCCACACACGGATTGCTCTGGACAGTAAAAACCAAAGAGCGGCTACAGGCAAAAGCAGCAGCAAAGCCTGTTTCTGTGACCTCTCCCTCCCTAGTGTTTACATGGGAAGGATGGAATGCCACAGAGCATACCCTCTGATGTACACTTGACTAAAACAGCTTTGCAAAGCCAGTCTCAAAACATGTCTTTCCCACGTTTTTGGGAGCTGCAGCTATTTAAATAATCATCTTGAAATATTAAACTCCTCACTTCCTTGTTTTAGCATTAAAAACAAAACAGCAACTAAACAACTGGAAAACATCCTTGACGTGAGATGTCCCATCTTTGACCCATCCGACTGCAGCTCAGAGCAAGGATCCAGTACTGACACTCATCCCCACGCACAAACAGGGAACCCAAGGACATAAGGGACAGCAAAAAACATCTGAAACTCCATGCAAACAATGGTACTTGTGGTACAAAGGAAGAGAACACAGTGGGGACACAACAGAGTTCAGGATTAAGGACCAGCCTGTGATACTACAAAGGCAAGGTCTCCCCTTCCGAGTGTTCCTCTGAGGAATCACATCACACCTCTCCCTGGGATCAATTCTTAGCTCATCACATTAACTTAAATGGAGTTGTCCTGACTTACACTGATGGGAGATTGGAACACAACTTTCCAAAATAAGTTTTATTTCATGTTTTCTTGTGTTGTGTTAATGTCAATAAACAGGAAATACTTTGCTCTCCGATTCTCCTGGGACATGTCACACCCCTCACAGCACATCAGCTAAGTTAAGAAGCAGTGACTGTTCAGCATGGGAAGGAACATCTAGATACCTACATCAGCTCTGTAATTTGGCTATCAAGGAAGAAGGATAAAGATTTAAAAGAGAAAGTAGGTAGAAACAACAGTTTTGGGGAAAGTTTAAAGAAAACAAGGGCTCCACATGGGAAAAAAGTAACTATTTCTATAAGTCTGTTATAGAAAACAATGGAAGTTTCACAGAATTCCATAGGCCATGTGAGAATGAATCTTTAGCTAGTCTGAGACATAGAGTTTCCAACGTCTCAATACAAATCTATTTCAGTAGAGGAAAATAAATAAAATATTGAGGAGCATTTGAAACAAATACCACATAAAAGAAAGCAAGAAAGACCACAAAGAGAGGTTCATTAAATGAAGTTCTCTTCCACACAGAAGCCTGAAACATGGAGAGAACTGGAAGCCAGATTTTTATCAAACCATCTCTGGAGGAAGTAGATAACACAATTCAGAAAATGGGATAAAGATTTGGGAGTGCCGTCAGCAGATTTAGGGAGAGGAAAGGGAAAGCACACAACGAAAAAAAAAAAATCCCATAAGTGTAGAAAGACTTCAAGAATATGGAAAACATTTCCAAGTGCAGACCTAGAATTAGATAAGGAGACAAGTCAAGAACTTTTCACCCTAAGTGTCTTGCTTCACAGAAGGGAAAAGGTGCACGTGTGCCAGAAATCATCCGGATTTTGGAACATTGGACTTTGTTAAGTTGTAGTTAGGCAAGCACTGATCATCTCAATTAACCAGGCTTTGAGAACTGTCAGGAGGACAAAGATTAATTCTGTTTAACTCCATGAATAACACTTTTTAAGAACAAAAGGGCTCAGCCCGCACAGTAGCTTCATCAAGAAAGATACAATTCTCATTCCCTCAGGGATACCATAAAGAAGAGGAAAAGATACTACGTAAAAACTTTAAAGAAAAGATAAAAATGCACCTTCTATTAAGCACTACCTTCACAGAAACATACATGACTGCAACTGTGCAGATACAACTCATTCCTCAAAAAAACCCAAACAAACCAACCCCACAACCCAAAAAACTAGAACAAACCTTATGTCAGGATCTATTTTCTGCATGCTTAAATATTTTTTCCCATGCTTCTGCTCACCAGCTTGCTGTATCCTCATCTCTGGGAAGCTCCCATGGCTATTTGCTCAGTGAGCCCCACGCTATCCCTTGCACATTCAAGACCACTGGCAGCCCTCTTCAGAAAGGTACGTGCTCCCCTAGCAAGCACAGCTGTCCTGTGGAGGAAAGACCATTTCATTTACTGGAAAGACTTTTCCAATTTGGCCTGAGTGAATTTCTTTTCATGGCTGTCTGCCCAAATACCTCAGGTCTTGCATGCTTTATCCCTGGTCCAACTTCTCACCTAAACTACCTAAAATGGCTCATTTTCTAGTGTGCTTCTGGCACTTACATCACAGGTCAGGAGCTGAGCCCTTGCATCCTCCTCCCTGAAGACAGATTGGAAGTTCAAACCAGAGCTTAGACTAAGACTAGCCATCCTGAGGATTTAATTCTGCATCTCCACATGTATTTTGCACTGAGTTTTCAGCAGAGATGCTATTTTCCTAAAGCTATCTTTCACATTGCTCTTTCAGTAGTTTTGGGAGCTACCTCTCTATTTCACTCTACCATCAGGGAACTGGGGACCATTTTCTGCATTGAAACTGCTTTGTCCAACATCCATTCATGCCCACAAGATCACAAATAAGTAAGTAAATATGACAAAGAACAGAGCTCTCCCTGTATCTACTTGTACATTGGCATTCACACTCTGAGCTGTGCTTCTAAACGCGCGTCAGTTTTGCTGCTCCATTTTGGTCCCTGATGGTTTTGTTAACCAGGTGTGAGCACAGTGCCAACACATTGCACTGCTTTGTTATCCAGCAAACAAAGTTGGGAATGTTATGTGTGGGAACACAGCTTTGGTGTTACTCAAAGTTTAACTTCACTGAAGTCGTGTTTAACATGCCATGAACAGAATCACCTTGAGCATCGCATCCTGCCTGCCTGTTAAAAGCCAGAGCACACCTGCTACTCTGCACTGCAAGCACACTTCTGCCACCATACCATCAGGTTTTTGCCCTAAATTTGCATTTATATCAGTCAACTAGAATTTATGGTTTCGTCCAGTATGGCATTGGTATTACTCTGTTGTATTTCTATCTAAATGTTACGCCACGAAGTTCATCTTTGAAGACAACTTTCACCAGTATTGACAGAGAAGAATTTAATTACTTGTTCTGCCATAAACACATTTTTAATAGCACACTATTCTTTTTTTCTTAGCACTTTGAAGCTGCACAGGGAATAAAGCATTACCCACAGAATGGACATAATACAGAAGCAAAGCTCAAAGTATTATAACATTACACATTTATAAAAACAGCGTTCAGCCACAATAAATACTACGGCACTACAGTACAATACAGACCCATATTGCTTACAAGATTAACACAAAGCTTTTTGTCAGATAAAATTACTTTAGAAAGTTCATACGTGGGATATTTCTCCTACATTACACATGAAAATATCAAGACATTAACGCATAATAAAATATTAAAATAATAGTAGCTTTGCCCCGTATATTAGCCTGGGCCTGTAAGGAATTATCTGACAAACACCAGCAAGACTATGTGGACTCTAGCTAATAATCTGCAGAGTTACACACATGGAAAGACCTCCCCCAGCTTTTCAGGGATCCTTGAGTAGTTTTTAGGGCAAGGAGAGGGAGTTCATGTGCTTTACAGGTTGCCTGGACCAACAAGACCCAGGCTTCCCAAGGATTACAGTCCTTGCAGGCACACAGCAAAACAGAAATTGGCAGCAAGAGCTGGAGAAGGAGCTGGAGAAAGGGCAGGTATTTTGATGGATGGTCAGAAGCAAGTCATTTAAGAATGTGAGAGGGTAACTGTCCTTGACATTTGCAAACTGGCAAGTGCTCTACAGCAGCGTCCAGGCTACAAATATAAAATACTGTAAGTACTGCAGCTAGAGTTTGGCAGTTGTTCCCTATTTGGTCACTCAGAACTCTGTGTCTTTAAATAAATACTTTTACAAACTACAAATGTACCAATGAGCATGTCCAGCTTTTGCAAGACACCAAACATCCTTCAAACACCCTGTGGCTAATGTTTTACCCTGGACACTGGCTGCCCATTGTCACTGTAATAAGAAGTCCAAGCACTTAAAAAATTATGAGAGATAAGTCTGGTTTACAAGAAAGTGATAAAATTTAAATGTTTGCCCATGTGTGTGCACATTTATATATGTAGACAGTAGAATCACTGTGCACACACAAACACATGGGTCTCAGAAGTCTTTGCCTTCCCATTTCTGAATTTTTGTGAGCAACTGGGACACGACTTCAAACTTCTCTATCTTAAAATATTAAATTAAAAAAAAAGACAGACATACAGAAAAACAGAAAGGAAAATATGCACCCCATACCTAAACATCAAGAACAAAGACCTTCACAGTAACTACTGTGTAACTCATGGTAGCACCTACCAGTGGTGCATGAGAGAAACAATTTTCTCAGTTTTCCTCATTAGCAGACACATTCCTCAAGGTGGGATGGATGAAATTCAACTGCTAATTGAAGTACTGAAATTCAACTGTTTGTACGCACTTCAAACTGCGTACAAACTTTGACTTGGCAATACTGTAGTACAGAAAAAGAAGGGGGAAAAGTAGTAGCTATCCCTCAGAAACTTACTAATGCCAGGATTTAGTATACCCATAATTTTATTGCCTGAAGCCTCTACTGAAAAGGTTCTTCCTCGCATGGGAAGGGGGAAAAGACAATAAAAACCAGAGGACAGAAGTAGGTTACAAGTAAACATTATCCATTTACACTGCTAATGGCAAGCTCTGTTGTTATATTTTTATCAATGCTTTTCTGCAAATTACTTTTATCAGTGATAATTTAGCTTTTATTTCATTATCTGGCAGAGCAGACAAAAGGAAAACAGATTTGTTTTACAACAGCTCCAGCACTTGCTCTGTCCATTAACATTGACAGATGAAGGTAAATTAAAGCTCTTAGACCACATTTTCAGCATATGTGGCACTGAGATCTCTGTTTCTAACCAATATGTGTTTCTAAAGGAGAACAGATTTCATGCTAATGCTTTTATTCGCTCCACACAGTTAATGCAAGTTTTTGTATTTTCATGTTTCTTCTCCATTCAGTTCTATGTGCTTCCAAAAACATCTCAGGACAATCAGGGTGAATCAATATATTAAAAAAGGAAAATACTACATTTCAGTCAGATGAAGAGTGAAACAGCACTTTCCCTCCTTCCAGTTTTCTTAAGACCATAAAACCACAGAGAAGTCGTGCTTGATTAAAGTAATAAATATGCATAAAGAACCCTTGGAGGACTTAATTTTGTTCCAGTGCTCCTCTTCATCCTTTTTTTAGCAATGTTTTCAGCTATTCTACTTACTTCCGTACAGGTAAACAGATTGCTTTTTAACTTTCATCTAAAATAATAAACTTATTTATAGAAGCTAATGTAGCAAGCCAGCTGTTCTGGGCAAACAGTGGACACTCCATTTAAATGATAGGATAATGGCTTTGATTACAAACAATTTTGCAAGAATAACAGCAAAATACTATCGACTGCTCTAAAAGTGCAAGTAATTAGTCACTAGTAATAACCATTCTACTAAATAATATAGTCATTTCTTTCATGAAATATCCTTTCACTTTGACTTAACGAAAAAGCAGTATTAGAAAATCAGAATTTCAAAGTCTGAACTGACAGCCAGATAATGTGGCTTGCTTTGAAGACTTCATTTTTACCATTCAAAAAAAATATATTCTTTACTTTTAGATATTTGGGATAGTTTTAATTTGTGATATACAAGCCACATAAAAGGGCTCTTTCTCAAAGGCAATAAATAATGTCATTACCAGTTGTTCAGTCTGAAATTGCCTCCATAACTCGAGCATAAACATTTATTAACATTTCATGCAAAATTAAAAGCTAGTAACAAAGTATTTCAAAGAAAGACTATTATACTTTGTAAAAGCAAAATTAAAGAGTTCTGCTACCATAATTTCTTTATTGACTATTCAGGTTTGCAACAAATTATCCCAAAACTATCAAAGGTCTTTTCATTTTCTAACAAATCCCTTATTTTTCTCAGAATAAGATTTTTTAAAGCCTCAGATAAATTTAATTTAGTTTTTATGTCCCTTCAGCAAACATTACATGGCCAGTTACAAATAAATGTTACTGCTGGGGCAGATCACATTGATGAAAATAGATGAATATTAAAGCATATGGAAATTTGGAAGAGCAAGAAAATACTTCTTGGACTACCACCAAGGCAATTTTAAAGCACAAACATGAATATAATTTAATCATTTCCTTACAAGCAATCTTCACTACAGGGCTCCCAAAGAAATGACAAAAATGAAGTGTCAGAGCATGTATTTTAAGAGAACCTTTACTGAGATGGGGGAGGAGGAAGAACATGGTATTTTAACCAGCTTTCCAGAGATGAGTCTAAATCAAGCTCTTACGAATCTTCCCTGTCATAACCCACTACAGAGGTCAAAGGTTGAAGCTTTCCCAGAGGTTCACTGAGCATAACAAACACTAAAAGTTTCTTAAATTTAGTCTATATAGAACAGCAAAAGTGCTGTGGCCAGTGACATCCCATACAGTCCCATTAACACTGCACAGGGCAGGCAAAAGCACAAAATGGCCACGTTTTCAACCAGTACCAGTATTCACGTCTGCACAAGTCAGTGCTTGTTGCACTCTTTAAAATGTGCTGTGAAAAGATGAAAAAACAAATCCCTTACTGCAAAAATTAGACATATTTTGCTATAAATGGCATACTTTTTTCCTAATGTATTATAATTATTTGTGAACTATTTTACAGAGGGACTTGGGGGTGCTCACATTTTTTTATTGTTTTGAGCAGAGGTCCAGTGAATAATTCTGAGTAATCTGAGACTGAGAGCTCTGCAAGCTGGACTGGAGCAGCAAGTTCAACGCCCTGTGGCTAAGCCAAGCTGGGGGACGCCCGGTGGGAGCTTGGTCACTCAGCCAGAGCTGAAGCCCTTGGCTCTTATGCTTGGCATCTGACCTGTACGCTATTTCACGTCTATAATTTATCTTAAAACATCGGGGAAATCGGTAGGAGAGGGAAGGCTGCTGGATGTGTATGCTGAACTGTCTAGAAACCTGCCATTGCAACTGCACTTAGGACTCACTCTTCTAAAACTGTCTCCAATCAACCAATATAAAGAAAATTAAGCTAAAAACAAAACAAAACCCCAACAAAACTCTTTTCCTTGAACTTTTTGAAACATTAAAAAAAAAATAAAAGAGGCAATATCATGGAAGTGGTTCCAGAAGAAGCAACCAGCACGATCAAAAAGGCAAAGAGAAGCTACTGAGTTTCACAAGGCAATGTCATCATCAGCAAGCTCTACATAAGAAGATTTCTTCTGCTCCGAGCTGTTCATACAGCACTAGGGAAGAACAAAGGGACATTAATGATGCTGTTGCACATCCTGCACAGCCTGACCAGCATCAGGGAAGTGTCAAAGAGCCTGAGGCCGCCAGTCTCTTGCTCCACCAGGCGCCCCGTCTACAGCCACCCACCGCCCTCAACATCTGCTGTGGGCACGCAGGTTCTGCAGAAGCCAGCGTCAAATACTTGAAAAAAAGTTGGGTTTTCACAACATGATGCAAATGAGAATTTAGCTTCAGCTGGTTTGAGAATACAGCTGGTGCTCATAAACCTATCTTTTTCACACTCAGGTGATCTTTGACATTACCATGCCCCACAAATATCTACAACTTGTTTGGCACATGATGTTTCAAAAACAAGAACAGCTTTGTAATTATGGCTTTGCTTTGTACGTAAGTAGTAGTAACCAGAAAATATATTTAAGGCAATTTGCTGCATATGCAATTCTAGCAAGCACATAAACATTCCTCTCCTAAACATAGACTATTTGCCTTCATTAACCACCCTGGTGCCCCCCAGCTTTTTGGAGGACACATAACCATCTTCTCTCTGCATCACTCCCTGCCTCCACCAGCACTCTTCTGTCTGCCAGGGCCTCACTCCTTCTCCTTTGACATCTCAAAAGTCTCCACCACAGACTTTATACCTTTTAAAGAGCAACAAATGTATAGAAGAGTTTCAGCATCTGCATATGTTAAGTGCCTTCAGTTCCTCAGTAAAGTCACCCTACAGGAAGCAAATGCAAATTACTGCCTTCCAGACATAAGGCACGGTCCCGGGGACCTTGTTATTAAATCATTAACCTTCGCCTTTCATTTTACCTATGTTTTCAGTATTCAAATGTTGCTTGAAATAGACAAGCTTAGTATTTCCTCATGCTGCAATTTGTTACCAAGTACTTCACTCCAATGATTGAACAGTGACAAGCAAATGAGAGTACCAGTTTTCAAGCAACAAGAAAGCACTTAAATAATTACTGTGAAAGTTAACAATGGTGTCCCCATAGAACCTTGAAAAATCTGTTTATCGTTCCTATGCAATCCCTAAACCAGGATTTTCAAAAAGCCCTAAATACCATTTTCTCTGCCTTCAAGGCTATAGCTCTGCATCCTACTGATGCTCCAGTTTATCAGAAGATGATGCTAGTCACGGCTGATATCTTATCTCTGTAATCCCCCAGAGTTAGGCCAAGGCTAGTGTTGTGCTATGGGTATGTAAAAATGTGCTTTGCTGTAGAAAAAAAACACATGTAATTTGGTAAAAAGGATGAATAATTGGTATGGAATCATTATGTACCAAATGTTTGTTTTCCTGGAAAAAAAAAAGAAGGCAAAACAGAATTTCATAAGAACCCTTATCTATTAAACATCAGACTACAAGTTGGTTCATACACATATTAACAGATATACAATGATGAGATATCTGGTCAAAAAGCACATATGGTACTAAAATCAGTGCGAGGGGGTTTTGCTGTTGATTTGGACAGAGCAAAAGTAAAGCTGGTTTGCCCCTTCATCAACCCTTTCTACCCTCTTGGAGTATCCTTGCCTACAGAGGAATACACAGAAATATCCCCGGTGGGCAAGGTGAGAGGTTGATGTAGCCCAGCATCTTCTCATCAGCCCATTTCAACCAGCAGCCACTTCCAAGGACACAGAAAGCAGAGATGCTTCCCCAAAGCATTCTCCCAGCCTCCTTGCCTCTCAGCCTTCCCCTGTGCACCGACCCCAAGAAAGTCTGTTCAGTCAAACCTCTAGCAGTGGCTACCGGTGCTTTTGATGGCTGAAGTCCACCACACACCCAGGCCCCAGCAAAACCCTTTGAAACAGCCCAGTGTGGTAAGCCAGCATGACACTCAAAGGCTGCAGTGCTCATCAGCCTTCACAGCTCATGGTCCTGTCCTGCCAGCCCTGCCTTTGGGCCAGTAACCTACAGGAGTCTCCTCAGGAGAAAGCCACGCTGGTGAACAGAGCTCCCTCCACAGGAAGGGCAGAGCCCCTTGGCTCCTTCCCAGCCCCTAGGAGCATCGGCGCTGCAAATGCCACCTCCACCCAAAAGACAACCTTGCTGAGCCTGCAGGCGCTCTAGTAACAGCAAAAGAAAAGTGTGCCTCTTGTCCTCTGTTAGAGCTCACTTTGCATTAAGCTTTTCTTTCAAAAATGTTCCCAGACTTACTCATTAAAGCAAACAAACAAACAAACAAATTTACGGGTTTTTTTGCTATTTAGAAAAACTGAAGTGTGAACACGGTGTAAGATGTCATCGCTCTTTCTGGGACTTTTGCGTTAACATTTTGAAAAGGTGCATTTTCATAGTTTTTATTGCACAGCCCAACATCCCCAACATAACCCTAATGCTTTGAAAAACTCAAAGAAAAAAACAATACACCATAAGCAACAGTTAACATTTACTGTTCACTTCTGTTTATTCTCACAGATCTGTCAACCAGGGACCTTTCAGATCTCTATTTTCTGTAGTATGCCTAAGACTATACTTCCTCACCATAGTATATGCTGGGTTTTAATGTTAATTTTACTGTTCTTTCATTTCACTTTTTCAAACCACATCCATTTAAGCTTTTTAAGCATACTTAAACATACAAATGTACTAATTGTCATTATTAGACCTATCCTCTAAGAGGCAAAGTATACTGAATTACTACATCAGGCAATGGGAGAAGCTCTTCCAAAACTCCTGAGGTCCTCAGTACTTACTGAGACTGGATTTTATAGCATTCATTAAAGCTGTTGTTACACACCTACAGCATTCCCTCATGTGCACAGGTCCCTAATGACAGCATACAAGTTATACTGCATGAGACACAGCGTGTTCTGCTGTAATGTCACAAGGTTGGCTTTCCCGGGTGACAGACTGCAGCCTCTGGGCAAGTGCCATGAAAAAAAAATTAAATTTTAAGAATAAAATAAAATAAACATTGTCAACTCTTTCTCAACAGCAATACCTGTATGAGAAGTCTCTCATTCCCCCCTGCACACCACCTGTAATAGAGGTTCACAGATGTTGCCACTTTGCCAGCTGCAGAACACAGTTCATGAAAAGCACCCTAATGCTCTTTGACACTGTACGCATAACCCCATTTCTGCGGTTTCCAGTTACCCTTTATACAGACTCTTCCCTAGATAAGAAGTTTATTCTTGCTCCTGTAAAAGTTCAGCCTGAGAAAAACCCAGAAAGCCCTTTGGCTTCAGGAAGGGGCAGGCATGCAGGCTGAAAATACTCGGTGTTAGGCAAGCAGCGTGCTCCCTCCTGCCTTTATCTGTGAACACAGGCATTTGGACAGTGTGTATCTGCCCTAACACATCCTTCAAAAGAGAGCAGTATCTCAGCGCACCAAAAGCTGAGTGACGAGGCTGCTGTGCTCCTAGAGATACCTATCGCTCCTCTCCTGCGGCAGGACACACGCTGGATGGGCCATCAGTGTCCTTAACATGAGCCTGCACGAAGCTCCAGACGTGGCCATGTCCTCAGCTACACAAGGCACACAGGGAGTTCCCCAGCTCTGAAAGCAGATTACCGCATACAGCTACACGCGTGTTTACTTGACTGAGATCCGTATTTAGACACGGATAACGTGAACAATCCCAAGCTGTTTACTGGGACAAAACTCTCACTGAATGCAGCGGGTATCTGTCTGCCTGTACAGCTGAGGATTAAACCCTCAAACCTTCTGCAGTGCCCATATGCACATTTCTAAATCATCAAAGGAAGAAGAGAAGTGAACATGCCCATGTGACCGTGGATCTCTCCAACACTTGGCTACATTTGGATTCAGAGAGCATGTGTGCCTTTTTAACACTGCCAAAAGAAGGACTAAGGCTCAGCCCACCTTTTTTGAGAGTTTCTAAATCTTGTTATTCTATATGCTGAGTAAATTTCTAGCTCTGACTTTATAAGACAAAACAGTTTTACTGAAATTATTTAAAATTATTTACACAGGGGGGACATATACTTATTAAAAGAAATGGACTGTCAGGTCGTAAAATATCTCTCTAACTGCTTCCATTTGGAGAGAAAAATCCATCTTTATTGACAGTGAACTGTGCTCTCCAGCTGGCTAAGCAGTGTGCAGCCCAACACCTTTTGCAATTCTTATGCTTCTTCCCTAATCTCAGGCCAATCCCAGCCTCAGTCTACTTCTACCATACAACTTATACCTGTATGTCTTATCCAGGACTCCAAACCCATCACTGAGGAGCAAGCTTGGTGCTTTTCTCCATCGTTGGTTAAAACATGTTGAGGTCAACCTGGTTTATTTGGCAACCATGCTGCTAGAGCTGTTTGGCCAAGCCATACTAGGATTTATGGCTTTGCATCCATCTGTCAAAAATGCAGTATATGTAATACACACCCCACAGAAATGCTGCTATTCCCAATGCTATAAAATGGTGTGCTAAATGTCAGTAGTATCACCACTCTATAACTTTGACAATTCTCCAAACATTGTATTAGCTGGACCATAGCCATTAAGATGTTGCTCAAGGTAATAAACCACTTTTAAGTGACCAGGAAAGCAGCCTTATAACACACATTAACCAGTAAAAGTTTATTTTCCATTAAATTAATCAGATTAAAAGACAGTGTTGCAAGAAGTCATGTGTAGGCAGCATGACTTTTTCTATGTCAAAGTTACTATGACAACTGGATAACCTGGATTCATGGAAAAGATGATGGTATGAGACGATTTAAACAGAATCTCACACAACTGTGATGACTAAGTCAATTCTAATGCTTTCCCTTAAAATGATTCTTCTGTTTCTTCACAGTAGATAGCATTTAACTGGAAGAGCATACATGACCTAGGAACTGTAACAGAAAAAAATCAGTACAGTCTATTGAGTAAGTTTACAAACATACTGAAGTGACTATTTTGTCATCTCTGCTCTTCAGCTTTCCAAAGCCACGCCAGGAACAGGTTTGCCAGAGAACATGAGTAACATTTTGAAAACTGTATTTAAAAGGCAGTTCTAGAAAGTGTCAAGTTAGACAAACATCTTTCTGAAAATGAGTTACTGACAAAGCTCTGTTACGTACACACAGTGTTCTATGTATAACTACATGTGTAAACACAAATATTCAGAAAATAATCAGCATAAACACAGTGACATGGCACAAGCTGCTATGAAATACACTTTCAAAACACATACAAATAATCCAGGCTAGTAAATGGTAAACATTAATAAATACGTTTGCTTCAACAGTAATGCAAAATTAATATATATTTTAACCACAGACATTTGCAGAAACAACTTGTGTGAAAGCATTAGAAAATCATCAGAATGAAAATACTATTTTCGGAAACCCCTTCCTGAAATTCTTATCATTGTCCTTAATACTCTGGATACCTGGAGCATATTTTCAAGGTAAATGTAAGGACTTCTTACTGAGGGGACTATTAGCAATAATAAGAACTTCAGTGTGCTGTGAAAACGTGCTTTCATTGGGTGCTGCCTCCCCCCTCCGTAATCTGCACCTATATTTGCTACCGAAATCAGAGCCACGGCGGCACGTATTTCAAAGGTGCAGTCAATCTGAAGTCGTGCCTCGCGCTTATCTCGTCACGAGGCTGCAGCAGCCAACTTTATTGCCTTCAGCCATGTCGGCACTGACACACGCCCCCGCTGCCGGCGGCTTCCCCGTGCAAGGGTGCTCCCATTGGCGTCACCACTGGGACACCTCCTGCCACTGACATGGCTTGGCTGCACGTTTGCAGGACTGGCCTTTTAAAAAGTCGACCGTATAAACTGGGCAGTGACCAGAATGAGCCGCAGTTATACAAGAAGCAAGGAAATATTATGCAAGACCACAGGAAGTCAGAGGAGACAGCATTCTGGGCAGGCCTGGCAAGGAGTCTGTGTGAACTTCAGCTAACAAGCAAAGCTCGGTCATTGGCGCCAAATTCAGCAGAGAACATTCCCAGTGCTGCAAAGGATAACACTCCCCATGCTTTTGCCAGTGGGCTGCGTTCCAGGACGCCATGTACCTGATGAAATGCAGATAAACCCGGGTCTTACTTTTCGCCAAGTTTTCACTTATTTTTAAAATTTGAGGCATATTTTAGTCCAACACTTGTTAGAAGTGGCAAATGGTTTGTTTTCATGGCTTTGCTAATAGATCACTTGCTCTTACACTCCCTGTAATTTCAACTACAATAAGTGACCTACAAAGAAAACGTTTGGCAGAAGCCTCATTTTTTCCACACATCATGCCCATCTCCACCTCAAGGCTCTCTGCTAATAGGATACGTGAGGATTATGGATTCCTTTTCCCTTGGCATTTTGGAATGACCTCTGAAAATACACTTGGTGCAAAATGATGACACTCACCTAGCAGACCACAATACCCTTTCAGTCTGCTTCAATGTCAAAAGTAATTGTTTTGGAGGTTGATGAAGTTTTTTGGGTTTTTTTTTTAATTATTATTATTTTTGAAAGCTACCTCACACATGTCCTTATTGGAGAAGACATCCATTAAATTGCAGCAAACTTGATTTCTGAAATGACTGAAAAAATTTGCCTTAATTTGGTAAACATTCATCATCTAGAAATACATGAGTTCAGAAAAGTTTTATGCTTTGTTCCAGGATTCACCTTTAAAACATCAGTGATAAAATGCTGGAGGTGGAAATCCAGTTTTAGGTTCACACACACACACACAGCCAAATAAGAAGCACAGCATGCAAAGTCTTACACAACACAAAACAATTACCGATTGTGATGAGAGTAGACAAAGCGTTCTCAAGAAATCTATTTTATGTTTGTAATCACCCTCAAAAAACACACAATAGCACTCCCCTTCCAGCAAATACATAATACAAACAAAAACCAAACAGTAGTACTGCCTCAACTGGGGGAAGTGATTCTGAGAAGTAAAAGAGATCTTCAGTAGATACCAATTGCCAAAGCCCATGAACCGATTTTAAAAGTTTTCATCATTATCCTCGCTTATGGGAACAACAAACATACACAACTCTTAACAGGAGATTCCCGCCTTCAATGCGGTTTGCACATGAAAAGGTTCCCATAACCTACTGCTTTTGCAAAAATAATTAAACAAGCACCACCACAACACAGGAAAGTGAAAATGTTAGTGGTGACAATGCCTTCATTGTTACTGTCAGCATAACAATGCCCAAAATTAATCATAACCCTGACAACTGACACCAACGCACACACAGTTGGACCTCTCCAACCAAAACAGATCTTTCTACAGCTGGATCCAGAGTTATAGCCGTTGGGAAGAGCAGTTGTTTCTCCAGTTGAAGTCAGAGATTCCTGTACAGCAGAAACAGGTCTAGCTGCACTTCTCAAGGCCCAAGTGAAGTATGCATTGGTGGTTTTAATGTGGCCAGTCTAAAACAGCCCACAGTGTTGAGTGTTAGTATTCATTATAGTTGCACAGCAGTTTCTTCATCCAAAACCAGTAAGGTCTAAGCACACCAAAACACTTGGAAATGGCCAGAGTAAGGAACAGCATTTTATCTGTACATATTTCTGCCAAATATCGAGGCAAATATCTCACAGTAAAATTTTAAAACACCACAAGTGTTAACTAGTGAACCACGCTACAAAGCAACATGCTGCTGTGCCAAGAAGGGCACTAGCAAAAATAACATTTTTCCAGATTTTGCAGACTACTGGTGAATCTTGGAAACTGTGGCACAGTGAGGTGCAATCATGTAGCTGGCTATCACCTGGACTTCTTCAGCCATAGGAAGTCTCTCATCTCTACAGGGAAGTCTGCTTGTGGCTGCAACTCTTCCCTGAAGCCATTACAACACCTACTCCCAGGTATTTAATATCCTTGAGATCTTTACAGCTCTGTCAGAAATGGAGGTAGACACATTGTAACCATGATTCCTTAAGGAAACAAACTGGAAGGGGATAATTCATCTACTCACTGTCTCATCATCTATTAAAATTTCGTTTGATTTCCAAGTACTTCACTGAGCCATAATCCTTCTCCAAACTTCCTACATGCAATTCATATTCAGCTACAGCAAACTATAATATACCTACAACCACAATAATTCGTTTACTTCCTCCGAGGTGGAGGGGGAGATGTTTTGACTCTCAATAGCAAGTATATCTCTAGGTTGAGGCTTTCTCTTTATTTTCCTTCAGTACAGTAACTTCATATTCCACAGCTTCACTAAAACATCTGCTGATATCTGGGCAAACAAAATAGTTTTAAGAATGGAGTGCATGGAAATGCATTTGCCCACCAAATATTCCTTCTTACAAGTGTAAATCAGAACCGACTTCCTATACAAGTAACAGTATAAGAATAGATGCTTGTTTTACTTTCCTACCTCTCAGAGGTATTTGCTTAAGCTGCCAGCTAAGAGAAGTAGACCCTAGGTGAAATGACCATGAAACAACCTTTTAAGAGGGATGGAGGTTTATGTCACGCACAGTTGACACTGTTATTTTCCTCAAAGACATTTTCACAAAACAATACCCAGAGGTCTGTGGCAGGAACTGAACTCCATTTTGGTATGAGTTCTAGACATTATGGAGACGGAGGCTTTTTGGTACAAAAGCCAGAACACTCCAACTGTTAAGTAAGGTACAAAGAGAAACTTGGGAAACCAAATCAAGAGCACACAGCTCAACAAATGACTCAGTAGGCTCTTTCCATGGCTGTAACCTACTCAAAATGCAATACCACATGAAATCCTTTTATATTTGCACTGTATTTGTCACATGACTCCCTCTGAAGGAATGTTCTATAATGACTTCACACTGGCACTGTTTCTTAAAAGGTTTTAACAATTCAGGTGGCAGACACTCTTCCTCTTCAAGCTCTGCCTTTAGGTGGACTTCTGCTCCACACTAGCCATCACTGCACCCAAAATCCTTACTGCAACCTGCAACGCTCCCTGCTCATTTTATTCCCTAGGTTAGAAGAGGTTTGAAAAGTCCCTTTTTGAATAAGCACCATGTGCTGTCATCTGCTTCCTTTAAAACACTTCTTTTAAAAAGTGTCAGAAAGCAATAGTGCTGGTCACTCTGGTTCACTGCTTCACATTTGCCTTTAGAGAAGCTGGAATTTAGTTACCCCATGTTTACAGTGACATTTAGGTTTGAGGGGCGGGGCATGTTGTCCTAAGATTTGGCAGGCAAAGGGAAAGAAGTGGTGTTATACAGATAACACGGCTTCTTGCACTATCTTCTTCAGGGCCTGTGCACACAGCATGCAAAGCTGCCAAGTCTGTATAAAATGTTATGCTTTCTTCACTGTTTCTTCTTTACACCGAAGACTGTGTGGGCTCTGTCTTCAGACCCACCCTGTCACCTGTATGGAAGAGAAGCCTTAACTGAAGGAAGATCCACAGGCATCAGTCTCTGTGAATGAGGTTGCAGTTTCTGACCTCTAAACCCACGCCACATTAGCCCTGTATGTCAGTACTGTTCTACTTTCTTACAGCTCTCAGCTCAAAGAAACTGAGAGCAAATGATTGCTGGCTGAAATCCTGTTGAACTCCCCACCTGCAGAAAAGACTGGTTTTGCTGTGACAGTCAAACCCTCCTTTTAACTCTTATTGCCCTCTGGGTTGCTCACCTGCCTGCTCCGTGATGAAATCTGAAAGAATAAGGGGTTTTATCATGTCTGAGATGCTTTCAGGGTGTTGCAATCCCCTGCTGCCACCACCACCAAGACCCCACCTTCTCAATTGCTTGGGGCGTCTAAATTGCACATGGATCTTATATGACAGGAGGGACAAATTCAAAGGTGAAGCAAACGAAGGCGTAGGTCACCCGTCAGCACGTGGGTGTAACCTACATATTGAGGGATAATATGGAGTGGTGCAGTAAAGAGAGCAATTAACCAGGCCATATAAGAGTGAGAGATAACCAAACTCTTTCCATTTGACAACCCCCTACTAAAGCATTTTCAAGCTAGGTTTATCCCACAAGCTTCTTGCCAATATATCTACAGCATTGTGTTAGGCATAGAAATAAAAAGTCCCTATTTTAAAAAGTTTACAGTCTAAATAAATAAGAGACACAAAGGGTGGAAGGAAGGATGTACTACCATCCCAGTTTTACAGACTGGGGACCTAGGATAACTACAGTGATCAGTCACACCACAGTGTCCAGGCTACATTATCAACACAATGCCCTAAGTACCCAGCAGAAAAAAGATCCGGGCCGAGCAAAGGGCTTTCGGAGAGGGTGTGGAGGGGAAAGGAGACAGGAGAAGCAACTGCAGAGGCCAGAGCCACTTGCTGAAGCTGCTGTTCAGCAGCCAGGTCAGCAACCAGACGTGTTTTTCACAGCCAGCTCTACTGAGAGTGGCGAACAAGCTCAAGAGACAGAATCCAAAACATGATTTTATTCAGCTTCACTGCGCTTTGGCCTAGGTCCCCATGCCAGAGAGGTTTTGTTCAGGCCAGTCATGCAGCTGACAAACAAAAGTAGGGTTGGGGGGTTGGTTTTTCTTAAATGGGAAATAATGGCTGTTTCGAAACACCAGCATTAAGTTTCCCTCAAGATATCTGCACTTGCTTCTATTTCATTTTCAAGCCAGCACATGCCTAAGCAAACGGGATAGTCCCCTTTTGTGAATCACTGGGAACATAAATACGGCTTTGCTGTTACGTAAAAGCCAGTAGAAGCGTTAAGACAACTTGAGCACAGAAAGGATGTTCCCATAAAAACGTCCCTCTGATTAGTAATGGCAATAAAAACATCCTTCAAATCATTCACAGGGAAAAAAAACCCAAGAACCAGATTTATTAACACATACTGATAATCTTACAGCTGCAGCACGAAAACAGCCCACCCGTACTGAACCAAGCTTCGTTCCCTCAGTAAAATGAGAAATCTTCCACCTAATCACATACATAAAAGTGCTGCATGAAGCAATAAAGGGGGTCAACATCCCCAAATGTCTACCTTCTCTTTAAAGAGTAAGTAACGCTGTTTTGTTAAGACCAAGCATCGTCATTTGTCTTGGTTATATGGGGTATTGGTTTCCTCCTCTGAAAGCAAAAGTCAGCCATCTCGTGCAAGAACTGGCAAATTCCAACTCCCTGCATTTTTCGATGTGCAAGAGAACAGGACAATGGGAAATGTTTCTCCCAGGTCAATATGGGGATAACTGGAAAAAGTAAACCAAGAGCCACATTTATCATGGTTTTCCTTTGCGATAGAGGATGAATGGGAAAAGCCAGCAGTAGGCAAAGCCTCGCTGCTCTTCCGAACATCTTAAGGTGAGGCAACATTCAGAGGCTACTCAAAAATGCTCACCCTTTCCCAAAGACTCTCCACTTTCATTGCATTAGACAAATGCAGCTTTTCCAAAAGAATCATCTGACAAAAATGATAGGAAAATACCAAAAGCATTTTCACCCATTTGCAATCTTCTCTCACAGGTTATGAAACACAGTAGAGGCAACTGAGACCATCAAAGAGCAATTCTGGAGTGGAGTATAGCTGTAATTGGTCACTGGATTTGTATTCCAGAGAAATACTGCCTAAGGAGTCGTGGCATGATAAAGCCACTTAATGTCAAATTTCTTCTCACACATCCATGCATGACATTGACATTCCATAGATCATTCAAAAGCCATTTCTGTTCTAAGCAAACTTTCTATCAACTTTTAGTCAATACTCGCCATAAATACCTCAGCGTCTGAAGATACTGTCATTGCCATCAGCTAACGAGTTTATTTCATCATAATGCCATACAAAAATCTAACCAGGAACAACATTGCTTATCATCTCAGAAGATAATTTGCTATTTGTCACGACTGTTGGATACAAATTGCGCAGACAGCTGAAAGTTGGGCACATTCCTAGCAACATTCCCCATTTACAAGTGTAGAAATACAGAGCGCGGTGGTTTTCTTAATGTCACAAAGATCTTTGAAGTATTTTGACAATAAGTACCCAATAATACCTAGAATTTACTGGCAGAGAGGGTGATACAATTGTGAATGAAGAGACAGGGCTTGAAGACCAACAGCAGCCAGAGAAT
This sequence comes from Dasyornis broadbenti, assembly GCA_013397935.1. NCBI lineage: Eukaryota > Metazoa > Chordata > Aves > Passeriformes > Dasyornithidae > Dasyornis > Dasyornis broadbenti. Next base: position 222,609 of record VZRN01011462.1, read on the forward strand.
GTCCCAAACACAATGGCTGAATAGGGTTGCTTTGTAGTTTATCAAACAAATGCAAGTGCAAATGACTACAACTGTGATACCAAGAGTTTAAGCACCTTTTTAAGGCAGTAAATACCTTAGATATGTTAATGGTGAAACAAAATACAAGGAATGTTCTTTAAAGCATACTTCCACCACCTTTATAAAAGCTGCCTAATAACCATCCTACTTCCTACTTGCTTCAGCTTATTATATAAGCAAATATTTATCTTACAAGTGTATGAATGTATCTTAAAGAAAAAATATACAGTAAATTTTGAACACCATCAGACAACTTGCACCAAAATTATGAGCTCTTAATGGATTTTTTTCCCATGCAGATTTAAAAAAGTTCATAAGCCTCAGGACACAATAAATTAGCACCAGCTTTCCCTTTTAAGAAGAGAAGAATAGGGCACATTTTTAAGATTTCATACAACTTACTCAGGCCATTGTACTGGGTTCTTAAACTGAAGCCATTCAGCAAACCACCTTCCATGTATTAAATAATACATATATATATATATATAAGGGATTCAGAAGCTGACTACGTAAAGAAAACACATGTACTAGGCCAAAGGTGGTTATCACCTGGGATGACTATATTTCAAGATATTATTATATCTGCCACTTAAAGCAATAGCTTTCCTGGGAAAGGCAAACATTTCTATCTCTCAGCATACGCAGGCAGGTTTTCAAGAACATGACTCTGAAATTATCCGTCCTCTGAGAACAACTTAGAAATTCTGCAACATGCTGTTTTCATCTCTCCCACATTTTGACTTTCTTGTTTGTCATATCAGGAGCCCATGAGGGATTATGGAGGGCATTCATTGCTATGTTTTCAATTATACTACAGCCTTTAAATAGCTGCTCACATAACCAAAGCTAGAGAAGACCTTTGTCATTGCCAAGTCACACTTCCTGCCTAACCCAAGCCAAAGACGACTAAGTATTTTCATTAGACCTGGTAACTTGTCTAAGCAATTGCAGTTTTTGAAAGACTGGGTCTGTTGTGAGTTCAAGGCCTCAAGTGACGAGTGCCTTGTGACTAGTGTAAAAGGAATACCTAATATTTTGGTTTAGCAGATAAATCTGAAGATTTCTCCTGAAAGGAAGCCAGGAATTTGATTGAGGCCAAGCCACCAAACCAGACACACATATGTGTGTTGTGGTCTTCAGTACATCAAAGGTCTGGGAAAAAACCCCGATTGAGTCTAATACCAGAAAAGGAAGACAAAAAAAAAAAGAAAAAAAAAAAAAATCTTTAAATTTACAAGGGACTAATAATTACTTAAGTCTCATTCAAATGAATTTAGAATATCCAATTTTCAATTAATAACATAATGCAACATAGGAAACATTATAAAAATGAAGACAAATCAAAAATGTTTGCACAGTCTCCAAATGTTTTGACAATTTCTCAACAGAAACCCTTCATTTTAGTCTAGCTAAAACTAGGACACTAGCTGTTGTTTCCCTTGTGCTCTGGAAAATTATTTTCCAAGAAAATATTTGTTTTTACAGAAAATATTTACTCCATCAACTGCATCTGAAGCTCTTCCAGTGCTTGGTAGCCATTGTTCAAAACTTGCACCTTATATCTTACCTTCATTTGCCTAGCTCTAACCAAATATATTTTGATATATTAGATAATGAGTAACAAATATTTACAGTAGATTATGTTCACGTTTCAGTAGTTCCAAATAGTTTCTAAATGATCCTGGTAATCTTATTACACATACACCTTCAGACAGACTGCTTGCTATCAAGTGCCATAAGTTACACCCACATGATTCATCCATTAGGCGAACTGTTCTGTCTAAAAAAACCAAAACAAAACCCAACCAAACTCCCCTCCCAAAAAAAAAGAGCCGCCATGCACAACCCTCCCCATATCACTTCTAATTTTAGTTTTTCTTTAGATAACACAATTTCCTGAAACAAAAAGAGAGTGCTCACACTCTTCTAGTTCCAAAATGTTATTGTAAAAGCATTATTATTTGTAGAAGCACTTCAACGCACACAATCTTTCATATCCAAACATAAGTTTCAGTGCTTCAGCCTTCTGTTCTGCCAAGGCTATGGAGAAGGAGGTGAAAACAACCAGGAATTACTAAATTTTTTTTTTTGGGGGGGAGGGTGGGGTGGAAATTTTTAAAAATGAGGCAGGCAACAGAGAGCACTGTAGGACTCTACATTCATGACTGTTCACTCNAAGCAAACAAATCCCAGCCAAATCCCATAAATGGCCACAGTCCGATTGTTCTCTCCATCAAATTCCCGTTTTACAGTCTGTCCAAATTCTCGCCTGGAGGTTTCATTCATTCAGCTGGGATTTAGGAACATGCCTCAAGAAGTAGGGACTGGAGGAAGAGCCAGGCACAGGCAAGACGCAGTTTGAGAGATGTTTGTTGTTGGAAACACCAGTGTGTTGCTGAAATCTCTTTGGAAAACGGTCAGTTTCGTTCTACAGATACTCTGTAAATAAAACATATGCTACTTGACGTCTGTTTGAGAACAAATCAGCACAGAAATACACAGCAGAAGGAAGCAGCATTTGTAACTTGGAGGGTGGTTCAACATACCTGCATTAGGAATCAAAACCACTAAGGAGCTCTGTATTATCCTGGTTTTGTCCTAATTGAGAGCACAAACAAAATAAAGTTTTTTCCTCCTGCCCAGATGCACGGAATTTGTTCATAAAGCTGCAATAAGCCAGTATTAATTGTCTGCCCACAGGCTAACATAAAGCATGTGTAAAGTTTCTGAATTTTTCAGACAATCTTCTTGGAGGCAACACCCTAAACATTCCCCTAAATCAAAGAAAACTGCTGATTCCACATATTAGCACACAGAGGAAGGGTCAAAACCAGGGCACCTCTTTGACTGAAGATCAGACAGAAAAATTCAACTAAAGCAACTTTGCTTCTTGTCTGGCAAGACATTTGATGAGTTTCTATAGAACAAATATTGAATACTTGCTGTGTCATGTAATGCAATGGACAGAGAAGTATAATGGAGATGCTATCCAACTCCAAACTCTTTGTAATAACAGTCAAGTAAATTAAATTACAGGTCTAACTGTTTTCAGGCCTAAATATGCCCATTTAATAAAAATTTATTATGGCAGATTTTGTCTCAGCTAAATTTTCCAGACCTAAGTAAAGTCACAGAGGAAAGAACCAAAATCATAGTTAGATCTGAACTCAAGAAGTAAAGAGCATAATTAAGTGAGTTACTTTGAAACGCTAGTTATTTATCAGCCAACTGGCCTACTATACTTTATTAAGCTACTTTCCAAATGCACAGTAAAAGAGTTTCCCATTTTACAGACTTCAGAAAGACTCTCCGTGAAAAGGAGCTCTGTAAGGGTCAGAAAGAAGTTATTTTTTCTTACATGAGCAGTCAAGGTTTTATCCTCACCAGATAACTACTTTATTATACTGCCTTTTAAGCAAATTGAGCACAAAAAATAATAAATGAGAAAAAACCTGCCAGATGCATAATAGTCACACTCACACTTTCTCTTAATTTAAGAGAAGGGTTCTGTCAACCTTGTGCCAGCAACTAGAAGTATTTATAACTATTAAGATATACATGTCACTATGAACATAGGAGTAATCAACACAATAGCATTTCACAAATAGCTTTAGAGGAATAAAACCATTCCATGTATCTAAATTATTTTCAAATATAATCTGCCTTTGTATTGCTCATTTCCTTACTCTAATGTTTATCCTAATAACAGCAAAAAGTTCGATGCTCGAAGAATTCTGCCCCTGCCACACCTAACAGCAGCTCCTGCTTGGAACCTGAAAACAAAAATACTTAATGTTTATGAATCCATCATAATAAAAAATATTACAGAAAGATATAGAGAGATCCATTTTTGATATTCATGGTGGATCTCCTGAATTCGCAGCATAAACCCAAACCTGGTATTAGCAGAGTACCTCAAATATGCAAGACATTCCCAATGACCCACACAAGATAAATGTGACAAGAGATGATTGACATGAGGAGCTGAAGAGAAAAGGACACAGCACAGAAAGGTGCAGTATACCAAGGGATACAGCACCTCGATCGAGAGCTCGATCTAGAACTAAGTGCCAGACACAAGTAGAGCAAGTCGTTGGAGCATCTCTGCAATACAGAAGTCCTCAGATGCCCAGGTCCCTTTGGGAGGATAGTACACACTGGGAGGCACTGACATTGCACACTATTCCCATAGCAAAAGCCATTCAGTCTTCATCAAGCTCAAACACTTTGGCTCTACCGAGATGAAAGCACAGGAGCTGGGCAGCAGAAGTCAAGTGTTCCCAAGCAGGCCAGGTCGCCAAGCCAGAGCTCAGCCCAGCCTCTGCCACAGGCCACTGCAGGTAAAGGGAGACCTTCCTCATTCCTGTACCCTTGGGCCATCCTCTGGTAGGAAAGCCAGATATCTGCAGAAAGGCAGAAGGGGCAGTGAATACAGAAACAGAAGAGGCAAAACCAAAGTAGGATGGGTATGAGTGGCGAGGATCATTCAAGATGACCTGCAAGTGACGAAGTGCCTGAATTTGTGGTGCTGAAACGTAAATACAAGTCGCTTAATGCTAATATGCCATAAGCATGTGCTAAACAGCCAATTTCAACAGATTGTTTTGTCAAGAATTCAGAAGATCATATTTCCTTTTGATAACTCCAAACAAGAAAAACTGCAAGGGCAGAGGTGAACATAGAAGCAAAATGAAGTAAATTAAATATGTGGGCTATGCATGGGGAGATGTTGAGCAATAGCAAAACTTGAAAAATCTTTTTTATCAAGCTGAGTAATCTATGAAACAGTCTGCAAAGCAAAATGTGCAAAGCTCCATCAGCTCAAGTACATAAAGTGAGGTTTACAAGAGTATAAGGAACAACCTATGTTGGCAAGAGAATGGGCAAGTTCATTCCTTTCACCGCCATCACAGAGCAACAGGCATTAGGGAGTATACCTGGCAATAGCGACATACTGAAAACCTACTGGATGGAACAAAACTGAGACTGTGCAATTCCTGAAATCTGCAGTTTAACACCCTGGCACATCCAAATGCTCACATTTCCTGACATCCAAATTACATCCATTATGAGCAAGCAACTACCTGAGCTCTGGAGAGCTGTGCCATCAGGACAGTTTCCTCATCCTGAGGAGGAACAGCCAAGAGTGACCTCAGCTTGGCAAAACTACTCTCCTGAAGGAAAAGGTCAGTGAAAATTGAAGCACAAAGTGCCTCATTAGAGGGGCTCAACATCAAGTAAAGCCCAAAGTGAAATGGTAAATGAAAGCAGTCTATTACCTAGACAATAACTGGGAGCAATTCCATTACTTTACTATCTAGACCAGAAGAAGTTAAACAGATTTATTTAACATTACATGGTTATCATCACAAAACATAATGTATAATTACATGAGGACCACTAGCACAGAAATGCCCTGAGATGCAAAACTGGTTTATTTTTCATACAGCTGGAAAATAAACACAGAAGTCCCCAAGTAATAACGCAACTGAAAAGGTGAAGCTAAATGATGCATCCTTCTCAGTGGTATTTGCCTTGTCCTGAGCCTGGTTTCAAACCTTTCTCAAACAGATATTGTCGTCCATCCAGAACATTTAACACACCATCCATTTCTAACAAAATAACTATGTCTCACAAATCATTAAAAACCACATCAAGATATTCTATCAGACTGCTCTAATTACATTGGGACCTATCTAGCACTTGTCATAGCACTGCACAGTGATAACAGATACTTCTTTCTTAGCTTTTACTATTTTGCTAAAATGTGTTATATCCTTTTATTCCTCCTTCTCCCAGTTTCTATTTACTGGCATTCTAAGAAAATATTTAATACTGTGTAGATAATGATTTTTTTTTTAAATTAAGTTAAAAGAATAGTCATATTAATCTCAGCTTTGTATCTTGGACTAACTTTAAATGTGGGAAATCAGCCTACTGAAAGTACTACATAACATTTGTCCCAAATAAAGCAACTGCTCTTTTCTGCTGGCAAACAGAGTTTCAAATGAGGACCCGAGGACGTTCTTCAACTTAAATGGACCATTAAGAGAATCAAAGATTATCTTCCCTAGAACATTTGTTTAACAGTAAGAGAACTGCTCCTCTTAACATATGTTTCAGAGCTGCCTGGAAATCTGGTAACACTGCCCCACCTTTCCTCGTGAAAGTGATTTATAAATGCTATTAGCAAGTTAGGTTAGAGATCCTAGCTGCATATCTGGATAGAGGTCAAGCAAACAATACAGTAACTGTTGAACTCAAGGCAATAAACCTATTCTATAACAGTATTGGAAAATTAAGAAAGCAAAACCATCTTGTTTCAACAGGCCACAGAGAGTACATCCCCAGTAGGGACATCCACAGCGCACTGCCCGGGAGGCACAAGCCAGATATCTGAAATCCCTCATATGACACTCTCCCAGTTCTTCCACAAACATTAATTTACGCAACAATCCCATGAACCAGATAACAATTAGCCTACTTCTGAGAGAAACAAAAAATTGCCACTGAATGTCACAATATTTAAAGCCAGTGACAGAGTCGAGATCAGGGTTCAGACTTCAGTCCTGTGAGGTTTGTGTTGTATCTGAAGAGTATTTCCACAAACCACTTCAGCGTGCTGTCCTGCAAGATTAGACAGCGCTCAATCCCTCACTGTGCTTGAAAGTAAGAGGTTAAAACTGAAGAGATTAAGAGTGCCCCATTAAAAAGAGGTGATACAATGAATGCAGTGTATTTCCAATATATACTCTATTTCATCCTCTTGCTTTATAAACTATTATAACACATTTTTATAACTACATTGTACTGTACTACAGTTTTTTACGTTTTCAACATAAGATGCAAAATGTGTATATATTTTATACCCTGCACAGAAGATTGCTACCTAGAACAAAATACAGTTGAGGCACTTGTTTAGCCTTAATACGTTAGTGTCTGATAAACTGCAGAAAAGAGAAGTACATGGAAAAGGTAACATTTATACTACTATACCTCCCTTATGACATCCTTATAGGGTGACTCAATAAAAAAGGAGCTATTATACAAACAAAAACCCAGAGTTTAAAGTTTACTGCATCATCAGCTGGATAGCATACATGACAAATAACAACATAAAATTCTTAGTCTGTAAATCACGTCGTTTATAAAGAGAATCTATAGCCAGAACAGCAACCTGTGCCGATAGTAGACTAATCCTTGTGGCTGCCTGCTGTACAGAACAGACTGAAGTCCTCTTACAAGACTTCATAGACCTTGATTCACTTGCTTAGCTTTCCCCATGTCAGTGCCCTCGCTCAGGCACAGGAATTGTTCATAACTTCAGAGCAACAAGTAGATACTTCTTCTCTTAATCTCCATCTATAAATTCTGTGTTGTGGACCACTGAGTTTTATTTTGACATGAGTTCTCAAGAACCAACAAGAAAATACACTCTTTGATGAACTACAAAACCACCAGTATGTTACTTTGATTCCCTCTGGAAGGGTCGCTCTGGCAGTGTGGGAATGTCTAGCTTTACATCCCTCTCGAAGGGCAGCAACAGACGAGGCGCTGGGCACTCCTGGAGCTCTCGGCCCTTCGGGAAAACCCGCTGACAGCTGAGGAGCTCCATGAACCGCGGTAGATGCGAGTCCCCCGCGCGCCGCGTCCAGCGTCTCGTACTGGAGCGGTGAGATGTCGAAATGTTTACACAGCCTGGCAATTTCATCCACGCGACTTTAATTATGAAACATATTTCGCTAAGGGTGCTGCTACCTTTAAAACCCCCGTCCTCGACCGAAAAATAGTTTGCTACTAACTCTGTCCTGGCCGATCCCAAGCCCTGCCATGGCGTACATGCCAGTCGCCGCGCACCGCCTGGCCGGCCCTGCCTGCCAGGTGCACCTGCCCGCCGCCCGCAGCCGGACACAGCCGGGGCCGCCTTCGCCGCTCGGGCCGGGCGCGCTGCCGGCCTCGGTGCCGCCCGGCGGGGGCAGCTCCCAGGCAGGCGCTCCCCGGCTCGGCGGCCCGGACGGAGCGCGGGTTACCCCGAAGGGACGCGGCGCTGCTCCCCTGCTCCTCTCCCCACCCGGGCCGGGGAACTAACTCACTCCCACCGCAGCCCGTCCCCGCAAAGGCTGCGGGTCGAGCCCCCGCACAGGAGCCGTGGCGGGGGGGAGGCGAGGCCGCGCCGTCCCGCTGGCAGTGTCCCCGCGGCCGAAGGGGGCAGCCGGAGAAGGAGGACGCGGCGGCCCGAGCAGCCTG
>VZRN01011462.1:231436-420850 GCA_013397935.1 Dasyornis broadbenti
GCACCGCACACGGGCGCCGGCCCCCCGCCGCCGCACTCTTATTGTGTGGTTATTTTTTAGTTATTGAAGTTTTTAGTTATTTAACTTTTTTTTTTAAAATATAATTTGCACAGGAGGTATCTCCCCATCGGTGCGGTCCGAGGACCACCGCGACACCTGCCCGGTGGCCGCAGAGCAGCTGCGGTGCTGCCGTGGCACCGGGCGCTGCTCCTGCAAGCGGGGTCCTGCCCCGCGCTCGCCCCCTGGAGCACACCCCGTTTCGCCCGAGGCAGGGGGTATTGAAAAATAAAATTACGAAAATAAAAGCAGCAACGACGGTGCAGACTTGGGGCGAGGTTCCGGGGCCATTCCAGGCGTGCGGGACCGCCCTACTCTGGCCCGGCTGAGCTCAGCCCGGGTCGCACACGGAGGGGTGGGAGCGTGGCAGCGGCTGAGGGCAGAGGGATGTGCAAGGAAGCAAGGGCTGTACTTTTGCCTCTCTGATGGGACTTCCTTCCTCTCGCTGGTTTTTGGATTTTATTTTCTGTGTCATAATGCATATTTCAAGTCAGGCACTCTTAAAACTCGTGGTTGATGACACACGGTGAAGCGCGTCTGTGGCAAGCACCAAAGCTCATCTCATGCTAGCACCTGCTATGGCTTGCTGAAGTTCAGGTAAATGTAAATAATAAAAACACCCTCTCACTTTGATTTCTGTTTATTTTACACAGAAGCAACTAACCTTCCCAGACAAGGGATTATGAGGATTTTTCTGATTCCGTCTTTCAGCACGGTAGAAACCAGCCTTATCCTCATGTTCTTTAAGGCTTACCTTACATTTTTACATCTTGAACCAAATGCACACCTTTGCATTAGGCTGCATCAGGTTTCTTTCTGGAAAATGGAAGTAGCGCAGGCAACATGAACCAAACGACTTATTTCTTGGTAATACGAATTTGAGCCATTTCCCTATGCCACTTCAGAGACTGGTTTGTATACAAAGGGTCAGAGGGCGTTTTCCTTTTCTTTTTTTCTCTTTTATACAGTATGAAAGTTTAAAGAAATGTGTTTGGGTTTGAATTTGCATATTCTGCTCTCCAGTCTGAAAAGAGCTACACATGCTTACACAGCAACAGCCTAATTATGTGGTAACAGTTGGGGTTTTTTTCTTGTTATACAAGAGAACCTAAACAAAAGAAACCCACAAATATTTAAAACCTAAGTAAACTTAGTCAAACAGAATTTGTGTATGCAGGACTAAATTTAACCTTCTGGGAATACAAGAACGCAATAGGATCAAAGAGCCAAGTCACTCATTTCCTAGATTAAATAGGCCTCTCCATCCTTCATTGATCTCTGCTGATGTCAATGCTCCTTGCTGTATCTTAAAGCGCTTCACTTGGATAAACAACTTGCCTTCAAAAATCAGACAATAAAAGCATTCAAACCCACTAAATCTAAACTACTCAGTAGATTTTAATTATTTCACATCTAGCTCGTTGGCCAAACTCCTGCTGGCTCTGCCCACATGGATACGGTGTATTTGATTATCAGTGTAAATCTCCCGCTCTCTTGGCCAGCGGGGCCTGAAGGTGCTTTGACAATGGGAGAATTCACATCTGAGTGCCACTCAAGAACCACCACCTGTCCTGTCCTCCTCTGCACAGACAGGTTGGTGGGCTTCAGCACAGGTTAGTGCCCAGAAAAACAGGAATCTTGCTGCTGCATCAGGAAGGTGAAGCAAGCAAGACTGAGTGATTCTTACGGCTCCCTCACACCGTCAGTTCTTGAAGTTGTCTATTATTTCTGGCAAATGAGTGCCCTGTCTTGAACATGAAGAAAAAAATGCCCTGTCCTCTAGAGCTTGCTTTAGTTATTAATTCACTCTCTTTCCCAGGACTGTTCAGGGAGGGGAAGATCAAATACATCTTTAATACCACTGTCATTTTACAGATGCATTCTGTGCTGATGAGGGATCCCACAGCACCTACAGGGAAGCAGTTTTTTCCTCGCTGGAGAACAATGGAGAGAATCACATAATTTCATTTTCAAATGCATCTCATTACTACTTTAATTTCCTTTATGATATGTCAGTATTTATTAACAGCAATACCCACCTTAACATGGACTTTTTCTAACCTTAGACTACTCAGAAGCTTCAATAGGAGCTACACCATTAGTGAGCACATTTACTCTACAGATGTGCACTATTTAACCCACAGAAGACACAACTTCCAGAAAAGCCAAACAAAGCCTTAAACTGATAGTAACCACACTTTGTCCTCTCGATTACTATCACCATTGTAAAGGCTCTTTCCATTTCATATTCCCATGTTACTCCTTACATTTTACCTTGCATTTGCTATGTTTTACACTTAGCTTAGTAGGCATAACTCAGAGAAAAGCTCATGGAAGGGGAGAAAGTGCTCAGGAAACTTAATGAGCTGACCTTAGCAGAAGTTAACTCCTCTTTTTCCTCCCCCCAGCAAAGATTTCAGCAGGATCAACCTACCAGATGGGGCTGCGTTACTCTTACTGGTCAGAGAAAATGCAAGCTGCTACGTTTTATCCATTCTGTTCTGGAAAATATTGGGGAAGATGACTTATGTAGTTCCTATGTGAATTATTCTAGGGATGCTATAGGAACATAAAGTTTTAAATTTCTTTAAAGCAGCCTTCAGGTGATGCATTTGAAGTCATTGACATCTGCCTTGATATCGGATGGGTTCTTGAAAGGTCCTTCAAGGCTACAGGGGACCATTTATGTCAGCTGCGTCTGCACTAAACTCTAGGGAAAAGACAGACTTACAAAAAAACCTCGGTGGTGTGAGAGCAACTTTCACAACCCACACTAAAGTTTAAACTAAATTGACAAGCTAGGAAATCTGCACAGGATACTGACAGGGCCCCTGGTGCTCATGTGGCACACCCCATCAACAAGACGAGATCCTGGCAAGCTCCTGATTGCTGCCGCTTATTCTGAAACACACCAGTGATTTAGGACCAGTTACGCTGCATTGTTTTTTCTCGGGATATGCATATGTATGTAATCAACCATCCAAATCAGCACTTGCACCAGTTTGAATGCGCATAGCCATCAGCAGCCCAGTGAAAGCGCTGCTGGTTTATGTATGCATGCTACTGACACCTGTACTGACTGAAGAGCATTGGTAAAACACAGAAGTTTGACACTGCTCACCAATTTATGCTCCAGAGTAGTCAGAAGAAAGCATGGATACTCCATCTCTTGCAGGGGAGGCATTATTTTTAAAATTAAAAGCAGCTCTTAAAAGCAGGTAATTGAAAGGATAAAGTGTTTTAGCTTCATTAATGATCCCTGATTTCTTTCTCTTTCTGTCTCCTCAATACTGCAAAAGCAAAAGGTTGATGCTTGTAATAACAAATAATGACATGATGGGAAAGGGAAGGGAGAAAAGAGAGCCCTCTTATTCAACACAGCTGATCCTTTGAAGGAAGGAGACAGAATTCTTCACATACTCATACCAGAATAAATTAAAGCCACAGAACATTTATTACAAACGATAGCAAATGAGACTGTAAAATTTCAAATTTCATGTTAATTTGTTAGCGGGGGAAAGGGCTATTTATAAGCATACATAGAACACAGAAGGTCCACGAGAGAAAATAGGGACTACTTGGATGGAAATATTAAAAAAATAGTGCCTGAACGGGGTGGGAGGAAATATATATATTTATATATATATATACACACACACATATATATTTATACACACACACACAACCTTGTGCTGTTTACCTGGGTAGGAAGCAGCACCTCAGCTAGCACATCTATCCTAAAAGCTCCTTTTCCTCTTGCTACAGTTTCATTCTAGACGTGAAATGTTATACAGGACATATAACAGGACACATATATTTCCCTTCCACAAGAACAGATATTAAGAATATCTTACACAGCACTGCCCATTACCCCAGGCAGAAAGCAATATACATTCTGTACAATATCCAGGACAAGCCAGTCTAAAATGTAGTTTTGAGGGAATGAACGTTAAGGTGTCTTTGAGAGCTTCAAGTACTGAGTGCACACCTTCAAGCAAGGCTTACAGATAAGCTCCAGCATTTTGAGGCATTGATTACTTACAGACACATTCCAGACGTTTCAACCATCACAGTCCCATGAAAAACGAAAGACAAGATGGCCAAAGTGCTAGGAATGTACCTGCAAATATTAAAAGGCTTAAAATTACTCTGCTTATCTTTTTTGCCCTTTTCAAAATGACTTGCTGCGGGTCTCTTAGGCGTGTCCCAAGGAAAGGCGGTCAAACAGTCTAATTAACACAGCTGTGTATTGCAATACAAGCAGATTAGAAAGAAAACCCATGATGAAGTACACAGAAATATGATATTGGAAAATATAATTTTGAAATATTGGGAAAGTTCAGCCAAGAAACCAGGGAGAAAACAGATGCAATCCAGCTTGTTAAATGGAGAAGGTTTTTGTTTTGTGTTTTCCTCTTGACCTTCAATATCTTAGTATTTAGAAATATTAATATTTATTTAGTATTCAATACTAAATATTGAATACTAAATATTTAGTATTTAGTATTCTAAATACTAAATATCTTAGTAACTAGATATCAATATCTTCAATATCTTCAATATCTTAGTATTTAGAAATACTATGGTTCCAAGGTTGTTTGGTTTTGTTTTTTTTTATTGGTCCTTAGAGAGCAAAGGCTGAATACATTTGCTAAGTAGGACCCTGTCTCATCATGTAGAATGCAAACAAGACTCCAGCATATTAAAAAAAACCATCATGAAGAGGAGTGAGGTTAATCTAGGAATATAGTCTATTAATGGATGCTTTTCAGTATAAAATGCAGCAATAGTCCAGTTTAATGAAAATGAAGTATGAAGTGGATATGGCCTTCACTTAATTTTCATAAATTCTTTTGCAAAGTTTCTGGAAGCTAGGCACCCTACAGGTGTAATATTGATGATTGCCTCCTATTCTATTTTAACCTATTTACCTCATCCTCTATATTACCCACTCTAGGTGTGGGCACTAGCATCAGGCAGAAGAGATCTGCAGCCTCTTCCTACTCCCTGAGAAGGAACCCTGGATGCAAGATCAGAAGTGGCATGTTTTACTCACAGCCAGTAACAGTAACATTTAGAAGATGCGAAGGGAAAACGTATCTCTAGGAGGATTTTAAAAGCCAGATTTTGTAGTGATGTTTTTTATACTCATTAGCACCTGTCCCCAAGGAAGTTATCACCACAGATGAGGAAGAAGAGCAATATAAACAAGAGCAAAAGCACTTGGTGCTGGATAAATGTCCAGAGAGAAGGGAAGCTGTGATTGAAGATTTTTGCAATACTGAAGCTGATACCAGTCTCTAGTAGTTAACATTCAGTCACTCAACAAATATTTATTTAGAGACAGTGTAACAGGCCCATTGCAGAACTTTGAGTTTTAAAAAGAGCCAAGAGGTTGTGGTTGTTTTTTTGGTTTTTTTTTTTTGTTTGTTTGGTTTTTTTTTTAATAAATTCTTATTTTATTTTACAAACACTAATACTACAGGCAGTACAGCTGTTAAAGCTTTTAATCTCTGGCAGTTGCTTCTAGAGGGTTTGCATGGAATATGGGTACTGCTCAAGCCTATGCTGACATTCTGTAGAGCACTGCATTTCCCTCATAATCCCAGTGAAAACTCAGTTTAGAGTGAAACTAAAGCAATGAGGTCTCTTCTTAATCCCAGCACTAAATTCTAATTTAACCCTAATTTGGGTAAATAGATCTTGGCTTTGTTTTTATTCTTAGACAAAAACTAATTTACTTTAACAGAGGTCTTGAGAAGTGTTTGTTTTAAAACAGTCCTTAAAATTACCAATGTTCAACAAAGCCACTGAACCCATTAACCCTGTAGATACTTGTTACCTAAAGGAGGTGACAAATTATTGTAAATATGCAAAGCAATCCTAAATTCTTCAGGCACTGCGACACCAAATGCCAAATCCCTGCCAAGGATATGGCCTTTTCTGGAAGCAGAAAACTGTCATAAAAAGATAACTTCCTTATCACTACGTCCTTTGAAATAATCCCACACTACTGCTGAAGCTCTCTGACTTCTAGGTACTTGTTCTTTTGTCCTAAAGAAAGGTTAGTTTTTAATAGATGGGGTTCTTGGTAATTGAAATCACAGCCCAAAGGTGCTGCTGTACCACTCCCAAATGTATCCTCGGTGCTCGGAAACCTTAAGTGACCCGAGGCAGTCATAGATACTCACAGTGGATAACTGTAACCAAGCCTTCCTTAGCTCCCTCCAAGTCAGTGATGAAAACAAAACTCCCCTGAGGGTGTGACCTGTAGCAAGAGTCTAACTGAGCTCTCGGAGACATCTGGGGCAGCCTCCACCTACCCAGCACACTCCTGCAGCTCACGAGTTGCCTCCTCAAAGGTTACAGAGGTTACAGAAACCTGACTACCGAGAGTGATAGTAAAGTTCCCCTTTTTTCCCCCTTTGCCCTGAAACTTGTTCTGTTTCAGAGATCCAATCCAAAATTTGTTTGGCACGGGGTCTATCACTGGTTTCTCAAGTAGATGTGCTCCTGGGTGTTTTTATAGCCTCTTAACTAGAGAAAAGATAAAATATTGCTACCAGTACAAGTGATTTGCATACACACAAGGAATAGGATAGTCATCACCCTTTTCCCCCAAAGCCATTGCTGTGCTTTGTGTTTTCCTTCCGTGTCTGTGTGCTCCATGCTTTGCATGAGGCATCTGTTATCCATAATGGCCCTGGCTGTGCATACTAAGGGATATTTCTTGTCATTACACTGTAATATATAATTTACGATGTCATTTCACCAAGAAAAAAAAGTAAGAGGAAGCTGCAACTATTATATCCCATGTCATTTTTTTTTGTGTGGAGAAATAGATTAAATTTCGTTGCAAATTGCTTTGATAAGGGAGGGCTTTAATATTCTCCAAACCCTTGACCCTTGGGTGTCAGCAGTCATAAGAATTAAAACAAGAAAGACCATTACAGCTTGCTCCAAATTAACATTAATGATGAACCCAAGACAATTTAACCTAGTAGTGAGTTTGCATCATCCTATTTTTGCATATTCAAAACCAATATTAAGCAGCAGCACATGAACAAGGGTAGGCAAATTTTCACAAAGTCAGAGTTGAGGACTACATAAATACACTTAAGAAATTACTGATTTCAAATTAGTCTTTACATTGCTACAGACAGCTACAGTCAGATTACAAATATCTGAAAATCCTGTTCAGCAGCATGGAATCTGAAACATTGTTACAGATAGTTGGTTTTTTTTTTCTTCTTTCGTTACCAATGATAAAGGAGTTGGTCCAAAGTTTCACACTGCCTTTCAAAAGTCTTTATATTATTTTCAAAAAGTACCAAAACCTCTGAATCTCCATCTCTAATAAGTTTATTAGAGCCCCACATCTACCCTCTACTTCAGAACAGTTGTAAAATAGTGTTTGCTCAAGCTGTGTGAGTTGTTGACTTACTGATTTTATGTGATATGTCCTACAGACAAGGCAAGGGCAGCAGCCAAAGCGGAGAACAATGGTCAGAGCTCTATTTCTCCTCAGACAGCAAGGCTTTGGGAACACAGCTAAAACCTCCAATTACATTTTTCAAATAGCGGAGCATGTTAGACCAGTAAGGCCCAAAATCTCAGCCAGCCTGACAGGCTCAGCAGGTTTTCACCCTGACTTGTGTCACCAACTCAGAGACAAGTGCAGCAGAGTCCCAGACATGCCTTGCATTAGAAGTGAACAGTGACACATGAACACCCCGTGCAAGTTTTCAGAGATGCAGGTAGAAATTTTGCTGCAAGAGTCCTGCAGAACACCCTGCAAATTATGAAACTGAGAACAGGACCTCCTGCCCACCCTCCCAATCAACACTGAAGGTATCTACAGCAGTCAGTTTGAGGTATTTATCACCATCAGCACAAGTTTTCACTATGCTTAATGATCACTGGTGGGATTTTCCACCAGTGATTGTTGAGTGTAACGTCCACACTGACACAAGTTTTCAATAAAATCATCAAGATTTTTAGCGAACAGCACCAATTGCGGTTATCACAACAATTCAACTCAAAACCATATTGGATATTAAAGCTTTTCCTGCAAAAAACTTTTCCTACCCATTTCCGAACATTGATTGCACAGAAGCTTAGTAGTTATCCAATTGTATGCTTTCTTAAAAGTCTTTCAAGCTGTGTGACGTAATGCACCCGGTCCTTAGCAAAGTACCGGAAAATCTGCACATATGGTGTTGTCACAAAAAGAAAAGTATATTAATAATATGTAGCAATGCCCAAAGGCAAGGTAACAATTTGGAATCAGTGTCCTACTTAAATAAATCATGTTTTGTACTGAACACAGCAAAGAACTTATGTTTCTAAGTCCTTCATTGACTGGATACTCATGGTTTGGCTTAACACTGGATGCTGGCATACTTACATGGTTACAGGCAGATGAATGACTTCAGCAGAGTTCTCCAACAAGCTAAATTAACCCAGTGTCCACATTATTAACACTGCTCTTGCCTTGTATGTAAATATTTTTGTTTACGTATTTTATTTACTTTCCATTTCTCTGTTTATGTTCTGTAGTTTTATCTCCTAAAAATGTTCTGAAGGCAAAGATGCTTGTGAAAGGATACTTTTTGATAGTAACAGTCTGTTTCTCAGACATTTTTGCAGTCTGAGTGTATGGAAATTCAGCAGGAGTTTATAGTGAAACTAAAAGCTAGTTCACATTAAAAAATACTGAATATTTTCAGAAGTGATTCTTACCAGAAAATACCCAACATCCCTACCATACAACTTAAAAGAATGAAAACAAAGACAAGCCTGAGCTATCAGTTGTGTAAGGCAGCTTTGAATTCTTTTTCAGTAAAACCTGGCAAACAAATGACAGAATTAATCTCCTAAGAGATAGGTAATTTCTGTCGATACTTTTATATTTCTTTAATAAATAACAGAAACAGATTATGAAGCACCGAAATGAAAGTACTGAGGTTGGAAGCTGTGCTGCTCAGCTCCTGTCATGAAGCATGCAGTGTTACTGGCAAGTGTCAGAATCAAAGCAGGACTAGAAAGTACCGAGCTCAAAGGTTAGTCTGTGTTTTCCTCCTGCACTTATTTAGAATAACCTTTACTTTCTAGCTGAGATTTTTGGTCTGTGAACAACAACAGGAATGGTTAGTTCCTATTAGCTTCAAACAGAAAGTGAGCTGTGAGATACTCATTTTGTGATATGGAAAGTTCAATCACAAAGGTGAGGAAGACAGAAAAAAAAAAAAAAAAAAAAAAAAAAAAAAAAAAAAAAAAAAAAAAAAAAAAAAAAAAAAAAAGTAGAGACAAAGTACTTTTCTGGCTGACCAAAAGATTCCATCCCTTATAAATAGGTTTTGGATTATTTTTCTCTTGGATTTTCTCTTTTTTTTGCCCTGTGAAGTCTGAATTAATTTTAATCTTCATGCTTTAGAAGATGTCCATGAAAGCATCCTTCAAAAGATTTGGTTCTGCAATTCTGCGAAGTGTCTAACATGTCTGTTCTGGAGTAACAGAGAAGGAAGTGGGATTTTCAGCAGTCTGAGTGGTACCCAAGCTGGGAGGAAGCAAAGTGCTCTTTAGGAATTGCCACAGCACTCCCCCTTTCAGTTTCACTGAAAGACTCCCATGTTTTTGGCTTCTGTCTGACACTGTCAGCGTTGTTTCCTAACTACTTGTTCTGTAGGAGTCTGCTGATGAAATTCCTAACCCTTAACGACTTCAAATCCTCACTGTCTCTCCCTCCCTGCTTCTGTCTTCTCCCATGGACCCATCCCAGCCTCTCCATTCACAGCTTTTTCTCCATGCCACTCTTCAACCATTTCTGAAACTGACAGTTCACTTACACTCAAAATGCTCCATTTAAAGAGACTCATTAAATACCATTGTCATAAATTCATAGATATAAGCCAATAAACCAGCATATCACAGAGAACTTTTATAGTGTCTTTTAGATATTTCTTGGCCAGAATCCATCACAACTCATTAAACGCTCTCCCGTCTTATCCTCCCGATTGAAAGCCTTCACTAAACATTAAGTGTCCTGACTTCTACTTCCTATAGCATGTTACACATTTTTCAAAATCAGTAAGAATTCTTTTCAACTTCATTCCCTTTTGCCTGGGAGATACTAGTGATCTGCAGTCTAGTCACCTTCTGTCCTTTTGCTTGACTCTTCAGGCAGGTGTTTTTTCCCTATGGCACACTACAAGCAGTTTTGGGCTCTTTTAATTGTTCTCAGATGGATCTCCTGGACAAACTGGAAAGTGCCATAAAAGTGTCATACACATCCCTGTAAAATACAGGGCAAGATAGGTCCTATTGCTATTGCCTGAAACCCTTCACTTCATAAATTTAAGGATTACATTAGTCTTTACATTACAAACATACCTGATACTGAGGTTTGGCAAGTTATCCAGTCAAATATCATTAAACATTTAACTGCTGCCAGAGCCACGGTGCTCCAGGTTGGCACCTTGCAAACACAGCCTCCGTTTTATCTTTGCTGTGTAACTGCATATTGAGCCTGAGCTTACCAAGCATCTCCAGCACTTTCCTTCAGGTGCTGCAGGTCTCCATCACCTGTTAGCTCCCTCAGCTTTTGCACAGGCTGCAGGCATTTGTTAGCTAGGTTTTCACAGAATCAATTAGGTTGAAAAGTCCTCTGAGATCAGAGTCCAACCTGTGACTCAACACTTCCGTGTCAACTAGACCATGGCACTGAGGGCCACATCCAGTCTTTCCTTAAACTCTTCCAGGGATGGTGACTCCACCACCTCTCTGGGCAGTCCATTCCAATGTCTCATCACTCCTTCTGTGAAGAAATTCTTCCTGATGTCCAACTCAAACCTCCCCTGATGCAGCTTGAGACTGTGTCCCCTCATCCTGTCGCTGGCTGCCTGGTACAAGGGGCCAACACCCACCTGGCCACTGCCCCCTTTCAAGCAGTTGTAGAGAGGGATCAGGTCTCCCCTCAGCCTCCTTTTCTCAGGCTAAAAAACCACAGCTCCCTCAGCTACTCCTCATCAGGCCTGTGCTGCAGTCCCTTCACCAGCTCTGCTGCCCTTCTATGGACATGATCCATCACCTCAATGTCCTTCCTGGATTGTGGGGCCCAGAACTGGACATGGGACTAAAGGTGTGGCCTCACTAGTGCCAAGTATGAGGTTTTGTTTACTCCAAGAGCTTTACCAAGCCTTTCTAGAAACAGTGTTCCTATCACAGTTACATTTTGAGACCTGTCAGTCATGTGGTTTTAATACACTCAGTAGTGTTTTGCATTAAATGAGGTTATTCTAAGTTCTAATGTAAACAGTGTATGACATCAATTGAAATGTTCTATAGGAACCAGAACATATTGGCTTGAAGACTCCTGATTTCTGGAAGAAAACTTCCAGAAAGGTTTTGGCTAGTGGACACTATTCTGTGGTACCAAGTTCATCTGTTCATTCTTTACCAGTTTTCATATGAGTTTTTCCACTCTCTTCCCCAGAATTAGACTATAATTTATCTTTCTAAAAATGCTGCTGTGGTATTAAGTTTAGATAAATCTCTTAATCTCTTCCATGGTTTCAAATACCTATTTGTAGAGGAAATCAGTATCTGAGAGACCCCTTCAGCCAACTATTCCAAAACTCTGAGATGCAAGTCATTTCAGCCTGTCAATGTGAAAGTCAAGAAACTCCTTTTTAGTATCCTCCTTTCTTATGAGCGATACTGAAACACTTCTGATTTCATCCTTCAATTTCTGCATCACTTCTCTCAAATACAAAGCACAAATAAAACTGTTCAGCCTTTTAGCATTACTGCTTATTCTTCCATTTTTACATTGAAGTGAATTAATAACATTTTCTTTGTTCGTATTTTTAAATCGCTTTCAGCATAGGCTCTACCATTCACAGCTCCACCAATGGCTCATTTTCATTTCCTTTTCTTGCAAGTTCTCTGTCATTGACAGCCTCATCTGCATCAGTCATTAATTTTGCCCGCTTGGGCAGCTTCCTTACTACAGCTACCTGCAGTAGATTTTGAGCACCTAACAGCACTTCTTTTAAGAAAGTCTGAAGAAAAGAACAAGTGATGACTTCAGATCATGAATCAACTGATCCAATCAATGCCAAGGAGGTCAAAGTGCCTAAACATCAAAAAGCTTCTGCAAAACTGAAGGTGATCATCTGGTCATCATCAGCTGCTGGGCAAGGGACAAAACTGAGACCAAGATTTCTAGGACACAAGTCTTCTGAAGAGTTGCTAAGGGAGTTGAGGTTGTATTGCCTGGAGAAGAGGAAGATCAGGGGAGATCTTATCACTCTCTACAACTGTCTGAAAGGAGGGTATAGCCAGGTGGAGGTCGGTGTCTTCTCCCAAGCAAGAAGGAATAGGGCAAGAGCAGACGGCCTCAGATTGCAGCAGAGGAGGTTTAAATTGGATATTAGGAAAAATTGCTTTGTCAAAAGGGTTGCCAAGCAGTGCAACAGACTGCTCAGGGTAGTGGTGGAGTCGGCATCCCTGGAGGTATTGGAAAGACATTTAGATGTGGCACCTGGGGACATGGTTTATTGGTGGACTTGGCAGTGTTAGATTCATGGCTGGACTGAGTCTTAATGCTCTTTTCTAACCTGAATGATTCTACGATTCTATGAGACAAATTACACAGACTTAGATTTCAGTAAAAATAAATTCACTAATAGGAAGAGTGAGCTGTGGATCATTTCTTGAGGTGTTGCCTTTGATCCTGTTTTTCCGCTGCAGTTGGCATGGGAAGGCAGAGATTCAGCAGTATGGAATTGGTATGAACAGGTCTACAGAGCACTGCTCACAAACTTGTGCAACTGTACTAATGTTAAAACATAATCAACAAAGATTTTTCCCTCCATTAGTCTTATAATCAAAGAAGGATTACAGAGGCAATGTTTTTAAAGATGCATCGTCTCTTCTCCCTAGTGGTAGGTACCCACCTAGAAAAAAAGTGTTCAGTCCCAGGAGGAGTAATAACCTAAATAGCTGTGTTGCAAAAGTATTTTGAAAGAAACATCTAAACAGTTTTGATATATCACTTGGTATGTTTTCAAAAAGATTTTATGACATTTATGTGCAGTAACAGAGAGTAATTTAGGTTAGTCAGGAGGTCTCTGTCTATGCCCCTATGAAGTCAAAAATGTTGAAATGTTTAGCTCCACTGTTAATGCCATTGCTGTTGATAATTTTTGCTTTAGAAGCGATTTAAAAACTCAGTTTTCATCAAAACAGGTTTCTAAACCTCACCATTTCAGAGGAAAACTTGTAAAGATGACACCAGCAAAATTTCACAAATCAGAAAAAAAAACAGCAGAGAAGAGAGACAAGAAAAAAAATGCCCAAGAAACAGCAAAATAAGAAACAGGAAGGGAGCCCTAATACACTTCAGGGCAATTGAATCAATTATCATGGATCTGGACACACAAAAAACTGGCAAAAACTGTCCACCTGTGTTTTTCTGGAAGTAAGTAAATCTGTTGAAGGGAACCTTTCCCCCTTATTACTTTCCAAGCAGCAATTTATAGAGAGAATTTCTTGTGCTACACACCCATGGCATCTACAAATAATGTAAGTATTACTCAGCTTATTTTTACTTCATGAAAAGCACAATTATATGGAAACTCTTAAAAGAAGAGATTTCTGAGGCGCTCAACTGGTGCTGGAACAGCAGAAGAGCTGTGCTCTTTCACGCTTTTTTATGCAAGTTGAAACAGGTACTTGACAACTTCTAGTTTCTCTTGGAGTGAGCTGTGTGGTGGAGCAGAACTGTACACACAGACAGGACGATCTGTCAGGGTTCTTTGCAGCCATACCAAATAATCTGGTTATGTGTGTGCTGGAGAGGTCAAGCAGGCAAATTTCAAAGGGTGAATAGTGCTAGAAATAACTGCATGAGACAACCTAACCTTGAAATTATAACAACCCATAAACAACCGAGTTGAAGTTGCCTGGTTTGCTTTTCTAGGGGTGTCAGTTGAGTGCCTGCCTTCTTTATTGCTTACTCTTCCTTAGAATGCAGTAATGAAAAACTGGTTTCCAAGGAAAGCAGCATGTGGCAGTGGACTTATTTACGCAGGTGTAATGTCAATATCACTGAGGGGACCTTGCCTCCTGGTAATAGAACACCAGCCTTTGAGACTTCACAACTGGTTTCAGAATGCCTTTGCCAAAAAACTCCCAATGATGAGGTTCTAGCTAAGACTAATCCCATTACCAGCCACCACAGCAGGGAGAGCACCTCTCTGTACTATTGTAATGTGGCGTGTTCTGGTTTCCATTCAGGCTATTTTATTTTTTTTTTTTCAAATTCAGTGTATTTGGGGTCATTATATAATTACTGGTGCTTAATAAACATTTCTATTCTCGAATGTAAAAGACTTGAAATCTGGGGAGCAAAGAAGTCCATAACATTTTGCTGGGGGAACAGCATTAAAGCTTTGATGTAAATAACTGCAGCCCCAGACTCCACCTGGTCCTGGATGCACAAGGAGCAGAGCCAACGGAGGGAGGAAGCCACTACAGCTGGGCTGAGAGGAGAATCCAAGGGAAAAAAAGGCAGTAGTTTTGCTCAATTGAAATGCAGACTGCCTGCCAAGTTCTCCCACTGCACCAGGAAGTATTTTTTCATCAGCTAAAAAAAAAAAAAAAAAAAAAAAAAAAAAAAAAAAAAAAAAAAAAAAAAAAAAAAAAAAGAGGCAGCGAAAGGAGAATGGTTATTAGAAACAGGGTGAGTTCTTTATTATTTGGCATTTTCCTAGAAGGATGGATTGTCACTTAGAATATTATTTTCAATACTTGTGGTAGTAAGAAAATTTCTCAGGAGGAGTTTAATACAGGTGTCTCACTGAAGGCTATCTCTTGTTTACAGTACCTTTTGACACTGTCACAGGCATCTAAATACGTGGTACCACAGTTTGCAGAAGTCGTGAATTATTAACTATTTCCTGCCAACTTTTACATTATTCTAATTTGCTTCATGTTGCACGTCTGTCACACACACCCTCCCATTCAACCTAAGGGAAAAATAGATTTAAACAGAATTACCCATGCTTACATGTCATCAACATAGCTAATGTTAAGATACAACAAGTGAAATCTTCAGAGACATTAAACCAGTTACTCTGCCTGAGCAAATCTATGCAACTTGCCTTGTAATCCTCACCTTCTAAACCTATTTTCATCACCCTATCACTTGTTTTTTAAATTTAATTTAGGTTAAAAAAGCTCAACTAGATAGAAAAAATTAATTCAAATTGATGCTTTATCACAATAATCCTTTGTTCTTTTGACTTGTCTAATTTAGGATTATCTTTGAGTTTGTTTTCTCACACAATCACCCAGTTATCATGGAAAGAGTAAGAGATCACAAGCTTTAACCACTTATCAAATGAAAATAGTCAGTCTGAAGATCCTTGTTGGCTGCAGTGGGAATTAGATCAAACCTAAGTACTGCACTGCAGGAACACAAATTCCACGAGCAGGCAGCAGTGGAATGCTGCCTGCTTGATGGAGCATACAGACAGTGCTGGTCTGAGATACGGTTTTACACAAGATTTTTATTATCATGAAAAAATCTCACAGAGATATGGATTAATTCCATCATAACAGTTTATTGCCAACTTTATCAATCCTATAAAAGCAGAGACTCCATCTGAAAGCAAAGGCTTCCAATGGCAGCGCAAACTAAACCTTTGTTCATGTAAAGCATGAACACGAAGGTAGAAATTCAGTTATGTGTCCAGTGCATATGGCTACAGTATAAGCAGGCATTTTCTTCTTTATTTATTTACTTAAGTCTCATTTGCCAGCACCTGGCAGAGGAAGGCTGAATGCATGCAGCTACTCAATTGCTGGAGATCAGGTGCCTCCTTTAAAGTTAGCAACCTTGTGATAAATGAACTCAGTTAATGTAAAATAGTTCAGAATTTCTTGCCCTGGAAGAATTCAGTTTAAATACTTGTAGCTCAGGAAGTAAGACTGCAGTATAAATATGCATCTTCTTCCTCCACACCTCTTTGAACAAATACCATGGTTTTCACCTGTTTATAGCGTCATAGGATGGTTTGGGTTGGAAGGGACCTCAAAGATCATCTTTTTCCAACGCCCTTGCCATTGGGAGGGACACCTTCCATGAGCCCAGGCTGCACAAAGACCCATCCAACCTGACCTTGACCACTCCCAGGGATGGGGCATCCACAACTTCTCCAAGCAACCCATTCCTGTGCCTCACCACTGTCATAGTGAAGAATTTCTTCCTAATATCTAATCTAAACCTATGCTCTTCCAGTTTGATATGTAACCCAACACATCAATGAAAACCCCACAAGTATGCCTCAAATCAATCATTTTACTTTCGCCCTGTGTTTTATTTCAGGTTTCATTTGTATTCATTAGACATATTAACCCTGGCTTGCTCATAACAATGCCAAAAAAAGCATTACAATGTACTAGACAGGTGTGTTGAACCAAAGTCTTCCTGCCATCAAAATACCAAACTTTCTGCTTTTCAAAATGCACAAGTCTAAAGCACTGAGTTATACAAAGGTACTTCAGGCAGAGAATCAACACATTTGGTAACTTTTATAGTTTACCCCAGGCTGGGGGCATTTTGGTTCAGGGCCAAAGACAAGAGACACTGACATTGAGTACTTCTCTGGATTGAGGCCTATGGATGGATAGGACTCCCTCAGCTGCTCACATCGTTGCATTCTGTGTACACCATCTGTGCACCCAGATCCTTAGAGGCAGAGGCCCTCTCCTGTTTGAGAAATATTGAAAGCCTTATTCCTACCAATAATGATTTATATTGGCTAACTCCAAGGGCACTAAAATCTGAGAGTTCTTACAACTACACTGATACCATATAAAGCTGATTGTGGGGTTGTTTTGTTTGGTTGTCTTTTTTGTTGTTATTCTTTTGGTTAAATCATGTGAATAGATGGC
The DNA here is from genome assembly GCA_013397935.1 of Dasyornis broadbenti. Lineage (NCBI taxonomy): Eukaryota > Metazoa > Chordata > Aves > Passeriformes > Dasyornithidae > Dasyornis > Dasyornis broadbenti. The sequence continues at coordinate 248,456 of VZRN01011462.1, forward strand.
AAAGAATAAAAAGACAGCACCCTTCCGAAAATAGAAAGTGCACACATATCGTCCAACAGAAATCCACCTCCTAGAATTGTTGTCTTCTGTATAATGAATCCTTTCTCCAGGAACAACCAAGGTTTGATTTGCTTTATCCTCAAACCTTAATGCATGGAAAAAAATATCAATTAAACTTTTTAAAGAATCTTTAATACAAACACATTGTTCAAAGGAATGTCCTTTCAGGCCATGTGCCCAGAGCAGAACAAAAGACTCAAGAAATCTATGAGCATTTTTAAATGACTACTTTTTAAAATGTTGGTTAAGGGTTTATGACATAACTATTCATCACCAGTTAAAGAGATGGACTATCAGGCAGCAAAGAAACAGCTCTGGTGTGAGGCTGTCAGGAGAAGAGGTTTGATGATTCTGATGTGGAATAACCAATATGTTTGTGTCGAGATAAGAGTATTGGCTGCTGTTAACCATTTGTATCCCACCACATGGGGTCATCTGCACACAGGAGCTTGTGTATGTGTCTGCACCAGCACATACAGCTGTGCTGGTTTAGTCAGGTTCACAGGCAACTATTTCACATTACAAGAAGAGAAAAAAACATCACAAGAAAAGAAAAAAGAAAATAAATATAGTCTTGAAATCAGAAAGGCCGGCTCATTTAGCTCTGCAGCATAAAGCACATGCTCTTCTTAAGTGCATGAGCAATTCCCATAATGACTCCTGCCTGAACACAAGAGTGCACTTCAGTGCTTGCACTTGGCTGGATCCTTAATTTCCTACTCATTTATCTAAAGACATTTCTTAAGCAAAGGGAAGTTGTAAGAAATTACCTGCTTTTTCATTATCGGGAAAAACAAACAAGTGTAATTTCCCATTGTCCTATGCCTCTTATTTTAAGAAAGTCTCACACTGATATATGACATTTATTTAAAAAGAAACACTTTCAGGCAAAGAAAAATGGTATTTGTTTTAAAGAGGGAACAATACAAAATGGCATATTCTGCTCTCTTTCAGTAACAATAGTTATTATTTTCAATAATAATATTTTTTATAAGAGTAGTTAATTATATAAGCAGTAGCATTAGAATTCTAGGATCTTGGATTCTTTGTCAAGTAGTGCATGCAGCTGAAACTACCAGTGCCCTGAATATTTCACAACCACGTGACACCCTTTCACAGTCCAACAGCTTCTCTTTCTGCCAGAAAAACACACTAAAAATTCATTTGGGGTGAGGATCTTAATTCAAAGTTTTCCGTGCATGCTCCTGCGTGAGAGAGTGTACTTACTAGGAGATGGGACATTAAGATATCTACATTTAACAAGAGCATCTCACATTTTAAAAACTGTATACCCTGAGCGCTTCTAAGATGAACATAGAAACTAGTTGGTAGGATGAACCCCTGGAAGGGATTAGGCGATAATTTTTAAAGGAAACGATAAGGTAATAAATGCAATAGCTGAGGTTCCAACAGCAATTATTGTCACTGCTGTTATTTACAAAAATCTTTTTCTGACAAATATATCACACTGACTGCCTACTGTGGAAACTGCTGAAGGCTCTGGAACTTTGGGGTGCCCAGGCTGTGTTACCAGACCATCATTTCATGGTGACCATTTGTCCTTTCCTAAATCTTTCCTTCTCCACCCTTTATTAGCATGTCACCAATGTCAGGCTATGGACTCTTCAAGGATGGAACACACCTTACCACATTTTTTTCCTGCAAGATGCCCAAAAGCGCTTCCCCGAGAGATGAAGAGAACTCCCGAGGGCCTCAGCTAGGTGGGATGCAGCCATTCTGCACCAGACCCGCATGCTTCAGCATTTGCTAAGGAACATGTGCCATAAAATCGATCAGATATGCTGCTGTACTAACGTAGTTTTCCAGCTCCATATTTCACATGGGTTGATTCTGCAATTTCCAGATGTATAGCCTTAGCTTTGCACTACCCTAGACTGGGTCTTGTCTGTAACTCATTTGCAATATTACCTTAATATTTCAAAGCACCTGGTTGGGCCTGCAAGTCATATTTTCAGTTCCTTGGCTACACATCATTTAACAGTATTTATTCTGTAATAATTCTGTTTAGAATTATGGCAGCAATTCCTTACAAGATGCCTTTTTTTTTTTTTTTTTAATGCCTTTTAATAAAACTGATGTGGTGAAGAGATTCTCTTAGGACAGTTATAGGTAATTTTGGAAAAAGAAACCTAATTCTAGGACCTTTGAATTAAACAACTTTAACTTAAATGTCAAGTGCTTTTAAAAAAAAGTCTCCACCCCTCCATATTTCCCAAAGCATAATTTTTGTAACACTTTCTAGCACTTCAGGAGAACTGCAGGGCCAACAGGAAAGCTTCAACAGGTGACTGGAGGTCCAGAGGGGCTGAGGCTTGTGTGGACCAGCCTTTTCCTCCTGGCCTGCCTGCCTCCCTCCCCAGTTACAAGTATTGTCCAAAGAAGTAAGGCCTTGCTGCAGGAAAAACACTGCACCTCCAGGGGACCAAATGTGCAGATCTAACTGTTCGTCACTGGTGAAAAGTATTGTCACTATCCAGCTTCCCACACCCACTCCTGTCTTACATGAAACTATTCCTGTCTGCTGCTTTATCTTTCCTGTGAAGACAGGCTGAGAGAGTTGGGGCTGCTCACCCTGGAGAAGAGAAGGCTTTGGGGAAACCTTACAGCACCTTCCAGTACCTAAAGTGGGCTATGAGAGAGCTGGAGAGGGACTTTTTACAAAGAAGTGTAATGGTAGGACAAGGGGAATGGCTTCAAATGGAAAGAGATGAGATATTAGGGAAAAATTCATTACTGTGAGGGTAGTGGAGCACTGGAGCAGCTTGCTCAGAGAGACTGTGGAGGCCTCACCCCTTGTGGATTTCAAGGCCAGGTTGAATGGGGCTCTGAAGAACCTGGTCTACTGGGAGGTGTCCCTGCCCATGGCAAGGGTTTTGGAATTAGATGATCGTTAAGGTCCCTTCCAACACAAAACATTCTATGATTAACTCAGAAGGAAACAAACCAAGGAAAAAAGCATATAAAGTACATAAATCTGTGCCAATATTAAGGCTGGCTCATCTCAAAGAGTCCAAGCAGTGTGCAGCTGGTGCAGAGGAGTAAGACTGACCTCCTCTTCTCTGTGGTTAAAGACGGATGCCTCTGCTTATTCCACCCAGCTTCTCGCCTACCTGAGGGAAGGCACTCAGGGACTGGAGTTTGATTACTCCTAGGGCAGAAAGTTATTGTGGGATCAAGAATAAAACCAACAATTGGCTGGCAATTCCAGCTATTGCAATGAGAGCAATACCAGAAGTTCCTGATGTTTGAGAGCATGTGCCTGCAGCTGCCTCCTCCACAGAAGGAAAAACAAACAAGCTTCTCTAAAGCAGAATGCTGGGGGAAAAAAAGATAAAAAAAATCACCACTTCTGTTAATTTTCTTAAGATCTTGGCTTTTGAGCTCCCTGGGATACCTCAGGAAATGTGGGTTTCCTCATCCAAACCAGTCAGTCTTGTAAATTGGTACTGTAGAAACCAGCAGCGGGTGTGGTTAGCTCATAAAACCACTGGAGAAATAAACTGCAGAGGCTCTCTAGCAATGGGATCAGCGTTCAGGGCATGGGTGTAGCCACAGGCACCACAACAAATTCCCTTGTCTCCGAGGGGAAAACGACACCATTCCTGATCTCAATCTAAATTACCATACATCAACTACAAGCTAATCCCATACTAGCTAGTTGCTTTTCCAGCATTTGTCTGGAATTGCTGGCACATGGGACCACCAGCTCCCTACTCTGCCTGATGCCTCTCCCAAAAGCGGCAGAGGATCAGGAGACAGATGCCCTCTGCCTTAAGAGGCAGCTCTGGGATGCGACATCTATTCAAGCACACTTTAAACTGGAGGAACAGTGCAAGGGCAGCAGCCACGTCGAAGGGCACAGCCCCATTCCACTGGACACGCTGGGACAGAAAAGGTGTTTTCTTGGATGTAAATTCTGAGACTAAAAAAAGTGGAAGGTTGATGATAAGCTTTTGAAATTCAAAGTAGGATATAAAAAATTGATCTTACCACAGAAAATCTGCATTATTACATAGAAGAATAAACATTTTGGGTGTTTTCTAATGGGATCTTCTGCTAATGGGTGCTGTAGACGGGCTGCCTCTAAGACTGTAAAAGGCTTTGAGAAAGTTTGCTGCACCCTTGCTGGTACCTCAGTACACTCTGCCTCTGACAAGCAGTAATGCAGCACAGGCCCTCTTCCACCATCACCTGCAAGTTTTCTTCCTACCTTCATTGCTTTGTACTGCACTCATTCCTGGTCCTAAAGCATTTACCACCTTGGACATTCTCTTTATAAACCAGATTCTCATGAAACTCAAAAATTTGCATGTGCTTCTACCCAGAAGTGGCTGAACTCTCTCTCCTGAACTGAGAGTAGGTGGAAAAAACTGAAGGTACTCTATCTCAGCAAGTCAAGTGTAAGAATTAACTGAAACCACAGTAAAAGAAGTTCACTTTTAGCCGTATACTGTATGGTATTTAACAGCTAAATTCACTTTAGCATCCTTTTAATACTGCCTTAATCTCATCGCTTTACACTGTCGTGTCACATACCCTAGATTAGGGAGGTATTCAATTAATTAGATGGCTGAAAATGAAGATCACAGAACAGTTTTGTCAATAGTTGTATAATTATTCCACCCTAACAATAAGACTTGGTAGAGTTCAGTTTGAGCAGAAGAAAAACAAAACAGCAGCACTCCGAAATGTCCATACACATTCTCGTAGAACTCTGAGCCAGACTAAATCAATAAAGATCAAGATCTTTAATGACACTTAGGCTGAGCAATCCAGTAAGGATCTGTCTAGAACAAAGCCAATGGGTTTAGTTAAGCCACAGGAGTATGTGAAGAAGAAGTCATGCTTCAGCTTTTCTGCTTTTTTTTTTTTTTGATGAATGTTCTCTTTGTGATCAATGGCAAAATCATAATATTCTTCAAGAAAAGGATAAAGTTACAAAAGACCATATTTCCCTTGGTATTTTTTGAATTATATTGAAAGTAGGTTTGAATGGTATCTTAATAATCATTCACAGATTATATGTTGAACAGAAAAGAGTCAGAAAAGGGTTAAGAACAAGGGCAATGTTAAATGGAATTGAACCTAGGAAAGCATCAGATATACACAGTGTTTAAAAGGAAAATAATTTGACAAATGTCAGTTAAAACACAGTAAAATGCAAGTGTGAAATTCAGAGTTGGTCCTGTTTCATCCCCGCTGCAAAGCTGTGTCATTTAAATTAAATTTCAGCAAGAACCAATTAGTCCCATGCAGTGAGATCAGGCACCACAACATGAGAAAAACATCCAAACCAACAAGTTTAGTCTTTAGAGATCTGGATTCAGAAAGTGCAAAAAGTATTTCTTTGCAAGGCTAGTGACAGTCCAGCAGTATTTTCATCTGAACTTCAGAAAGATGTAAACAAACATGAGGGACTTCAGAGAAGAGCTCCAAAACAATTATGTGGTTGCAGGAACTGACTGAGCCTTCTCCACAAGACCTAAACATATCTAGTCCAACTGAGCAGTCTCCAGCAGCAGTAGGAGACAGACCTGGGAATTTTTGAGAGACTTCATCTAAAATCTGAAGCATGAAGGTATTTACAGAAATACAAATCGAACCATGGGATAAAATTAGACAGTAGAAATAAGCTGGCAGAGGAAAGTGTACTCCATAAAAAAGTTCTGCTTTGAAATTAGCAGAGGAAAACAACTGCGTATCAGTCCAGATTAGCAGGCACTAACAACCAAATCTGATGGGGGTTTTTTACTGGAGTCACACAGAGCCCCGGGGAGCAGCACAGTTAGCAAACTGAAAAGGACCTGAAGACACACTCCTTGGTGTTCTCTAAATTAAAAGCCTAAAGCATCTCCCCTCCTAATTTTTTTGAAATGGCGACACCTTGATTATTTCAAGCATCTAAATGCTTCACTAAAATTTTGATACGCTAGCTTATGCAGAACGTTTTCCTCATAGGAAAACCGAAAAGGTTTGATGTGACTGATAAGGGAAAAAAGTTTTGCATGTATTAGTTCAGTTGGCAATCTATTTCATTTAAGAATGTAGAAGTCGTTGGAATACAGCTGTCAGAGCATATTGATCACACTGTCAGCACTGAGGCTTTTTAGGTTCACAGAAAGAGCAGACAAATGCAGGGGGGAGGAGAACCTGTAATTTTGCTTTCTGCACTTCCTATGTCTGTAAAATTGACTGAAGCAAACATCCACTTTTAATTGGTTTTACATTTAATTACATTAGCATACTTGGGCACATTACTGTATTGGTGCCTCATAGGGGAGTCACATTGGCAGGAACAACAGATTACCACGATGTCGTAGTTTCCAGTTCTCAGACCTACGTCTTACTTTAAACTGGCAATCCAATTTCTGCATCTTATTTCAGCTTAAAATAAGCTCTAATTGTGGTCAAATTTTGTTGTCTGTCAACTTTATGACAAATACAGCAAAATTTATGTTCTATATCCTTCCATTCATATTGGTGAGAACCATTTTACATCAAATCTTCCTCCAGTTTCTCTGTCCACCCCTTAACTTCATGTCCCTGTCTATTTTCACTTTTCTTCAATTTTTTTCCTCCTTTGGGAACAATAACTGAGGCACAGAAACTTTCCAGCTACATTTGTTTTTCCCTTAGAAATTAAAATGATAGGCATTGGTAGGGGGAAAGGGCCGCACAGTAGCAATTACGCTCATGTTGAGTACATCATTTGGTCTGTGTATTTTGGTTGCCTTCTGAAGGTCCTTTTATTTTAGCCCCAGGCCTACTTGGCTGCAGTAGGTCACTTGTTTCCGACAGCAATAAAAATAAAAATAAAAAAGAAACAGCCCTGAAAGCAGCATTCTTTTTTTTTTCTCCCCTGAGGATGTTGTTTTCTAGCCTGTCTCAGTTTCCGGTTCCCATGAACCAGCTTGTCGCTGTTGTGTTTGGATTCACTGCGCCATAGGGAAATGTGGAAAGGCTTGCTGGCTTTTAAGGCAAAAGCAAGACAGATGTTAGTAGAAAGCCACCTTGATTTCCATGCTCTAAAAAAAAAAAAAAAAATCTAATTTCTCAACTTTTTTATTCATAGACTTGCTTGTGTTTATTCCAGAAAAATCCCTGTCATCTTTCCTAGTATTTGAGAAATACAGAAGGGCCTGGGTTTGCTTTTTGCAGCAACTCACTTTCCCTATGGATGGTGCAGCTTTGCCAGGAGATCCTCACTGCCCATTGCAACCAGGTTTTCGGGTAGTATGATCCTGCCATGGCTCCACCACCGAGCTAAGAGTGAGAACTGGACCAGACCGTTTGCATCTTCAGATCCAACCCATCCGTCTCTGCTCCAGAGAGAGAGGTCAGGGGATAAGAGTGCAACTGGTAACAAATGCCCAAAGAACTGTTGCTGTGTAGCAATCATGGCTTGTGGAAGACACACTCTCACACACATATATTTATGTATATATAGTTACTCCCTAGTCTTCAGTCATAACTGCAGGACTTGGAGTGAAAAAGTGTTTTTTGCTTTGGTTTCATTTTTATATAACCTCATTTCATAACCTGGAATATGTGACCCTGCTTCCATTAGTAGGTTGGAGTGGATGATCCAATGAAGTCCCTTCCAACCTGAAATATCATCCTATGACTCTGAAAAGCAATTAAACTCTCAGTCCAGCCCCCAACTCAAATAGTTTTGGGACTTGACTGATTTTTATCCAGCTTAGCAAAGAGGTATTAAAAGACAATTAAGGTCCTAGGAGTTATTTTTATTTGGGGGTTGGTTTGTTTGGTTTGGGGTTTTTTTGTTAGTTTGTTTATGGGAGGAGGGGTGTTTTTGGTTGGTTGGTTTGTTTTGTTTTTTTTTGGTTTTTTTTTTAATCATGGCAGGATAGAGAAGAAAGATGAAAAGCAGATTTCTACCCCCTCCCCTTTCCTGGGAAAAGCAGACAGATTTCTCATTTTGAACACTCTTTAGCAACAGCATATACATCAACCAGCCTATTTCCTTCAGCTGTTTATGTCTGTGACTAAGATAAGTCAAGGACACCAACTCTCACGCAACAGCCCCATTTTCCCGTGCTCAAGATGCCAGCCTTTCTCCAGAGGGGCTCACACCCTGATCTGGCAGATGCCACGCAGAAGCGATGGTGCTCCATAGCTGCAGCTCCAGGCTCTGGGGCTCTCTGCAACAACCGGAGATACACCCCATACTCCAAAGGAATCACAAAATCCCCTCTCTAGAGGGCTTAAAAAAAACCTGGGAGAGCTACCATATACTTCGGTGTCACTGGCACAGATAAACTACAGCAAAAAATGCAACTTATTTCAGAGACAGCTGTTACATGCCCTGGCAATCTTCCTCCTGAAGACAGCCACACATACTCCAGACTTCACAGGAACTTCAAGGTGCTCTCACGCCCCAGAAGGTTTTCAACCCTGAGGACAGGTACAAGATTTGAAAGCAAGATTGGACCCTCAGTCAGCAAAACATCCAGGTTTCTAAGGGCACTATCTCATCCTGGGCTGGCTTATGTGGACAGTTGGAGACACCCAGCATGAGCCGCCCTCAGGGTGACAGGTGAGGAGCCCCATCTGCTGCTGCTGGCTTAGGATGCCTCCCCAGGGCTGTACTTAGAGTCAGCATCAGCCAGGCACCCGCTGCCCCCAGGTAAGCGGATCGGAGATAGTGGGATCCCTCACCATAAACCCGACGTGCATTTCCACACAGGAGCCACAGGTCCCAGTCTGTACCTCTGTGCTCCCCCCTCCTTCCCCTGATGTGGGATGAAATGCAGCAGACTGAAAGGTTTAAGGTAGTCCTACATATTTACATATATATTTATAATTCAGACAAAGCCAAAACACTAAAAAAGGCTCTTGCCCCCAACAGGCTGCACAGAAGCATGACACGTTTAAGTGTGCAGTGTCTTTGGCAGCTGGGAGACTTCGGCTGTCCTCTTCAATAATGGGCGCTGGGGTAGCCATGCATGTGTGAGGCACTGTCCCCTCCCACACTCTCAAGGAAATATCCCAGCTTATTTCACAGCTCCTCAACCTCATGTGCCAGGACTGAGTGACCTGCACACTGCACCATCACATTTGGGGCAGCAGGGAAGGCCAGGGGTGCAGGGGAGCAGGGCTGTGGTGCGGTGTGCCAGCTCAGGGCGCATGGAGTTCAGTGCCATCATGCAGGTTAGGGGTGGGCAGGAAAAAAGTGCTGGAGGTATTCTCCATGTCCCATCACTCACAGCAGGACTGTGAATGCCTGTTCTAAGGAAAATCCTATTTGTGCCCATTCTGGGATCTTGACTCCCTCAGTCATGCCTGTCCTCTCCAAAAAAAAAAAAAAAAAAAAAAGGGTTTTTACAAAAAAAAGGGGCTTTTAACCAAAAAAAANTGAGGATAGAAGTCGGCAGTCTAGTGGCCGTACTGAGAAACTGTAGAAGGACAAACTGACACCTGGTTGCACAGAGTGGTGTTTCATCGATCCCACACCAACCACACGTTGTTCAAGGGCACATTCCTGAATGCAACAGAGGGCAGCACCACCAGGCTCACGCAGGCTGGCACGGTCCTGGAGAATTCCTGTAACCTCTTGGAAAGGTTCAGAGCTGGTCCAGGACCCAACCAGGAGGTGCTTACTTTGCCATGCAGCCAGCCTCCTGTGCTTGCCTTGCTTTCCCACGCAGCACACCCTGCCCTGCTTCCTCTGCACACTCAATTTTGTGAGGTGCTCTGCTGCTGGTCTGTGAGAGGATCCCTGCCCTGGGACACTGCATGCACAGGACGAGGATCCTGCACAGAATCTGGTACTCCAGGGTTTGGGATAGCCCCCAGCTCAAAGGGTCTTGCTCCCAGCTGTGGCAGCAGCACCCTGCCAGCACTTGTGGCATCTTCCAGTTCCAGCCTGGTGCATCGCTTACATGGTGGTATCCCACCCCTACAGCCCTACCTCCAGATCTCTCAGGAAAAGAAAGGCATCACCCTTTGGGTTGCAGGAAGCACAGGCTGGCCGCACCACCCTCCTTGTGAATTTCAGTTTGTTGCCAAACCAGCGCTAATTACAATTTCTTTGTATGAGCATTCTCACACAGGCAGCATTTTGCTCCTGAAAAATCATCAGAGCCCAAGTAACTGCAAAAATAGAACCAGATGCAATAACATCTTACATAAGCTTTGGTTAATAATAAACCCAACTTTACTCAAATCCTAGTGACTCTAGTCCTAGCAGTGACGGGATAGGAGACAACCCTGAGAACATATTGAACTATTTCCCGTAAAGTGATGAGATTATTATCCTTCCTGCATTTTGTAAATTGTTAATGAAGGAAAGGACATATTTGGTGTTCCCCTCTCCCATTAACTGGAATTCTTCAGGTAGCTTGAATCAAATATCTGATTTAACAAGCTGATTGTGAGTATTACAGCACAGATTGATGAACTGTGTTTTACTGGGACCCAAAAGCTATAAACACATACCAAGAAGAATTCTCAGCTATCTTTCAGTTTACTTCCCTCTAAAAACAATGGTAAGGCCCCAGAAAAAAAAAAAAAAAAGTAATGTTACTACTATTGTTTAGCTACATTGGATCTGTTCTGGCTATCCTCATGCTACTTGATTAGACAAACTGGCCTTTATTAAATGTGTTTACTTCTCCAAAGCACAACCTGCTTGGTCAGAGAATAATCTGAATTTGTGATAAACTGGATTACCCATTTTGGAGCTCTTTGAACTAAGAAAATATTAGTCTTCCCTCTTGCCCCTTAGTGATTGTAAGGGCCTGAAATACTGTCATAGAAGTTTACAAAGCTACCCAAGAACAGGTTGTAGCCTGCCTGTTCCTCCTCCTCAGGAGACATTATTTGAGGAAAGCGTTAAAGAGATACTATTATCAGCCATACCTATCCTCTTCTGCCATGGAGACCGTAGTGTTCTAGGACAGGTTAGAGACAAAAAGGCACCCAAGTCTTCAATAGCTAAGTGACTAAGCGCACACATTCCAGGGGAAACAAAGGAATGGAATTTAGATGCATTGAAATGCAATAGTCTCAGCCTCAGTGATATTAACAAAGAACAAGCCCTGTAAAGGAATTTACAAGGTCATAACCTGGCAAGAAAATTCATAATCCTCCTAGAACTGCCAACTAGATTTTCCAGCTTCTCTAAAGCCTGGTCTAAGTTAGACATTGCTTCAAGTTTTTGGTGTCTCAATAATAAGATATGTGTTGGTGCATCAAATATATCTGTATCTAATGAGAGTTATTTTGATATGTTTGTTAAAAGCAAAAAACCCCACCATTTGTATATATCAGATCATCTGTTTTTCCTCAGTTTGATGACAGGAGTCCAACCTAGATGTTAATTACAGAGAATATTTCAAAACCTAAGCCACTTCTTAGGGCAACTTTGAAGGGAGAAAGTAATACACACTTTTCAACTGCAAGCTGAATTTGCATTAACATTTCTGACCACATTTCTATTTTTGGCCACTTATACCTTTGCTGTTGTCTGTATACTTGGTAGAGGCAAGGAGTATCTGTAGAAAGATAAAATTAAAGCACATGTTCTGACATAATGAGATACTCCCCTAATGTATGAAAACGTTAACATTTATAACCTGTCTTAACAGAGATTTTTTTCTTTGACATATCAGATTTCTTAGCTTTAACAATATTCTAGCAATTTTTAAATGCTTTCTTAAAGCAAAGGTATGCACGTGCATAAACATCATGGTAAGAACTGCCGTCCCAAAGCCATTGTGGAGGAAGTGTCCAGGTTCAGACGTGAGCAGTAGCATTGCCATGGGCACACAGCAGAGAGTGGGAGCAGGCATCACAGCATCACAGCATGACCCTGAATGAGATATCTGACTGCTCAGGCCCAGTTTCTCAGTTTGTAGAACAGGAATATGAATGTTATAAACCGACACCTACACATTAATACGGAAAAGACCATGGTACTTCCGTGTTAGAAATACAAGTTAATACGTGGGAGCTCCTTTTACTAAAAGTTTGACCCTTTAACATTCACATTAAAAAAAAAAAAAGTCTGTAAGAATGACACAAAATTGACACAAGGCCTCACAGTGAGGATGATTTGGGGATTTAAGGTATCAAAGAGAAGGTCAAAAGTTAACTTGATGACAATCTACAGGTACTTATACAAAGAGAGTAACTGTAACCAGAGGGCTCCATCTCCTAGACAAAGACAAAACAACAGAAATTCTAAATACCCGAGGCTGCAAGGAAGGGGCTGGCAGTAACAATCTTCAGATCAAGGCCGGAGAGCATAAAGTTCTGAGATACACACTAGGTCACTGGGTTACCTGCGGGCATCACTGGTCAGATTCCACGTGCTTCCTTTGCAGAGGGGTCAGATTAGACTTAATCTGAATGCATTTTTGCGGCCTCCATCTAGAAAAATATTTTTTAAACTGCACAAATTGAATTAAAGGTCCAAGAGGGCATCATTTTCCAAGGGCTCCTAAAAACTCAAGAAAAACTGAGACTGAAGCATTGGCATTGGCTAGAATATTATTGAAGTTTCTGTAACAACCACTTAAATTGATACTTTTAAAACATCAGCTCAACGTTTATAAAAAGGTTTTCTTGGGGGTGTGTGAGGGAAATAAGGAGGCAATTTTTGCCAAAAAGGCTGGTCAGGAAGGCAAACAGCCAAGGTATCCCACAGTGCTCCACTTGCTATTAAGGAGGGAGGAAGAAACAGGTAGGAAAAAAATTATTGTGAGTAAAAAATCCTCAGGAATGGGAGGAAAGACTTCATGTCAGCTATCTTACTGTGGAACTCTGTTTCTTTCACCTGCAAGTAGCCTCTCTTCTCTCCTGATTTGAAACCTTTGTGTGGGAATACACAAGAGCCTATTTGTTGTCCCCTTGTCCTCTCATTTTGGGTAAAGATGGGTAATCAGCACTCACCAAATTTGAACAGGCCAGTCTTCTGAATGATTAATTCAGCTGGAAATAACTGCATGAGGTAAATAGGAACAGCAAAAGACAGCTGTTTTCAACCCATGGTTTTGTCAAACGAGGTTTACCAAGCCTAGGAAATAAAAGCTCTGTACTGTCAGGTTGCATTTATCCTTCGCCATCTCTGTTATCAAGACCTACCAGCATCCACAGGCACTCCAGCATCCAACAGCACTCCATAATGCAGGCAACTCTGAAAGGGTCTAGAAAAGTTACACTACAGCTGTAAGCAGGGATGAATTTGGATGTTCACATCTTGCCTGTTATTTTTTCACATATTCCAGAACTGCAGCTAAAGACCATCTTCTAGAGGTATGTCCCCTTCTTCACACAGACAATAATAATAAAAAACCCCCAAACCAAAAACTCCTGGAAACTAGTGCCTAAATCCCTAAACTCTCTCCTTTGGAATTGTATGCCTAAACAGACTGCCTTTCCACAAAAAATGGAAATATTCAAATTAACCAGGGTTAAAGGAGTGCCCTGTTGGGATACAGGAAACTTGGGTTTAACCCCTCCTCTTCTGTGTGATTTAGATCTTAAAACATGGACCTATGTCTTCTGCCTTCTGGAGGCCCAGAAGGAAGCCAGAACAGGCTACTGCATCCTAAAAGTGCTCTGGAGCAAATACTGGTAAGGATTGTGTTGAAATGATGCAGTGCCTGCAGAATCACATTCCCAAATGTCACATTATTTACTGTAAGCACCCATGAACTACATGTACTCTTATCTCCTGATTCAAGGGTAGCTGACTGCAGACATCCACGGAGACAAACCCACAAATACAACACTGTGTGATTTGCTGTTTACTTTCCATCGTTTACCAACACAGATCCATACCCAACTGGCAAAGGATCCAGTTTGGGTTGCGTATTTTTTTTTTAAATTTGTTAAAAAAATATAAGTTTGCGAAGTCACAAAACTTTATTCTGTTAAGTCAGCAATAAATAAGAACATATTCAAACATTTAAATAAGGCCCCATTTAAAAGTCCAATCTACTCTATATCTATAAAAGCTATAAAAGCAATTAAAGCAACCTTTTTACATATTGCAATTACAACACCGCTCAATGAAGAGTTTGGATGGAATCCTGGTGAGGGACGTGAGTGTCCCTGCAGCATGTTTAGTCCCATTAAAAAGTTCTGGGAACTACTTCAGATGACATTTCTGATCCCAGGCCTCTTGTAAAAAATACCTCTTTCTAAATATTTCACAGAAATCACTAGAACACCGTTTCCAGGAGGTGCTTCAAATGGGCTTCTGTGAAAGCCAAGCACCTACTGGTCACAAGAAGACAAATTATTATCCACTTGTGAATCTCTCAAGTACAGGGTGTTTTTATTTCTACCACCAAAGGAAAAGGGCTTTCCTCATTTTGGGGAGCGCATTCATGTGTGCTATGAGTTTAACAAAGTACAGAGCAAGTCCTGCATTTTTCACTTTCCCTGCGCAACATATCCAAGACTGTCAGGGCTCTGTAGGAAAATTTTGTTTCTTAAAAGTGAGGTATACTTCACCTGAAAAAGATGCTCTTGGTCTGTTAGTGATTATCAAGTGTAAAAAGAGATGAAGACAGATTGCAGGCTTTCCCCCAGCCCTCTCCTTAGGCACCCAAGAGATACTGCTCTGCAGCAGCCTCTGGTCAGAAGAAACCAGGCATCTCTCTCATCCGGCCCCAGCTTCCCTGGTTCTGCTTTTCATCCACTCAGATCCCAGTCCAACCACCTTGCTCTACGACACTAATGCAAAACCCCAAAAGAAATGCAGGGTCATTGAGTCCCCTCGGATGGACCCCCCAGGGTTCCCATTCAAATAATTTAACTGCAGAGTCCCGTTCCCATTTATCTTTGTGCGGCAAGATTTTAACACGCAACACTTGTCAGGAGACATCCAGGGCTTTCTCCTTGGTAGCATGAGATGCCTGCTTGTCCCCTGCAACACAGGGATGCAAAGAAACTGGTTTTCATCACTTTATCCAAGAGTATTCCTAATTCTCAACTTCTAAAAATGGATCAGAATAATTTCCACCACTTCTTCCATCACAGACCGTTTCGTAAGAGGGATCTCATCCTATGAGTCCTCACTGGATGTCCAAATTTCTTTGCAGCTCTAGCTTTAGTTGGCCATACCTTGTTGTTGGCAGGATTATGGATACACCCCAACACGTAGCATTTCTCAGCAACTGGATTCTCTAGGGAGATCATGTTTAACAACAGTTTGTCTGTTCAGAGCTGAATGCCCTGTGTGCTCAGTTGTGGCTACCAAATATCTGGCACAGGTATTTGGATTGCACATGAAAATTACTGAAGATGGACATTAGAACATGCAGTGGCCAAGTACCATTGTTACGTTGTGGTTTTCCTTATCTTCCTTGTACCTTGACCAGTCCTAAAACTAGCAGTTATTAGAAGAAATCACTCTCTTGCCCTGTAGGGCTACATTTCTGAGAGAGCAATGACATTCTGCAGCTGTAAAGACCACTTTAGCCTTCCTCTAGTCAGATGAAGATAACAAAATTCTCGTGTTCTTGACAAAGCCTGCTAACAAGCCTTGACAAGGGAGAACAGATGCCTTTACAGACTTTCAAGAGACACACATGGCGAGTTTCTAGCATGACACACATTGCTCTGCTGCTGTGATCACACTTCTGCACTGAGATTTGACAGGCATGTCTCTCAGCATTGATACAAACTTGAGCAGCCTTTAGTGTCTTTTCCTCACTTTTTCATTTGCTCTTTGGTGCTGTCATTCACATTACGGTGTGTCATGGTGGTACATTTGCCCACGCAGTTCCGTGTTCAGCCAGGTGAGAACCGACTCAGGTTAAAGAGAGCCCATCAGAAAGGTCTGGCTTTAATGTGGGAGTATTTATAGATCGGCCCAGCCACCCTGATTCAACTCTGTACCAGTAAAATAGGAATAGAAAGTAAATGCGAGGATAAACAAGCTATCTCTGGGAAAGGCATGCCCAGCCTCCTTCCACAGCTTGCACCTTGCCCTCTGACTCTTGCTGCCACCCAGCCCTAAATGGTTGGGTGTTGTCAAAAGCCAGAGAGGAAGAGAAAGAGGAGCTGTAGATGGTAAGTGCTGGGTTATAAAGCTCTCAGTTATACCCATCAAGAGCCCTCTTGCCTCCCAGTACAGAAGACAGGCCGAGATTGTGAACAGAGAACCTCTCTGCCACCCCTCAGACTCCACTGCCCCACCAAGGCCCCCTGCCCTCTGATGCCACTCCAACCCTTCTACTCTGGAGAACCACACAAAGGGGCAGTAATGACAAACATTATTAAGAACTTCCTACCTCTGAATTTGCTCTTCACTTCACCTCCCAATATTTTTTAATTCAAACAATGGACAAAGATTGGGAGAGAGGGATGAAGGCGCCCCTGTTCAGAAAAGCATGTGCATACCAAAATAAAGACTGCAAGTGACAACCCAAAAGTTCAAATACATAATTAAAGAATATTCTCCTTATAGCTCCAGTCACCACCTATGAGCTTCCTGGTTTTAAGAGTGTTTCACACTGCAAACAAGCCACCCTTGCTCTTAGTCACAGAGATACAGTCATGTGACTTGAGAGTAAAATAAAAAAGATTAAAAAGTCCATCACCAAGTGGCCCAAGAGTCAGCAAGAAAGCAGTTTGGAGTTTTAACTTACTTTTTACACTTCTGATGTTTAGAAAGCAAGGAGAAAAAAAGCAAGAGAAAAACTATGCTGCCTAAAAGATAAAGGAAATGAAGAGAGGTAGAATATAAAGCAAAAGATTGAATAAAAGATGAAACAAGGAAGAGAAATAGACAACTCACAGGCCTTTCAGTAATGCAACCAAAACCCACAAAGCTGAGCAACTACAAGCAATATTAAAAATGCGGTCCAGCATTTTGTTTGCATCTGGAATAAGGTTGTCTGCAGAGCTTTCTTTCCCAAACAAGTTTGAGAAGCCTTATCTTAGGGGATTGGAATGTTTTAAATATTTAAAGAAAAAATTAAGAATTTGAGGTGAAACAAACAAAACACAACAACCCAAACTACCAATTGACTAAATAAAAACCAAAAATCCCCAACTATACAACAAAAAGGATCCTTCAAGGAATAACAGGTTATTATATCATTCTTCCAAAAGATAATCTCAAAGACTGCCACAACGACAAAGACACACAGCTAAGATGTTTCTTGACATTTAGTAAATGCTACTGCTCAGCTGTATCTTCTTTTCATTCAGTTAATTCTGCTTCATGAGCATGAGAAAGCACAGAATTTACTTATAAAGAACTGTAAGAAGGTGATCATTTACATAGATATAGACCAAGAAAAAGAAATCTAAGTTGTTTGGCCGTTTAAATTCTCATTTTCTTGTTGCATTTTTGTATGAAGTTAAACTTGGAGGCGGTGCAACTGTAAGAGAGGCTGCATTCATAAGCTCTCCCAGACTGAGGCCACAGGAGTGTAAATCCTCTGTGACAGAGTCCCATTTCAGACACTTTTGCAGCTGGAATAAGCCAGCAATACCAGTTACAGAAGCCTTCCCACCCGTGTCCTGCACAGCTTCCTAGTGTGACAGAAATGCTGGCCTTGGCCAGGTTTGGAAGGAGTTCAGATGGCCTCTGTGTCACTGCACAGTGACAGTCAGTGCAGCTTCCCTGGGTCACTATGACATGTGGATTCCTACACAAAGACATCCACGTCTTCTCAAGTGCCAATACAGGAGAATCACCTTGAGAAGAAACTCAAGCAGAAAAAAGAAACACATACAGGCAAAGAGGGTGGACTGAAACCCATGTCCTGGCTTTTGTCTATTCTCCAGCTGATGGCAGCTTAGGACACTGTCCCTCCTTACCACATTAATAGCAACAACATGGGCAGATAACAAACAAACCCAGACAGGTTCATGAGAAGAACTGCTTCATTTATGTGTCTTAATGACTGACTGTCTGTCCCACCCCAAGGAATAGCACAGGCAATCCTACTAATTTCCTTATCCTTTCCACAGGCTCTCTGACAAGGAGTGAAGCCCCTTGTTATCCAAATTAGTGGCTTCTCACAAGAGCCCTCCTATATCAAGTGCAAGCCCAAATTTTAGTCATTTTGTCTTTATTCACTCCAGGTGCTTTAGGGCAGCTCTGCTACAGACAGAGGCAGATCTGTGAGGATAACCACAGAAGCACAGACATTTCACCTCCTCTTATGAAAGGGAAACCTTTGCAGTTAGACTAAGGATGAACCAATCAGAAATGAAACTTGCCTGAACCTTTGTTTATTAATTATATTTCAATCCTTCAAAGAAACAGAAGTATTGGTAATTAATGTTTTTTCCCACACAGTTATGATGAAACACAGCCCTGCACATCCCACTTGTCTTTGCTTCTAACATCACCAGCCTCTGTGGAACTGGTAAAAATCACGAAAATCTCACCTACCGCTCCTTCCTCTGATTTCTTATTATCTCCATGAGAAAGGGGCAAGAATAGGCTGATTTTAGTGCCAGAAGATCCCATCTTATAGCTTTTGTTCTTTTACTACTGAAATCATGCAAAACAGACTGACTACAGGGCTCAGTCTCTGATCCAAAACACACATAGGAATTTACCCAAGTTATGTCGCAAATCAGAAGAAGAGACCAACAAACAGATCTTCAGACTTCACTACAATGTCTATTTCTTGAGATGCAATTCAGTCTCCATCAGCTTTTCTTAATTTCACTTCTCAGACAAAAAGAAGAGTTGAAAACAACCCTATGTCTCAACACACAGTGAAGTGAAATGGCAAGCCAGTTGCTTCTGTAACTGAGAGACTGAAGGCTGTTTGTGTAGTAAAGCTTTCACACATTAGGGTTTTTTAGTACCACATAAGATTTCTTTATTACATATCAGTAAATTAATTTCGTAACATAACAAAAAAGTAACATGCCTTATTTTTACCATAGTTTATCCTATGACAGAGCTCACAAAACACAAGGCACCTTGTATGTAGCCGTGATAACTAGAAATTTTTTTTTCTAGAAATGGAGTTTGCACTTGAACAAGATCCAACACAACAGAAGCCTAAGATTTCTATCTGCTTCTGCAAGAAATAGTTCTGTTACAGACAGCCCTGAACCCTCATATTTATTATATTGGAAAAGCATTGGAAATACTGAATGCTCATGTAGACTATGTGCAGTAGCAAGGAAATACACACCTCACACATCAGAATTTCTACAGGGGAACAGTAAACTTGGCTGACAGGTTCCAAAATTAAGTCACATTTCTCATCAAAAGACCAATTTTCAGCAGACTCTTCAGGAAGTATTCATATGTACAAACACTACTTTCTCTTACCTTGAACTCATCCCTGACACCACCACCACAGTGATTAACTGCAATTCTTGCAGCCTTACCTGTATTCCTGCTGCAGACAATCCTGTCCTTCAGTTCAGTGATGAGAACACATCTTCACACCAAACCTCTCCTGCACTGAGCACCTGATTACAGGACTTGCTCAGGGCTGCTCATGGACACCACAACTGCTGGTGATGGCTTTGGCACAGCTCCTTATGGCCCTGCCATCTCCATGCTGCTGCTCAACAGCCTGCACCTGAGACAAGAGCAAGGTTTCAGCCCTCCCAACCTGCCTCTTCAGGCCTGAAAGCAAAAACCTCCCAAGCACAAGCGTAAGAAGAGGTAGGAAGGAAAATTGCTACCAGTAGTAAAAAATACTGAGTATGGCAGTGATGCCTAAGGAGAGAAACAGCTTTATATTTGTAAAGGTTGAATGAGTGAATCATTAAGTGATTGCAGGTAAAACAAGGAATAACAATTTTCCATAGCATATAGGATGGTGGTGGTGAGATAAACTAGGGAGCACAATATGTTCAGGTGATGAGGCATGCAGGACATTTGGGGAGAAAATTAAACAGTGAGGGAAATGGAAATGCATCCTCATTTTAGTTTTTTTCTCTGAGAGCTCTTCATACCTCAGCTGCCTTCTCCTATTTTGATCTTTCTCCTGCTAAAGGACAAGCCCTACTCTTTGCCAAAATCTGATTCCCGTGCTTTATCTTCTTCCCAGACTACTTTTACAGCAGAACTCAACTCTTGTTTTATAAACACCACCTTCAACATCCCAGTCAGGTCTCTCTAATGCACATTGAGCACTGCAGTGTGCTCACAGCTACTGGCTTTGAATCTGCATTTGCAATTACAGCCCCTCTATGCCTTCATCTGCTTTTTTTCTTCTAGCTGCTCGCTCTTCTTCTGAGATTAGAAATGCATTTTTGGGCAACTACCACGTTACCTAAGAATGTAGATCCCCCACATGGTGGGGTCCTGAGCTGCTGGGAAATATGGCTATCAGCAGAGAATACAGGTTACTCTTTCAAGGGGGCTGTGGTACTTTATCACCCATCAATCATATCTGGACTTGCAGCACTTTTTTGTATTTTTTTACTTGTATTGGGAATACAAGTCAATTTGAGCAGAGATGTAAGGATTATCCTTCAGTTACAGGTTAGTCATGGAATGGTCATAACAGTATTATAGTTTTATTGCCATGGTATGGTGTGGGCATGAAACATCACAGAAAGTTCATGTTCACAGTAGTGAGATAACCTAGAGAGAGAAAACAGAGCATAGAAAATTAACCTGAGGTTGTTTCCAGGGCGGATGATGCTGTGGACATTTCATGGATAGAATAGAAGCGTTTGGAGCTGACCTAAGTAAGGACATCTAGATTTTGGTTCATATAACCAGCAGTTCCTTTGTTGTCTTTGCCTACTACTTCAGAAAAAGAAAGATGTGATATCTGAAGACACTCACTGCACTGTCAGCCTCTGGAAGGTGCTGATAGGTGCTGGAGCAGAAAATTTGAATCGCTGTGAAGCAGCTGAATGGATGCTCACATTGCCACTCCTAATTACCATTGCATAACACACAAGAGATAACAACACATGTTTCTGAAAACAAATCACCATAACAGATGCCAGTCCTTCTTTTCCATTGTACTTATGCCTATTGTACACCCAACAATGAAATCATCTGTGACTTCAGCTATCCTCAGGAAAGAGCTGTATATATTGATATTGACATGTCAAGCAACAAGTAAATTTGATGGATATCAGCAATATTAAAACACACAATAAGAGGAAAAAATTATGCACTTCTAGATCCTTGTAAAAATTACATATTCCTTCTTTTTATAGGTTTCAAATATCAGTTGGCCAGAGAAAAGCACAGGAAAGGGGGAAAAATAAAAAGAGACATGACGAAGAGCTCACTGGATAAGACAAAATTAAGTCTTGGCTAGGTGCCTCCAAGTACTGCAGTCCAAGTTACATTGTTAAGGGCCTCACTTACTCAGACAACAGAGCTTGGAGGCCTCTAGCAAGCACATCTCTCCTTTACTCTTCCCAGTGCAGGAATGTCACCAATACTTTGAATACTGGCCCTGCTGCCCAGCTCTGCAGGGAACCTGCCCCTGCAAAGCAGGTGCGTACTTGACCTCACCCTGCTCCAGACTCCCTCTGCTCGTGGCACCAGGGAAGGGTTCATACGCTCCACAGGGGCAGGGAAAGCAGACCTAAACACTCAAACCCTGCAGAGGTCAGAGGAAGCAGCAACTGGGCTTCCATCAGCAGCACAAACTGGCAAAGGCAATAGCATGAATGGCCCATCAGGAAAACAGCCCCCAGTCATCTAAAAATAGGAGACCACGTGCCATGGTGCTCCTCATCCTCCCCTGAGCTGGGATAAGAGATTAGTATTTTTCTCCTCTCATGGTCTCAGGAAGAAAGGAGAGATGTTACGGAGTGTTGACCTTATTCCAGGAGTTGTGGGAAGAGGGGTTGAAACAGTCCCTTTTCTATCAAGCTCAGCTGCATTTCTGAGAGTTCTGGAATATTTACAGCACAAGCACATCAGGACTTGGGGCAAGTGTATTCGAGACATTCTGGTCCCAAAGTCATAAGTTTGAAGAATCACCCTAGCAGGAGACTTAATCTGGCATGTTCTTTATTTCCATTATATACAGTACCATCAAGAGAACAAAATCATCACAATGTTTTTTTCATTAGCAGTCACAGTATCAATACGGATTTCTTAATTTAGGGGTAAGTTTGCAAGTCCAGCTCATCTCTTTCCACTGTGAATCTCGAAACACATCTCTCGTCTCCAAAGAACAGCAGAGGACTGATCAGTAGTCACAGCAGCTACCGACAAAACCGCAAGTATTTGGAGTAATTTTTTCCCCTCCTGTTTGCATAGATCTACTTTGAAAAAGATTTCAAAGAGTCGATTAGTGTTTGGTCATTGGGCATCTGTGACAGAAGATGACTAAGTGAATCAGTAGTTCCTTTCATTTAAAATCACTCATTGTGGGTGTTGGGTAGCAGTTGCACAAAAGTGTCTTGCTCCTTTTATTGTACATGGAAACGAGCTTTCAAAGTAAACTGAGGGACAAATGTTGCTGCTCAGAACACGCATTAGCCTTCTGATCAAATCCCTCTTTGATATCCGCGGTGGTGTGTTCCAAGAGCACATGCTATTGACTGCAATACTATGAAAACTGGCTGGCTCACATGCAGGACTGTGATTTGGGTAAACCTGTTTTCCTTTCCTCACTACTTTTTGCAATGAGGAGGAAAAGGAGTTGTGGGGAAGAAAAGGGGTGTAAGGTAGCAAAACGAGGCAGAATGCCAGCATTTTCTTTCAGTCCATATTCATACCTATTAAAACATTTTGCCAAATCAAAGAGATGAATTACTGCACTGTTTTTGGAGTCTGATGCAACCCTTTTTGCTCACTCTGAGCCTGCAGTCAGCTGGTATCATTTTGCAGGCTAGAAGAGCTGTGATTTACAGTCTGGGGGATATTAACAGTTGGATCACAAGTTCTGAAACTTTCAAAGCCCAGCACTGGGTGTTTGTTCTTTCAGGGTGTGTTTTGGCAGATGGTGGTAGCCAAAAAATTCACCCTGTCTTTCACCTCTCTTAAATGTTGGCTGGTGGGTAACCAGTGCTCCGTGCTTGCATATATTTGGTAGTATCATCACTGCTCTGTGCTCCTGTAATGAAACAATTTCTTCTCTGCTCCTGCTGTGAATGACACTGAATGAATTGCATTATCTTAGCCAAAGTCACAGCAGGCACTGGGTCAATGGGTAAAACTGTCCAACATAGGGAGAAATCTCACCCAACAGCTCAATCTCCAGATGTTGACATGAACTGGAGGGAAAATAGATAAAGAAGGGACAAAATTAGGTTGAAGGGAAAAGAAACTAATAATATCAGTGGGAAAATAGCCAGAAATGGACAGAAATCAAAGCAAGACACATAAAAACCAGTCCGAGAGAGTGTTTCTAACTTTTGAATTTCCACATTATCGAGGAGAATGGGCTGCAAATAGCTTAGTACTTTTGCAGAGCTCATTAAGTATTGAATTTTACACCTTGTATGCCTCCACTCCAATGAATCTGAGCACTCTCTTTTCTGCTTGAGACCTGGGGATGCTGTGCACCTCACAGACCAGGCTCTCAGTGGACCCAGCCTTCCACCAGAGTACTAGCCAAGGCTGTGGCTGAGCTGTGGGTTGATGGCTTAAAAGGGTTAGTCAATGTCCCCCCCGGTCCATGGATATCACAGAAGCAAAGAAAAGTTTCAGCAAAGCAACTGCTAGCTCATCATGCCTTTTGGTGAAATACTAAGCATGCTCAGTTATTTGAATATTGCTGCAGAGATACAAACTGATGATCTGTGACATCTGTTGGAGTGTCTGTCTCATAAAATTAATCAAAGAATGTCTGTTCATTAAAAAAAAAAAAAAAAAAGAAAAAGAACCACAAACCTCTTGTACTAAAATATTATAGTTCTGTTTTCCCCATAATTTATTATTTCCACAGCCAACAGGTGAGAGAGTTGGTCCTGATCTGTACCATTTCTGCAAGTCTGTAAGGTCCCCTTGGGAGACTGGCAAGTGCAGCAGGAATGTGTGCCTGTGGTGACACAGACCCTAGCACAACTCTGGATTCTGGTCTGAGAGTGAAGGCTACAGGGGCTACACTGGTAGGTCTCACCCAGCTGGGTGGTGTCATGTTTGAGTGAGAAGAGAAGCTGCCATTCAGCCCTGGTGGTAATGTTTGAGGACAAGACACTTTTCTGGAACCACTGGCAATGGTTTCCTCACTTTTGTTTGGTGAATAATTTTAAGTTTTGTATTTTAACTTACTTTACTATTGAATTTCCCCTGAAAATTGTGGGCTTTTTTATTAGTGTGTTTTTTTTTTTTTAAATCTGCCTTTCAAACACTTGATTTTACATACCATTTGAATTGCTACATTTGAACCACTACTTTCTCAGCAACTGCATCCTATAATTCATCAGACCAGCACTGATTCCAAGAAAGGACAACACCCCACTGATTCATCAGCATGGTTTCCTGCAGCACAGGATTGTCTCTTAGCTATTTCTCACCTTTGCAATGGTATCCCCTGAGCCTGTTTAGTTAAGAAATGGTAAGGTGACTTGAGATGAACTGCCTCCCTCCACCCCCCAACAAACAGTCCTTCCTCTTTCTACCACCTTGGCTTTCCCAGTTCCACAACCACACCACTTGCCTTCAGTTGTCTGGCATGCACTTGACCCTTCTATGAACTAACTTAGCCTTCTAAATTGGCAGAGTCCTGACTCATGAAAAAAGTGAGTTGTTTCCTATTGAGTTAGCAAGCTGGATTGTCTCAAAAGAGACAGGGAATTGCCAGAGCCAGCAGAAAGCCAGCAGTGCAAACAGGAAGCTCCAAGAGGCAGGAAGGGTGACTGCCCTCTGTGCAGGGAAATGTGCTAGATAGGCTGCACACATTGCAAATACGGGAGTGGGTGCAGACCTACCCCATTTCCCATAAGGGAGTTTCAGGGACCTGATAAGCAGAGGAGGAAAGGAGTACAACACCTCACACATCTAACACACTTGAATCCCAGGTCACAGCGCCCACAAAGTTGGGATCACATGGCTGAGAGCAGGGAGAGATGGACAAGCTCACCTCTTTCAGCCACTATGGGCTGACAGGCTGGCTGAACTATGACAGCACACTGCAACTACTAGGACTTTCTGGACTAAAAAACCACAAGATTTTGCCAAGTGCCCCTTTGGTCAGCTTGATCTACCAGTAACATTATGCAAGTTTTCTATTCTGAAAACTTGAGCACACAGAGAGGTCTGAATGTTGATAAATTAAAATAAGTAAATTAAAATAAGTTCTGTACTATAAGTACAGAAAATATTTACTTTAGCCTTTATGTCTATCACTTACACAGAAATTAATGAGTTATTAAATAGATCTCATATTTAGGGGGTTTTGCCTTGTTTTGCTTTACTGACCCTAATAGATGAAAATTTTTTCTTGCATTGCTAAATGCACATGAAGGACAACACAGAAAAAACCCAGTGTGTCCATTTGGGGCAGCAACATAATGGCAGTGGGCTAATAGCCATAAACTGGCACTGTAAGCCTTTACCTGACGATCTCCCTACCTTTTGTTGCCGTATACAACACCAATATACACTACCAGTAAACGGATTCATTCTATTTTGTGCTAGAACAATCCACCTCTGGTTTTTTTTGGAGAAAACCCTACTGTGCTATCTGCCCTACATTTTTATCACATAGGCTGTGAAACTTGGATTTTCTGCAGTGTTTCAAAAACATGGTACTACTGGATTTAAAAATTATGCCCTTCTCTTGAAACAGCTGAATGCAAGAGCCTCATGAACGTCCTTTTGGAAAGGAGATTGTGGCAGAGCTGTAATCCTGACGGAAGAGACCATGTGGTCTATTTTCCATGGACGCAACAACCTTTGGGTTATTATTTATATGTGCCTCCAGTATAGGTCAAATTGTGTATGAACAGCCTGGATGAGTTTTAAAGCAGATCACTCCTTACTCCTGGGGATGTAATCAGTAGCCACATTGAGTTCTCAGCTGATTGCAAACTCCCTCCCTCAGGTGCCAAGCTGATACCTGGACACGAGGCTGCACTGCTGAGGTAAGAGGACCCATGCTAGCTGTTCTGAAAGTAGTTTGGGCTTCCCATCCTTGAAGCACAGACATCTGCTTTGAGTTCTTCTTGTTCCCTCCTATGCTTAGCTCCAACGCAAGATTCACATTGCTTCCCTCCATCACCTTTCAGCAGTCTTCTCTTTCATCACTGGAAACCTCTCCAGTTCCAAGGACACTTTTCGTTTTGAACTGCTGCTGTGTTTTCTGCCTTTCCCATTCTCACCTACTTGCTTCTCCATCCTCCTGCTGCCCTTAAAATATCCATCCTGTTGTCCCACTCAGACTTTTAAATTCCTCCAATGACTTCCCGTTCCATGCCAGAGGCAGCTTCAATGGTGTGTGTACTCACCCCTGGCACTGCGTGGCCGCCTGTGACAGCCTGATAGCGTGTTAACGAGGTGCTCATGCACGACAGCCAGGTCTGGTTTACATATTTCCACCGGAGCTCTGCAAGGATGGGTGTTTTCCCAGCTGCTAAGCAGGAGATGGCCTCAGCGGTTTCCCCACAATCAGCAGTGCATCTCAAGGTCTTGCATTCTTCCACTTCCAGATTCTTTTACTGAGGGAAGCATGTTTACTGCTAAGTACAATTTTCCCTTAGTAATGTATGGTTTCCAGCAGAATTCCTGGAATCTACTGTTTACAAGCAGGGTCAGAGGTTATAGAAATACTTTCAGTTTGCATGAGTGATACACCAGAAGGTTTTTGCCCATGCATAGTGTCTAAACTATATGACAACTGCATTTTTATTGGTGTTGATAACCTCCCTGGCTCTGAAATTACTTGTTCAGCTGTGTGGGTGGTTCAAATTATTTCTAGACAGCTTCGTAAATGAAAATTAATACTTCCCACTCCTCTTCATCACCCAGACTCTTCTTCCAACACAGACAGGAAAATTAACAAGAATGAAAACATAAGTAAAGATCTCACATTTGAAGCCTTGCAGCTGGAGATCCTCTCTCAGTGTATCAAACAAATACATGGTGGCAGCGGTATTATCCAGTGCGAAATGCTCCTGCAGTGTGCTACGTTTATCACTGAGCAAGCAAATTAGAGAAAGGATAATGTCACTGAGCTAAGCCCCTTGACAGTTCACCACTTGGTGCAGGCCTCTTAGGAGGCTAATGGCTGATAGTACACATGGGTGTATTGAGAGGATGCTGTCTGTAAGTTGACTCCTTCTGGAGAAAGGAGATTCTGTCTGGTGGTGTTAAAAACTGATGGTTTAGTGCAGCTTTTGTAGCCCTTTAACTTGCCAGAATATTGGTGTTCTGCCCAGTTTTCCATTTCTTCTGCCACCAAAGTCAATACATGTCCAGCTGCTGGCTGACCAAGTCAGCACTGGTGACGTGCAATGGGATGTAGGGTCACGGTAATCTTGTGTCTACAGTGCAAGATGACAATGCAACCAACAAGAGGGACTCACTGTAGCGGGAACTTTGGATCAGCACTTCTTGGCCCATATTTGGTAGACTGAACACACTGATGATTTTAGCAGGCTCTCTCTATGAGCAGAGATGCTTTAAATGGGAACACACATTGTAGACCGTATTTCAGAGTGCCCAAACACAGAGTTTCATGATGACAGCTGCTTAAAAAGTTGCCCCACTGTTTGGGACTGGAGAAGTGTGCTATAAAACCTGCTCTAGAACACCAGTTTTCCAGCGAGGCAACTCAAGGGGGATGGATCTTGGCATTACCCAGGACTGCAGTTCAGCAGCCAGAAGGTGGGGTTTGAGGGATTTCACACAGCCCTGTACTTCAGTAGAGCAGCATTGTAAGCCATGAACAGGCTTCAATCCAGCAAAATTCAAGATCTAGGAAGTTCAGCTCCTGTCCTTTACAGAAGGATATGTGAGAGCAGCTGCAATGCACTAGCATGTAAGGGGTTAGCATATAGTTTAATCAAAGAAAAAATGTCTCCATATGATTCCAACAAGCAAAAATTAAAGGTCCTAAGTTTGCTTCTAAACAGGACAGTGATCCCCACCCAAAAATAAACATTTACCTAAGTGAGATTTGCATAATCTCGTTGACCCTCAATCTCCTCACCTTAATCAACCATATAATTATTTAGAAAAAAGTGCCTCCATGGGCCTGATATATTTGCCTACTTCTCACTGCTCATTAACCAAAAATCAACAGAAGTTTTTCTGATGCACCAAGACTGAGTAAATAGCTTTCCTAGAACACAGAGGTTCTCAAACTTTGCCTGGGTGTGACTGTTTTCATAAAAAGCTTATCCTACTGTAAACCAAAACCTGCCCATCTTTCTTATGCATAGAATAATAGAACGGCCTGGGTTGGAAGGTACCTTAAAGACCATCTAATTCCAAACCCCCTGCCTTGGGCATGGGACACCTTCCACTAGACCAGGTTGCTCAGGGCCCCATCCAACCTGGCCTTGAACACTTCCAGTGATGGGACATCCACAACTCTTCTGGACAAGCTTTTCCAGTGCCTCACCACCCTCACAGTAGAGAATTTCTTCCCAATATTTAATCGAAACCTGTCCTCTGACAGCTTAAAGCCATTCATCAACTGCTGTATCCAAATGCACACCACTTTTAACTGCACAGAGGAATGAAGGGGGTTTCAAGCAGCCATGAAGCCCTTTCACAGGAGTCCACCAGAAGGTATTTACCAAAGCCTGGTTTTGAAAACACCCTGTGCTTAGAAACACCAGGACAATTAGGGCACTGATGAGCTTCACCCATACTCCCTTCCTAGCACTTCTGCTGACTTTATACTAACATAATAAGCAGCAAATCACCATCAAGGCACCTAACTTCAGTTTGCTGATTAGAAAATGGCCATAATAGTATCTCTCCCTTTGCCCAATTTTGAAGTCTCAAACTCCAGGCCACTTGCCTCAAGGAAAACCAGCGGGTTGCTTAGGCAACTAGATTATTTTTTTTTGCTGTGTGAAAGTGCAAGTAACAAGTGCATTTCTGACATTTACACACACTTCTTCATATTGATGTTCTAGTCACTTCATCTCTGGAACTGTCACCATTTGATAGACATGTCTGAGCAGAGATGCATTTACTGTCACTCAAGGAGTATCTGGCCTATTCCTAAAAGGTTTTCAAGGGTACAGATATATAAGATGATCCAATTAACCTAACAGTTTGTGCATGCCCAAAGCAGGACTTCTGTTCTTTACTTTCCTCTCTGTGGCACCAATCCTAGATACAAGGCACCTTTGGATAACATTTTGTGTTAGATTTGGAGGAATGAGAATGTCCATCGGCACAGATGAGCATCAGCCCTGCACTGACTCCTGATGTGACTACAAGTCTTATCTTCAAGCTGTTTCCTTCAGTGCGCTAGACACTAGATCAAACTGCTGGTGTTGAATGGTGATGACAAGTGTATGCAATGCTCAATTCAGTTCTCAATCCAGTGCGCAGATCAGCAATAGACTCCAGGTCAATGACTTTCTTCCTAATTGATTTTTTTCCAAGGATTAAATTTCTGTGTACAAACACTGAAGTTCTTTAATGCTTTTCCAAATTTTGGACAGTCTTGCATAATAATTTCACAATATTTATAGTGGCAATTTAAGTTTCAACTTAGGCTGCTGCTCTTATCTCCTGATTCCACAGCAATGATGAGGTAAAAGGAAAGATGGAGTGGAAACTATTTTGGCACATACATGCACTTTCCCAATGTGCTAAAAAAGCCTTTATCTTTCTCCCCTTCGCTGTAGCTAACAGGTCAAATGAAGGGATACTCCAGAACACAGTAAGAGCCTGTATTGATAGAAGGGGAGTAGAGCAGGTCCTGTATCTTGATTTTGGAAAAATATTTGTTGCATAGGGAAAGACAGTCTAAACATAGCTATATATAGGGGGTATGAGAACAGCAAAAATCATACTGAGACAGTCACCATCAAAGGTTTACCGCTAAAATGGAAGCTGGCATCAAGGAGCATTTTGCAGCTAGTTAAATTCCTATTCAACATATTTTCATTATGTCCTGGACAGAACCTGTTTTGACTATGATCAGACAGAAAGCATGCATATTAGACTTACAACTGACACTAATCTGGGACAGTCTGTGAAATAATTGAGAACCAACTTGGAAGAAAAGAAAATGTAAAAATGTAGCAGAAAACAAACCAGAACACAGTTGTCGTTGTAACAATCCACATTGCATCCACATGCTGAATATGATATGTAATTCTACTCCTTGTCTTCAAAAGGGATACAGTAGAACTAGAAAAGATTCAGTGAAAGTTGATACAGATAACCAAAAATATGGGGTGTGTCTTTATGAAGCCTTTAGACAGGGCAAGACTTTACAGTCTGAAATAGAAATGGCTGAGGAAGGATGTATTAGTGACCTATAAAATTCTGAGAGGCATGAAAAAAGATGAATAGCAAAAAATGATTTATCCTCTTTGAAAGAAAGACCCAGGTAGCATAAAATAGAATTATGGTTGGGTCAGAATAAACAAAAATAGGTAATTTTTTACATAATTGTTAGTTGAGCTCTGTAGCTCTTTCCCACAGAATGTTTTGCATGCCAGAAGCTGACATTGTTCAAAACTGATTATCGTAAGTAATCAAAAGAGAGTTTCATATTGATTTCATAATGTAGCTGACTAGACTACCAAGAGGCTAAAAATCTTTTTGATTATAAAGTGATCTAACAGCCCCTGTCTCTGGAAGGCCACACAAGCAGACAGATACTTGTTGAGACTCTTCCTTACCATTTAGTACCACGTCTACAGCATGGATAGCCAATCAGACTGCAACTCATTCCTCTTCAAAAGACTGCTGTCTTCCCAAATTCTGCAGTCCATCAGCAAGGACAAAAACTGTTGTTAATAGACATCAGTTTTATAGCATTACAAGCAAACATGATATGGATTGATCTGTTTAGAGACCAGTGATGCTTACTGTCTGTATGACCAAGTTAAGTCTTCCTGCGCTTTTAAGGCTGCAACACAAAGCCAGAAAATTGAAGTTACATGGTTGTTTAACTGGTAAAATCTGTGTGACAAAGATTATGCTAATGCTGTCAACACACAGGAATTGGAACATGCTCATAGGCACCAAACACATTCAGCGACTTTGAGACAACTCAGCATAAAGAAAAAATGTGGAGGTTTATGCAAAATCTGCAATTTGAATAGAAAGCACAATTTAATTTTTTTTTTTTTTAAAAATCTAGTTAATATACCTACTAGTTAGGTATACTAACTGGAGATTGTTAACTAGATTTACTGACAGAGTATGCTGATAGCTGAGCTACTGAAACTGGTTAAGACTCTGGAAGTGGAAAATATTTAAGATGCTAATTGAAACATGAAGAAATATTGAAATATTTCAGTCAATGTCACACAGACATATTAAGTTAAATAAATAATTTAATACGCTCTACGACCCTTATCTAAATTTACACATTCCATTAGTCCCTCTGTTCAATCCAGTGAGAGACTAAAGCAGACCAGTGAAGTGCCCTACTGAAGTGAGTTTTGATAATGCAGCTAGGGAGAATGCTGTGATCAGTCAGAACTCAGTGACTATTATGTAGCCAGTAAGAAGACGCTCATCTGCATGGTGTTTCTAAAGCAGTTGTTGTATTACCCAAGAAAAATAGTGTTCATGCACTGTTACCTGTGTTTTTCTTGGAGTGTAGTGCTTCACAGGTGAGGCTCTTGTTAGCAAATTGTTTCTTTGCAAAATGTCCACTCCTAAAAAACAAGCTCACGATATTTTGTACAACATGTAACAGGAAAAACATGCATCCTTCATCTTTCTTTCTTCCTCACTAGGAAATACTCAGGAAAACTTTGGGGGAAAAAATAAGATTTAACATCATTGTATTTATTAGGTTCCGAAACAATACACATTCACATCCTTTTGAATACAGTACATTTGGCACAGTAATAATGTTTACGATGAAATAACACTAATGAATGGCAAGAGATTCAAATTACATCCATAAGAAAAAAATTCTGTACAAATAAATCCTCACAATAAAAAAAACCCCTACCCCCCAACTGAATACATTTTATATTTAGCCAGAACTATTCTGCACATAATTTAAAAAGAGGTAATTTTTAAGCGTTTTTGGAGAGAATTATTTTTCACCCTATGGAGAAAAATGCATTTCCATTTTTAAAGTCTGTTTGGGACGAAAACCAAGAAACAATGGATTCTTTATAATTATTATTATTAATAATATTTTTGGCATTTTGCACTCATTTTACAAAGAAGGAACAGAAAAGATTTTACAGAACAGGCAGAAATGTAACAGAATGTCCATTTTTAAGAGTTATCTTTAAAAAATGTTCAAGGTAACAGACAGACCTTCTGATGTAAACCCAAGGCAGAGGATCTAACTATTTATATTGAAGAAATATCTGCCCATGCAATAGTTTCTATCTCCTTCACTTTTCTCTTAGCATCCTACCCAACACTGCAGGCCCTGAGGCCTCCTGTAATGCAAACATTTGCTAATTATCTTCACCTTAGAAAGGGGAATACAGACTACACAGCTTGTGCACAATAGGTTTATGGGATGCTTTTATTCCTTCAAAATAAATGCTCAGAGTTCTGTATAAAGGCCCCTTGTTGGACAAACAGTAGTGCACGATCCCATAACTTGCCTTCCTAGCAATCTACTCACCTATGGAAAAGAATGCCTTAGCATTGTGATCAGTTCTTGCCTGGATGTCAAAAGCTAACTGTGATGAGAAATAAACAGAGCCAGTGGCGAGACACAAATTGATGGGCAGTTCTACAATATATTTCTAAGAGAGAAAGAAATTTAAACATTGAGATGATGCAATCGTTAAGATGTTTCTGTGCTGGTACTCAGCTCCAGAAGCTAGTCTTTTCCCAGTACAAAAGATTACTGAAGATAAATTAAATTAAACTAAAGGCTTGATCCTTATTACACTTGTAGGCCAGACAACACATTAATTGATATATCATAATATTTAATATTTTGAAATAATCATAAGAATATATATAATAATTACACCTGAGTTTTAAAAACAAAACAAAATGGAACTGAATGGTGTCATCAGTAATAGGCTATGAGCAGCCAGACGCAAAACTGACACAAACTAACTCATCTGCTTGAGACCGAGATTATCTCTTAAAGCCAATGATTCACACATTGTCCACCACGATTTGTAACATTCCTTTCTCTTTCCGAGCTCTATCATGTCATAATAGAGTTGAAGAGAACTATACAAGAGATTTAGTATAGCTTAATATATGTCTACATCTTTTATAACAAAAACCTCATCTTTCTGACAGTAACTTGAACCAATACACATACAAGAGTATTGCACATGGACATTATTATAATTATTCTTTCATAGACTAACATTTTAATAGTATGCCTGAACATGCAGCAGTTGATACCTCTATATTCAATGAATTCCACAGGCCTTGCAGCAAACACTATATACAAAATCTCACCTGTACAAAAGGCAAAAAAGCTTCTTTAGTGCCACTTTGCCAATCACAAGTATATATATTTTTGTGCAGCTGGAAATCCATGTGCAACAATTAAAATGGATTCCAATAACCGCTCACTCAGTCCAGTAAAATATATACTAAAATGACCTCAGCGATACATGTACACAAAAAAAACAAAAAAAAAAAACAAAACAAAACAAAAAAAAAACAAAAAACCAACCCCCCCCCAAAAACAAACAAACAAAAACCAAAAACAAAACAAAAAAAAAACCCAAAAAAACCCCCCAACAAACAAAAATCAAAACCAAACCACAGGGTACTCCTGGAAATATAAGTACATAACACTGTTAGCGTATCTACAGGAGGTAACTTCACATTAGTAATATTGTCCACATGAGTTACCATTTCAATGCATACACAAAAAAAATATCAATTTACAATTTTCAATAATGTCAGTTTGTGAATGTTTGATCTTCAGTTTTTAAACACATTTCCACATAATGCACATGTAGCCTTATTTTGTGTCTTCTAAAAGCAGATTTCTCTTTAGATTTTAAACATAAAACCCAACAAACACAGTAGTATTATGGTTTTGTAAAAGTGTGCAAAAGTAACACACTGCTGAGAAAATAAATATAAATAAGAAATTATTTACCAACTTAGCTACAATGGAAAAGGCAAATTTATAATGTTTATAATTAATTTTTTATGTAAAATTAACTGTAAACATTTGCAAGCTTGCCGTCACATTAACGGTTCATTTAAAAGGATATTAAATTTGGTAACATGGATAGTACACCAAATTGTCTGAAAAACAGTAAAATGGCTATATATAGCTGTGTTAAAGTACTATAGGCTTGTTATTCTTTAGCCCTTTAATATCTATCCATGTAGTAACTATTTCTTGCTTTAAATAAAATTTCAGTTATCTTTGTGACTCTTACTCCTAAGAGCTTCCTGTACATTGTATAAGGAACTTCACTGAAAGCCTTAATTGATGTGCTTCTTTTTCTGGACAACTTTACAGTTTGTACCTCTCCACAATAAATTAATAAGCTCCATGAAGGCAGACTTTGCTTTCCAAAGAGCATCTGAGTACAGATCTAACCATAGCCACCAGTGAGGAAGAAACAGTTCTCACCTTCTTAGCTTAATTACATATGATGATTACAGAATGTGGTTTGCTAAATTGCTTTTAGTAGCATAGCTTCATTTTCTATGGAAAAGATGCCATTTTGTCCTCTGGGAATTCCTATTCTTAGGAATAAAAGAAAAGTTTCAAATATACGGCAGTGTGTTACATCCACAATTTCTGATACAAAATTACTTTGCATTGCTTTGTGAGACAGAAATTAAGAGTGCTTTCAGGTCAGAAGATTAAAGAAAAAAAAAACAATAAATATATACTTTAACTGGGTATGGGCTCAGGGTAAAAGAAGTAGTTCTTGATCTAGTGAGTCTCAGTAATTTGATGATCTCTTCAGAATCACTTCTTGCAGCATCATTCATCTGTCAACCTAACGTTGTCTATGGCAGTAGCTCTTCTCCAAAATAAGAGAACCCTTTAAATTCTTCTTGATTGATTTGTTTTATAATTGTCTCATCCACTAGTGTTAATACTGGTTCTTCTCGTGTAAAGTCTTGATCAAAGTTATTTACATCCCTTTTGGTTTTCTGAGAAGGAAAAATATAAATAAAGTGAATGGTAAAACAGCGGAATAAAATAAAACGTGATCTCCCTCCTCTCCAACCCCCCCTGAAGGGCTGAATTTTCTGGAATGATTGAAATAAAAGAGGAGCTACTTCACACAAATAATAACAGACGTATGAGAGAAGCTACAGGAGCAAGAAATATAAATGAGTTCAGGAGAGGCCACAGAAGCAGCACTATAAATGAGCTCCCAGAGACTCACGGGTCTCTGGCAGGTGAAGGAATAGCAGTATGATGATAAAGCAGGAAGCTGAGATTAGGACTAGTTTAAAAAGGCTTTGGCATAGTAGGTGGTACAGCTGTTTCCTCTTAGATTTGAACATAATCATATCTCATTTCAGAGGCAAAGAGTGAACTGATTTAACTGATTTCCCCCAAACACAGTCTAGTGTTTCAACTCCAATTTAACCATTTTCTTTATATCAGGCTACACGCAGGTTTAAAAATCTGAGGTAAAGCTTACAATAGCTCTCAATCCAAAATCCTTGAGCTCAACATTGGCAACTCAGATTTCCTAATGCAGCCAAATGTAATTGAGAGCACCATGGCAAAGTGTGAAATTCTGTCTCCAGAGAAATCCACCTCAAAACCCTTCTTCATTTTGATGGCATCAGGATTTTCCCACTGAAGTCTAAAGCACCTCACTCCTTCAGCAAAGCTGGGCCAACAAAGTGCAACTGTGCATTTTCTGGGACAAGAGGTATTAATGGAGACAGTCTTGGGGAGGCTGATTTGCCATCCTCTGGATGCTCACAACAGTGACAATCTGTGACCACTTACATGAAAAAAACTGTAGGCTACAGAGGAAAGTGTTCTCTGTGGTCATTCCTTTGAACCTGCAGTGTTCACATTTGCCATGTTAGCAGCATATTCAGGCATGTACAGGTTCAAGGAATTGGAATAAACATTTTTTTTAACACTGTCTCTTTTCTCTTTGTGTCATGGAATCTAGTAATTACCTGGGTGATCCTTAATGGAGGCACACTGACACATTGAAAATGAGCTTTGTGTTCCTTCTGCACATCTGAGATTAAATAACACTTGAAATAGAACAGCTATTTGACTTGCAAAGTAAAATGATAAAATGACAAAGTCATACATCATGAAGTACATTAATATATTCCAAATAGGATATATACCCCCTTTCAAAGTAGGTAAATTTTCTACAACATATATATAAAAATATATTTTGTTCATCAGCTCCACTGAGACACTAAACAGTTTTCTTTCTCACAATTGTAGAATGGTCATGGCAACCTTCACCTAAACTGTAAGAATTTTATAGCTATAGGGTGAAAAAGGTCTATGTAAATGCAAGAGACTGTCACTTGTAAACCAGGTACTTTCTAAGTGCAGACAAATGAAAATCCACAACCTCTATCTACAGAATTCCATTAAAAGGAAAGGGATATGGACTTAACAAACATATATATATGTTTACATTTGAAATATTTACTTTGTACATAAAGATCTCACATGAAGTGTATGTGACTCATATAACTCTGAATTGCATAAGGCATGAGGGACATGGCTTTGGACTTTTTGAGGTTTTTCTAGTAATTTGGGGAAAACCTGCAAAATAAAAATGTAATTCCACTCAATTTTTAAAAGCATTAAATTGCAATCTTGTTCTCCATGTCCTGCTGTAGTATTTTCATACACTCACACAATGAATTTGCCACAGGAATAGTCACTAAATAGAAGAAGGTAAGTGAATATTTGCAAAAAGTAGAATTCAAATTCAGAACTGTAGTTACTTGCAAAAAAATGTAACTACACTCACACTTTAAACACTAGCTACTGAGGGCAAATAAGCTCTGGAGTAGCAGAAAACAAATACAATATCTATTATTTTCAGGTTTTCACACTTTTGTCAGAAGTGTTATTTCCTTGCTTAAGTTAAAACAGTGAGATGACAATTTCCTCAAAGCCTGTCAGAGGCAATTAATTCCCAACAGCTACTTATTCCAGAAATCACTAAGACTTGTGAAGGTGTTAGACGAAAAAGAACACAGAAGAGTACATCTAAAAAAGTGTCCCAGCATTGGTGTACCTAAATCCTATAGATTAAAAATAATTGTGTTTCCAGTAGAATTTTGAATCCCAAACACTTCTGAAAAAACAACCAAAGGTTTTTGCTTAGATTTAAAAGTCTACTGTATCTTAAAATAGGACTTCGAGACCAAAGGAGGAAATAGAAGTTTTTACTATCTTCGATTTATAGACAATTCCATGTAGTTTTGGCAGCACAGATGTAAATCACCCAATTTATTAACAGGACAAGCATGGAGCAATCTGTGATTGCAAGGATATGCTAACAGGTCTTGTACTAACCAACTGATGAAGTGAGATTAAACAAATCACAGGGAACAAAAGTGAGAGGATTAA
Organism: Dasyornis broadbenti; assembly: GCA_013397935.1. Classification (NCBI taxonomy): domain Eukaryota; kingdom Metazoa; phylum Chordata; class Aves; order Passeriformes; family Dasyornithidae; genus Dasyornis; species Dasyornis broadbenti. The sequence continues at coordinate 286,072 of VZRN01011462.1, forward strand.
GCCATACAAGACCAGAGGTAGAGTTCATAACAAGTGCTTCTTTTCAACAGAAAGATTGGTTTGAGAAACCCTCCTCAGAAACTTAGGCACTTTCTTCCTGAAGCTATGACTATTTTGCAAGGCTCCATTTGCTAAGACAAAACAGGTCTGGCCACATTTCTGCTACTATTGCTATTTTAATGTACTTGCACTGTGAATACTCTGTATGCCAAAAGCATGAACCAACACACAGTTGCATCATGAGGGCCCAGAGTGAAGGTATGAAGGGCTGCGACTGTCTCCTAGCAGAGAAGCTGAGAAAAGAAGGAAGATCTTCAAGGTAAGGAGAATATATGAAAGGAACAGAGTGCAGCTATTATCCAACTAAAAAAACATGAAGATAAAAGGAAAAATGTTTAGATTGGCTGCTAAAAGCATCATTTCAAATGCAGTAATTAAATGGGTGGGATTCTGTTTATTTAGCCTGCAGCTCCTAAGACTCCGGGACACATTATTTTAAAACTTTCAAACTTTTTTTCCAGGTAAGACTTTTCAATTTCAGATGACTGAGGAAACTAGAGTACTAGGAAAGAAGAACACCCAAAACTACAGCTGTCCTCCCAAACACACAGAAATTCCATTAGGTTTCAGATGCTCCTTTTTTCCTCTCTAGACTACCCAAGCATCTTGTCTTCAGCTACACGAGAGCAGGGGCACAGCTTCCAACAGCTTGCAAGCTACCCAAGAGCTACCCAACAGTAGGTGCCAAATTCCACACTGCACTGAAGCTGTTCTTCTGCAGGCAGCATGCGAGCAGAGCCAGTGTCCATCTGACAAGGAGCAGCAGCAGCGCCACGGCACTGGTAAATGACCAAACCCGACATAATTCCAATTCTAAATCTCATCAGAAAGGTGGCTGCTCCACCAGCAGAATATCTCTGATGGTGAGAGAGAAGGATTAGTGACTCACTAATTCTTGTGCAGGACACGTGCTGGCCATTTGATCTTTAGTTTTCTTTTCCTCAGCAGTGTGAACGCTTCACAAGTCTCCCGTCTGAGCAGTGGCCTTAGTGTGACTTAAGAGACATGAACTGATTAGATGTTCCCCTTGGGCTACAGAGACAGAACTCCTTGAATTAATAAACCCATATAACTACTACCCATCAAGGATCACAATTCTTAAGTCAGTCATGTTTTATTCCATCTAAAGAAATAAATATATTGGAAACTTTAAAAGACACTCTCTTCATAAGCACCATTCAATCAGCTTTTGCAGTTCGCCTGTACAACTTTGAACAAAGGGATATTGGGTTTTTTGAGTCAAAGAGCTTTTTTCCCACTCAAATTTCTACACATATTTACTAAAAGATGCTGTTAATAAGCAGACATTAAACAGTGGTTTTCTGAATTGCTTTTGTTTTCACTGCTGTTTCAATAAAACATCCATTTTCTACCTGCAGTTACAAACTCAAGCTTAAGAAAACACCTCTAAAACACTTCTGCTTATTAAGCTTTCCAGTGTTAAGGATTACCAACCTTGTCTGTCAGTGATTATTAAATGACTTTATATGTATTTCAACAGTGAAAAAAGAAATTTTATGTTCTTATCACTGAAAACAGATTCAAAAAGTTAAAACTTGCCATTCTGACCATTAATTACATGAACCAAAGGTGAATGCTGGGAACCTTTGGTATTGAAAGGCCACAGAAATCCTTGCAAGAAGGCACCTGACAGAGAGTGTTCCAAAACAGGGAACTCAGCAAAGCTTGGACATCTCAGTTGTGTCATGAGGCCAAGAGGCTCAGTGGACTCTCTTCTGCCTAATAAAGATTAAATTAGTTCTCCAGTCTGGAGACATTAAGAAGTCTCTCTCTTTATTCTGTTACTTATTTTCATTTAGTTTGCAGAAAACCACTGAAACTTTCTAGTGCATTGTAAGCTCAATGGCTCCCATCTCTGGGCTGGCATTGTCTCACAGCTACAAAGGCTACTCAAAGAAGGCAAAAAAATATGGAGGTGGTGGCTAGGAAACAACACTGCCACAAAAGACCAGGTTTTGTGTTCTAGTCTGATTGTCCTACAAATTCACAGTATGCTGTTTAAATATAACTTTAGGAGGCTGCTGCAGCTTTTGGTGTGCAGCTCCAGAGGCACAGGGCAGCCGTGCAGCAGGAACAGGACATGCAGCGAGAGTCACACCTGCTCATATTAGATGTATTACACAGTAGCACTTAATTTTATCCAGATGTTGGTTCAGTAAGAAATAAATGGTTCCCATGTTTGACATAGCATCAACAAGAAGAAATTCTTAGATCAGGATGATAAGAATTCAAACATTTTGTATCCACCTCATTGCTGATAAGATTTTCAGATTATATTTATCAAGACAGAAGGAAACTCAAGACATCAAACCAGTTGGTTTGAAGTACAAGGTTATGTGGCCAACCTCATGTATCACAGTCTTCTCATTCACCTCTCCTTATTATGATAACAAAAGCCACAGCACAGGCAGAGATCACTTTGCTCTGTGGATTGGATCTCTTCATAAAGGTGTAGCTGTTTCTAAGTATTTGAGACCAACTATAATGAGCACTCACCTCTGCACATAACTCATGCTATATATATAAATTCAGTACGAATATTTTGAAGGAAATGGGCTAAGAAGCACAACACTTCAGGCGTGTCTTTCAGTTTATCCTCAGGACGCCTCTTCACAGTATTTGCACGTCCTGAGAATCTGTATCAGTATTAGAAGTATTTCCTAGCTTGTCTTCAGAAGATATGAAATACACATTATCAAAATAACTTTATAAGTTACTCAATTTTCTCAGCATGTTAATTGCTCTATTCACACATGGAAGAGTGACAATGCAACTGTCATGAGCTGTACTATATTCAATTGAAGCTTATGATGATAAAAAGGCTTTTGAATCCAAGTAGCTTTTACAAGTATACCAACATTCACTACTTCCAAACAGAGGGTGAGATTTCATTCTCCTAGATTATGCTTTCATTAAAAGGACACCACATTAGGTGAAAGGAGTGGGAAACTCCTCACTCAATAAAGATGTGAATAGATAGTGAAACAGTACTTGAAAAGCATGTCAACCTATGCAGTACACAGATATTTAATAAATGTCAAGCTAATTCACAAAACTGTGGATTTTAAAAGGGATAATTTGTGATACAGTAAGCTGAAACCACGTTTATAATGAAATGGTATATATCTTGGAATGTGAAATGGGTCAAGTAGGAAGGATGAATAATCTAAACAATTTGGGGTATAAACATTTGATGACTACATGGCCAGAACGCCAGCCTTTGTATTTCACTTTTACACAGACTTTCTTAAAAGCAGAACCTCCCAAAACCACCACCACAAAACAAATAGCAAGGCAAACAAAATCAAAGCTCTGTAGGTTCCCTAACAACCACCCTGTGTTCGCAGTCTGGGCAATGAACCTCTTCCAGCAGTCCCTGTAAATCTGTTGTCCTCTGTGGCCCTACTTGGCTATAGTTTTAGCATCACCATGAGTACACAGCACCAAAGTTATATACAGCAAACCTGCTTTGTTCATAGCCTGATTACTACTCCACAATGGTTATCTCCGTGCAGAACATGGATGGAGACAGATTTCACAGGGCATTAGGGGAGCTCAGCACCAGCTCCCCATCTGTGGCTAGTCCTTTACCCTCGAGATCCATCGTGTCCACCTTCTCAGAGCTTGCTTCCATTAGGACTCAATTGTGATATATCTGCTGCACATTAGCTATGCTATGGTAGAATACATGCGTTTTGTAAAGCGAAGAAAATTGCAGGAAAACAGTGCTTCTGAACTTCTGAATTCCTACACTACATCTTCCCCTTATGGTAGACTTCTTTGAGAGATTTAACCTTATGAGAAACAATTAATATTTCTTCTTGGGAAGGGAGGCAATACAAGAAGAGAAAGTAATGGAAAAATCGCATGAAAACACCCTTCACCTGCACAATGTGATTCCTATTGCAAACCTTATGATCTACTCTTCAATGCAGATTTTATGTGTCTCTCTAAGTCACATTATATTGGCAAGTTTCCATTGATATCCTCAGCTGCTTTAGGGTCATGATCAGCAATGTCTCCTCCCCTCTTACATCCTGGCACACATCCAAGATTAGCCCATTTTCAGTTGTGTTCTCCTGAAACTGCATTTCAGTCATTGTTAAAGCAGAGTTACAGGAATCAGGGCTGGTGCACCTGTGGCATCATGCTGAACCACCTGCTGGTGAATCCTCAAATACATGTGTAGAAGCCTTTTTGTCTTCCTGATCTTTGGCACTTTGGCACAAAGGACCATCCAGACAATGGAGCTGACTTGCAAAGAGGAGGAAAAAGTGAGGCAAGTTGGTAAGTCTAGGGCACGTGTTCCTAGAATTTCAGTGGCTTCCAGGAGACATCCATAAAATCACTGAAAAAGTTATCCAAATACAGATAGCCTAACTGTGCACTGAGGCATTTGATCAGACATATTCTGTAAAAGATCAATAGATTTACATTACTTCCCATTCTTTAAGCATTCACAAAGACAAGGAAAAAATTAAGGGGGCTGCAATTTTAGTAAATAGATGATTGATGTAATTAAATATTTCAAGACACTCTATTTATCCTGAGTAAATACTGGATGACTGACTTTGCAACATTGTATTGTGCCTCCAGTCACCTAAACACTTATTTACAGACAAGTACTAAATTACGGAAACCTTCCTGATTATAACATGAAATTATACATTAGTATCTTGTGATTCTGAGCCCTCCTCTATCAAGGAGGCATTGACACGTGCATTGTGACACTGGATGCAACTAAACACCCCAGCTTGAAAGGTAATAGCAACACATAAGTGGGAGCAAAATTCTAAGACTCAGTTACACACTAAAATAGTTTGCATTACAGGCCATAGAGTAAGAATGCTACACAGTTTTTGGCAAGACTGCCTACATTTCTGGAAACTCATGCTCTTTGATGCTCTAGCTAATTAGTTTGATGGGGATGATGCATATGACAGGCTTTCATACAGCAAAATGGTATAGCAGGTCTTACCTTATACAAATGGAGAAAGCTACACAGTGATGGTTTCATGCTAAGGCTACTGAATTGTTAGAGATTATATTTTGAAATGTAATTATTTTTAAGCCTTTGCAAAGACTGAGTAAAATAAAGATGTACGTGACTTTAGAAAGCAGCTGAAGATGCTGCCTTTTATTTCTTTTTTAAATTAATGCACATACAAATCATTGGCTGAAATACAGGCATGAACATGCTTGAATGCCTACTATTTCTGCATCTCAATACATCTCCTTTCCATCTTTCTTCCAGATGCTGTAACTGCTTTTTGGGAATACGGTCTTATTAAAAGAGCACGGTATGACATAGCAGACTTTGTAGTGACATGACTTTAATTCTTGGTTCTGCTACTGATTTGCTTTGAGCTTGAGTAATTTTCCCTTCATCATTCATCTCATTTTCTTCCTATTTTTGTTCTCCTGTACATGGGCTGTGATCCTTCTGTCTATCATTGTCTATGATCTTCTGACTGTCTTTCACTTATGTGGCTTTTCGCACAGTGGGAAGCCCATCTTGCTGGGAATTTGATCTGTTAATGCAGACATGATGGCACAAACTCAATCTTGCTTTCTTTTTATTCTTGTCAAATATAAACAGAGTCTTCCAAAGAGTCATGGGCAGTCATGGTCTTCAAATACTTCTTTTCCATACTCCAGAATTAAGCCAAGAGAATTGTTGTTCTGTAGGTCCGTCACAAACATGAATCTGGCATTCAAGGAACCAGATGTGTGCTTAAGGTTTTACATAAATGTCTAGAGCGAGTGTTCCTCCCATCCCACAGGATTTAAGCATGTGACTTCTGGAGCATGCTGTTAAGAGGATCAGTACAAGGTCCATGCCTCCACAGTAACAAAATCCCTTTTAACAGCACAGCAGCATAACAAGGGGAGAGCAGCAGCTAATGAAGTGGTAGGATTCCTTATCGTTTGAAGATGTCTTCCCTGTCCTGCTACTGCAGATAAGTGGCTATGCATCAGCTGCTTCACTCCACTGCCTAGTAGTGCATATATCAAAGGAATTAAGTTTTGCACTAGTATGCTGAGCTATGAACACATACATTGACAAATTTTTGCAGCCCAATTTGTGTGAACACCCTGGTAAGAACTAATGTTTGCATTAGCATAGTTTACTGCTAGTACAGAAAGTTCTGCTTGAGAAATAAAGCCCAAGCTCTTTTTATACACAATGTTTACTGGACTCCAGCTGGGATGGGACTAATCATGAAAGGCCAGCCTTCAATGAGTCTTGAATTTTTTTTGATAAATTCCACCTTCTGATAAAGAGCCAGATGCTGCTGCTTCTTAATCATCTGGTGTTTTTCCACTAGCTTTTATTGACATCAGAAACATACCCAACCCAGGAATATTATTTATTATCTACAATAATATGAAAATAAAATATTTCTGTATGAACTCTTAAGAATGTACATAAGAATGTAAGTGAACACTGCAAGGTTATTTCACCTAATGGTTTAAATTGCTTTATAAAAATAGCACTGGAGATTAATGCAGCCAGCAAGTGAAAGAGAATTTGTGTTTTTCTGGGGAAGCCCAAAAGGAAAGCAGATACACTCTGGCTGCTTATCACTCTATCCCAATGGGCACCACTTAACAATGTATGTTTAACAGATGGTTAAATGGACTTAATTATCCAGTATGAAAATATTTTAGCGCTATGAAACCAGGACTCAACAAAACCAAACAAATACTGATGGATCCCCAGTACAGAATCAAAAGAAGCATAATAAAAGTTGTTTAACTTATAAATATTTGGGAACCTGCAGTCCTGGGAAGTAGCTTTCAAGCTTCTGTAATTCTAGTGTTGCGGTAATTACATCTAAAAACAGCTGCTGTAGGCACCGACGCTGAAGATAATAAAGAAACCCCCAAAACCAGACTAACTGAATGAGGAATTCTGGGAAAACAAAACCTTGTTCATTCAAAAAAGCAACATTGAAAATACCAGCTCATTTACTTGTGATTTCTGTAAGCTGCACATAAGCTCCTCAAAAGCAATATACTTACATCTTGGGCAAACTTAGCAGTTGCACAAAGTGCCAAGCTAGTTGAAATTTTGAAAACCAAGGTCCTTTACTTTGTTGAGGGAAGAGGCAGGAGTGTTCCAGACTTCTCTGTCCTGCCCAGCCACTAGACTAATTGGTCTGAGCTATGCTGCAGGCACAACTATGAGACTATCTGTTGTTCACAGCTGCCTATGGCAAGCTCAGCTGAGATCCTGAACTTCATCGCCTGACAACGACCAATGCTTCTCAATCAGCAGCCACCTGGCTAACACTTGAACCAGTAGCAGATAGGTGTAATTTCTAGGAACCATCCAACATTGAATATTCAGATTAATGATACCTTGTGGCAGGGGCAACATGCAAAAACATGAGTGTTTATAATAAAAAGTGTGTCAAAAGTCCACATCCATTTTTCTTTAGTTTTTCTGAAGGATACATGTTAACCATTCTGACAAATACAGTCTACCCCATACCCATTTCTAAACTTTTTTTTTGTATACCAGTATTAATCAACACGGTGTCACTCTCAGAAGAAAGCCCACTGTCTTCCTGTGCCTGAAATGTCTGCAGCAAGTGGGAGATACATAATGTGCAATGTGTAATAATGGTACATGAGGGTTTGAGGTCTCAAGATCACTCCCCAGTGTTTTGTCTAAGCAGTAACACTTCATGCAAAGGCATGCAGTATAGCCCCTTGCGTGCCCATCTGCTAAATGCTCATTGCCATGCACTGATGACTGAATGGAAATATATTATGAAACTGAAGGGACACCTCAAGGTTATTAGGCCTAAAAGTGGACCTACCTTGACATTTTCCCCATATTGAAGGCCTTACCTTAAAGAGGGACATTCACACTGAAGCAAACTTGAAAAGAGAGAACATTTACACAAAAAGAAATTTACTTGGCCTGTAATTTCCTATGTTCCTTCTGGTGCTATTGAATGATGCTGCATTTTACAGGATTTCTTCCCCACAGCGTAAAGGCAAAGTCATAATTCTGCATGGATGACGATACAATCTATTGTCACAAAGAAGTAGAGGCGTGCCAAAGAACCCCCACCAAAACAGTATCATGACTTCCCAACACCAGGTTAAAAATCCCTCATTAAGAAGTAAAAAAAAAATCTTTGCCTATTAGCACTCATGTATGAAAATGAATCTGAGATTACTGAACTTATGTTTCAGGCTAACATATTGGAAAGTTTTCTCCAGAAACGTGGTCCCTCTTTAAGGATTCCAGCCATATTTCACAGTAAGCAGATGGTTGCTGCAGCAATTTGAGCACACACCTCTCTAGTTGAAGCCATTTGTCAGGAGCCGCTCAGTGCAGCACCTACCCACGGGGCAGGTGCGGCCTCTGCCTGTTTGCCTGTGCAAACAGCCCAGCTGCACACTCCAGAGGTGCTGATTTGTATTTGCTATTTATTACCCAGCTTCCAAACACTGTGGGCATCCGGCTTCTTGTTCAGTCACAGGCAACAGATTGCCAAAATTGTGCCAGTTTTTCACTCATTTAGGGGAGGGGGAAAAGAAAATTCACGGTGCTCAGTGACTCCAGTTGTAACCCACAATCATTGGCTACGACTAGAATTTCATATTTGGGGATGGTTTTATTTCAAACCTTTGCTGCAGTGCAAAACTGGAAGAGGACACATTGCTGGCATCCTTAAGTCAAGACTTAACAAGGGAGTTCAGGTTCACAAAGGAAACTGCATACAGACAATGTGGCTCAGATACTGATAACTAAGGGGGGGAGGAACTTTGGTAATGATTTATCCTTGTCTTAGAGCTACTGGAGATGAGAGAGGTGCAATTTAAGACTGAGATGGAATCTGCTAACACTGAGGTCTGGTATAGCATAAGAACACTCTTCCAAGGGAAGTCCTAAGCATTCAGTCAATTTAAAAGCCAGGCTGATCTTGAGCGCTTGTTTTTTGACACTTCTCAGTTATATTTTCTCACTGGCCCAGAACTTTCCATTAAGCATCCTGTGGTTACCACAGAGAGGAAATTGGAGCATGAAAAGATTAGGTGATGCAGCCTGGACTGCATCATGCGTTTCTAGAAAATCTGGTGGAAGAACTTACATATCTTGCGATTCTTGGGTCTCTGGTTTTAGCTGCTAGACCAACTCTCTACCCCAAGAAATCAGAACTAAAGAAGGAACATACAATTATCCTGAAAATATTCTCAGTGATGTAACAATACAAATTGAAGAGGCTGCAAAATGAAAGAAGTCAGATGAACAGGCCAGCAGCAGCTGTTGTTGCTCCATACTGCAAGATACAATTCTGCAATAGACTGTCTCATTCATTTTGTCTCTAATGCTCTTGAGGAAAGTGAGCTTTTAGAATGGAAAACCAAAAAATTATGAATGCATTGAGGAAATTAAAACAATGCATTGTTCTGTGAAAGCTGCATGTTGACAGTGAATCATTGTAATGCGATTATTTTGTTAACTTCATCTCCATAAAGCCACACTATGAATGGATTGCCACAGGCACTGATAAAGCCATTAGCGATGAAATTTTGGCTTAATTGCTAGGAAGAAATGCATACGGCAAACATCTGTTTTACCAGGCTTTGTATTACCCTCTGGCTCAGAGTTCTTCAGCTTTTTCATCTTGAGAACATCGTGGACAGTGTCTCAAATTTTCCCAACCCTGACATCGACAACAGGGTAGACGAAAATGGAAAGTCTGTCTGTTTGCATGCACATTTCAAGGGTTGAAGTGAAAGCTCAGCCTGGAAGGACAGGAGTGTGCCTGTAGTGAGACTGTCCTTGCTGCACAGTGCCTAACATCTTCCATCTCACAGCTCCTTGCAGCACACTGAGCCACTGTGACCAAGAAATATGAGGTGATTTTACTGTGCTGGTCTCAAGCTACAAAAATCAAGAAGAAATTCCTCAGAGGGCTGGAGCACATTTCCTATGAGGAAGAGTTGAGAGAGTTGGGGCTGTTAAGCCTGGAGAAGAGAAGGCTCAGGGAAGACTCTGTATTGTGGCCTTCAATACTTAAAGGGGGCTTGGAAACAAGGAGCGGACAAACTTAGCAGTAGGGTCTGTTGCTATAGGACAGGGGGTAATCATTTTAAATCGAAAGAGGGTAGTTTTAAACTAGATATAAGAATGAAATTGCTTGTGATGAGGATGGTGAAACACTGGAACAGCTTGCTCAGATTGGTGATAGATGCCCCATTCCTGGAACCATTCAAGGAAAGGCTGGATGCAGCTCAGAGCAACCTGATATGGTTGATTAGGCTTACTGTAGAGGGGCTGGACTAGATGACCTTTAAAGGTCCTTTCCAACCCACACTATTCTATCATTCTGTTAAACTGATGCTCAGATGAGGCTACCACTGATTTCAGACAAATGAGAAACTGATTTTAGGCAGTGATTTTCCTTCATCCCTGGCAAGAGGGACTGTGATATTGCACATCGTTTTGCCACTTGTGCACTAGTTTCTGTGCTTCACTGTCTGATATTGCTGACACATTATCAGGCCACAGGTTTACTCTGGAAAACCTGCAGCTGGCCAGCTGTGCTCTCAGAAATGGCCCAAAGAATTTCTTGCAGGGAACTATAACAATATTGAATTCATCAATACACATAAAAGCTGAAGCAGCAATCTGTTTCAATGACTTTTTAATGCATAGTTTGTTATTTGATATGAATAGACAGAATCATCCTATCATGCCACGAAGCAGGATCTACCACACTTACCACCACATCAGTAACTCTGGTAAGCAATTAATCTACTGCACCATTCTTTTAATTTGTAAGATGGCAAATGCACTTTGAAAATGGAAATAACCAACTCAGCTAAGTCAGGAACACAGCCATGGAAACAAAGAAAGTTAGAGAGAGGAGAATCACTGAATGCTATCAAGACCTTTGTTGTTCTTGGGCAATAAATTATGGTAAACCATAGCCTGGCCTTATGGCTACTGAAAACGGAAATTTTGTTCTCCAAATGGACTAAAATTCCAGGAAGAATACCTGTGACAAAATAGCCCAACAGAGGACTAAGATGCCTCAGAGGGTTTTCTGTCTCACAACAGTTGCTCTGGAGAGGAGATATCTGTCTGCACTGAAATGATACTTATTGCATATCCAATTACATATTTATGACTGCATTCAGGGAAGAATAATATCATTCAGAAAATGTCAAGATGGGCTGTGAAGCTCTAAGAATTAGGTTTTAAGAACAGCAAAAATGATCTTCAAAAGACACTGCAAGGTCAATGGAGTTCAGATGTAACAAATATCTTCTGCCTAGCTGTTCAAAAGTTTGTTCGATCTCTAAAGCACATGTTCCAGACCTACAACTTTTTTTTAATGCTAACTTAACATTTATAATAGCTCTACATGGAACAAATTTTCAGTATACTAAACCATAGTGCATATATGTATATATATATACGTAAAATTAATTTTGCCACTGAAAAGGCTCATGATCCCAGATTTATGAAAGGAAGAGCTGGCAGATAACATGCATCATAGGACTGAGCCCCAGTGCATTTTCACCCTTTGTATTCTCTATTCCAAGTCATTAATTGGAGGAGCAAAGACCCTTCACAGCAGGTTTCAGAGCCACCAAATCTGCTTCCATTGTCTCTGCCCAGGACAGCCTAGGGTGGCACTTCTATCACTGCTTAGCAATCTAAACCTCAGCTATTTGTATGAGTCCTCTGCCCAGAGCACTCTTGCAAGCCTTCAGAAAACAGTTTTTCAAAGTCCTTTTGGCAATTTTCATTCTAAGGCTGAACACAGGGAAGAAATTTGAGCTTCCAAAGCATCATTAGAATAATCAAATCATGTACAAACTGGAAGGACATTAATGGTGTATTTCTGATGTAATAAAGAACATAATAACATCCATCCACAGCGTGAATGAGATTTAAAAAAAAATAAACCACTTCCAAAAGCCTGGCTAATACATAGCCATGCAGCGTTTTGTTCCAAGTCCAGTTGAAAAATTCAGATTTAAGGCTAGCAGAGTTGAAGGGACATACCTGAACTATGGAGAAGCACAGACCTTACAGTACCATGTAATATATCTCCTCAGAAAATTTATGATGGCAGAGAAAAGATGGAACGTAACAGAGAAGCAAGCCAGCTCTGCTTATCAAGGAACTCGTGTGTTTTGGAGATCAGCAGAGTAGCGAGGCAGAACAGAAGCAAGGCTTTTTCCACAATAGCATCTCCATGACCTCCCTTGGCAGATTATTCCATTGTCTGATGGGACCTCAGTGTTTGACCATTTTCCCTAATGATTTTACTTGTTTAGTGTCATCATTTTATATTGACCGGAGCCCATCTGAACACATCTTAAGTGTTGTTTTATTTTGAAAGTGTTTACAATATAATCGTATATTTTCCCCCCTTAGTCATCTTAATGGTTGGTCAGAAAATAGAAGACTACCTGTGTAAATATATGCATTCTTGCGTGAGCAGAATTTTGTATGTGCATGCAACACTAAATTTAAATGCACAGACGACTCTGTATGCATTGTACGCTTCTTTCCCAACACATATGTACACTCACATATCCCATGCAAGAATGTCTATTTTCTGACTAATAATCCGGCCTCTCTTTTCATAGTTCTTTTCACAGAACTAGGCCCTCCTCAACACAAGATTAAAGTAATTTTTTTAATCCTCTCTTAACATTACAAGTCACCTTTAAATAATCAACAGCCCTTTATTAATACCAAAATATGTTAAAACCCAAAACATTCCAAACACAGGCATTAGTTATGTTTTTTCTATAGTTATTCTATAGCTATGGAACAGTTTCTTTGTTAATCTGAATCAATGAATCTCAATGTTACACTCACAACTGAATTTAGAGAAGAACTCTCTATGTAGATTTTAAAGCAGATTTTATTTCATTGGTGTTCACCTTCTTCCCTCTTCTCTGAATTTTTCAGAGTGCAATCTGCTCTAGCTTGGTAAATATACAAAATTACCTTTATAGCATTTGAAATTTACTGTCCTAAATTCCTTTGCCATTTCTGAAGTTGAATAATTAATAATTTTATTTTATTCATGTGTTCTTTCTCTCCAGCCTAGATTTGTATCACACTTTATTTTCCAAGTAATACATCATTCAGTTTTAAGAGGACAAATAAAAAATTCAAGTATAATCTTGCTTAAAGATTGCTATACAACAACAAAATCCAAACAACTGCAAAATTTATACACTTGGTACAAAACAGCTGATGGATCATAAACATGGATCATAAACAGATAAGGTGTGCTCTTTCAAAGCGTAGAAGTTATCAGTCAAAGCTGATAGGACCCAGTCACTGGGAAAGACACCTTAGAGAGAACAGACTGAGAACATGAAAATAATAAGAGATGCCTGTAACATAGAGTATAACATATTATATTAATTAACCACTATAAAAAAAAAAAGAGTTCTGAAAAAATTCCAAGCATACAGGACTACTAGACTGCAGGAATCAAATTTGGCAGAATAAAGAAAGTTGGCAGATACAACATAGAAAGAAGTAGTATGAAAATCCAACATTACAGAAGTAGCCTGAAGAAAAATGAGAAAAAGTGTAAATAAAGATGTAGAAAATTACCCTAACAATTATTAAGGAGCAAGCAGCTGTCCTAAAATTTATACAAAGGACTACTCTGAAATAATCTGCAATCGCTACTGAAACTGAACAATTCAACTAAAATACCATTAAAGAAAGCAGAAAAAAGGAACAAAAGAACAGGAATTAATGAAATAGGAATGGCTTTACAATGTAACTGCAGTGAAATAATTACCAGAAAGAGAAAGAAGCTCCACTGAGAAGGCAGAAGGCATTTATATCAGCAATGAATAAAAATATCTGATATATGAAATGCCTCCTGACTTTTAAGGACTGCCACAGTGGGAGTATTTACAAAAATAATAAAGACCTCATAAAAATACCTATTGTCAAAGGGACTGAGCATCTTGATCATGAAAGGAAAACAGCCAATAAACAGACTAGATGAAAGGGAACTGGAAATTAGATGCAGGCATAAAGTGAATATAATTCTGCAATTGTGCGTCTTGATTTAATAACTTTATTAACAAAACTCTGATGAATACTGAGCAAAGGAAAAAAAATTTCTGTGAGACGAAAGGCCGAATTCTTGTGAAAACAAGAAAAGACCTACACAAATGCAACTCAGCTGAACACCGACGACGCCTGAATGCAGCTACCTGAGAGCTGTGGAACCTGACTGGAAATCAGTTAGTCACAGTATTAAATAGACTTCAGATAGTTACTAAAGGAGTTAATTTGGGGGTTACACTACCTGCAGAAGTGCCTGGAGATGTGGCATTATAAGGTTTCCATTCTCCAACAAATACATTAAGTAAACCTTCCTCATGTGATAACACTGTATCTTACTATTACTCCTAGAAAGGGATTCATACGGGCTTTCACTTGCTGTTGTCAGTCCCTTTTGGCTCTTTCTGTACAGCTACAGAGAGAGAGAGATTTCCCCAAGAGCAGACTCAGAGGAGCTACCTCAGCCTCCTCTTCTGGACGGTCAGCAATGCTTTCACCATCTACACAAGGAACTTGGGGAAATGCATCTCACTGAACTAAAAGTAAATGCATTTATGTAACATGTAACATGTACATGTAAACATGTAACATGTAGCAGTTCTTCAAAAACAGAGGGGACTTTTCCACTGCTAAATTGAATTCAGGATTCAGTGTTGGGACCCAAGATTTTTATTTTGTTCATTTGTTTAGCTTTTTGGTTTTTAATACCTTTGAAAACTATCTAAAGAAAGAAACCAGCAAGTACCTTGACCATATTCACAGGCTAATCAAACATTGTAATTAGGAATGTGCGAAACTGAAAGACGCAAATTAACCTCATAAAATTGCCCTCTTGCACGTTTTAAGCACAAAAGTAACTGCACATATTCTGTGACATTTTGTTAATTGCAAGTATTTTCATCCAGAGGAAGACCAGAATAAATATTTTTGCTTGGCTTTTGTACTTTCTGCAGGTGGGGCTGCTATTTACAGATTTTTGTTACTTTAAAATAGAAATACTCGATTATTATCCAGGAAAATGTAAGCACATAAATTTATCTAATTATAATGTGTATTTCTTTTCCCCAAGAAGCTGTTTTTTCAAGTTTCTTCACTTAAAATATTATTGATCACAAATTCTTGTCTGTCTTTTACTTCAAAATCCAGTGGCCATCAGCAATGCAGAACTGTAAAGGGTTCACACAAAAAGTATAGGCAGAATATATAAACTGAAATGATCTATTCTGGCTATGGTATCTTTAAGAACACAGAAAATAATTAAAACAGGGCCTTGAACTCACTCATGGTTTATGTGGCTGAACATGAACATTTTCCTGCGCATTAAATCTATTCCTGACACTTACCTTTACCGAAACAATGACAAAGAAATCTTTTCAGAGACATTTTTATGTCACCATTTCAGCCCCCAAACACTGCTGGAATCTCATTTCTCAGAAAAGCTAACAAGTAGAATTGCCAAACCAAGTTTTCTCTGAATGTTATACAAACTGTTACTTACAATCCGAGGTTTGAAAGGTGGCTTAATTTTCCTTTGTTCTAGAAGAACCCAGTCAATCTCCTTGAAAAATGGATGCTGCTTAATCGCATCTTCCCCGTTTTGTGACGCCACACAGCCAAGTCGCTTGTTGGGATTTTTTGTCATGAACTACAGGGTGGGGAGGGAGAGAAGGGAAAAGTTAAAACATTCATGGCAATGCTTAGAAATCATTTGCAGCTCAATTACACATTATAATTTTTAAAGCCAAGTTTTTAGAGACAGTCCCTTTTCAGAAGGTTATTTCTTCTGGCCCTCCAAATTTCAGAAGTTCCAGCCAAACTATAAGATTCAGAGACTCCAAAGTGTAAATTTACTGCAGGAACCTCTTTCAGTTTATTATTGAGACCTCTTAATTTCATCTGAGTGGGAGTGCTAAAGGAATAGATCCTCTTTCAGCATTTCTAGTTCCAGCTTTAGCCAAAAATACTAAAGGAAAGACAATTTTAAACCCTTCAGAGGCACAGAGTGATCAGTACCTGCAAAAAGCTTCCCTTGAGAACAGGAAGTTATGTCATGTCCCCCACAACATAACTTGCACATTTCCTTTAATTTTTAGTACACCATTAGTGTTAGCAACTGGAACTAACAGGTCTCCTCTGGTGTGGCAATTTATAAACTTCTCAGTTTTAAACTATTACTATTCCCTTCAGGAAAAGGCTGTACAACTGGTGTAAGGCACATTGATATCAACTGATGGCAGCTCATAATACTTTACCTGATTTTTCTCTGCTATTTTTTCCTTCTTTTATTAGCAATTGCTCTCCTTTTTTCCTAATTTGTGTGGACACAGAATTCTTGCAATTCAAGTAGCAATGAATGCTGTTCTTATACACACAAACATGTTCACATTACAGAATTAGTGCAATAGCTTTGCTATAACTTCATATTCAGCCATTATATAACATTTTTAAATTTTAAAAAAGAGTACAAGGTAAACAAAATGTAGTAACTGTTCATTGCCTTTTCAACCTACATATCACATTATATTATACTCCGTAGAAAAAACAAACCTTTGAAAAAAATAAATCACTGTAATGCATGCCCTTATTTTAGTACTCCAGTTATTAGATAAGTAGCTACTGAAGCCCTCAAGATGATTTTGGATAGCTAGATCAACCATCCACAGAAGAATACCCTTGTTGTCATTTTAAAGGTATAACATAGATCAGCAAGGCAATTCTGTCTGCGGTTTCTGACATCCACACGCTGTTCCAAAGACGATCCTTCTCTTTGGTCTTGGGTTCAACTGCTCTGCAAGTTCTTCTGCAAGTGGACAAGTCATATCTAAAGTACAAGCAATATTTTCTATGGGCAGGAGAAACAAAGGTTCTGAAAGGATTACTGTGCTTTGGTGAAGTCTCTTGAAAAACCACAAAATGCATTCCTACATTCCTCTGCTTTATTTCATCTCCAGGACCGGAGCAAGCAGGCCAGGAACCCACAGCCACATGTATTGCTGAAACAGAACATTGTAACTACAGGATATGCTTTTTGTACCATGTAATCCAGGTATCTGCCATGTTTTATCTTTGTTTTCAACTGGAGACAGGGAAAGCATCTGGACATGTAATTTTTTAAGTAGTCCAGGACATCGAAATGTGACTAGACAGTCCAGTTTAGTACTGTACTTCACAAATTACATGGAACTTGGAAATAGATGATGAGGGAGAGTATATTTTAAGAACGAATACTTAAACAAACAAAATTATCATATGCATATATGTTGAAATAATACCAAACTTCTAAAACAGACATTTAATTCCATTAGTTTAATCCCTTTCTATTGCTGATGCACAAGCTGACATTTATCCCCTGTTTATCAACAGCATCAACACTGATGCAACTGTCAGGACAGATACAGCTGTTAACTGTACTGTGCTGAAGAGATGGTTGCAAAGGGAGCTGACAGCCATAGCCACAAGCCCTTTTATTTCCCATACTAAGGCAGGAATCGCTTTCTCTGAAAGAAGAAGCCTTTTAGGATCAGAATTCCTACTGACTTAAATGCTAACAGGACAACATGTTGCTTGGGGCCTGAATCAAGGATCACTAGGCTCTCCAAATTCTGCTTCTAGAAATAAATCACACAGCCTAAAAACAGAGTTCTGCTTCATTCCAGTGCATGGGGAACATACACTGTAGAGACATCTCTCCATTGCTTGTGAAGATGCAGAGAGCCAATTTCAATGAAGAATTGTTTTCCTTACCACACAGGAAAGAATTTAAATAGCAATTCCCGTCAATTCACAGAAACAGGACTAATAAGATGTGTGGATTTTCATGGGATAGGCAATGTGCTGCCTTGTAATACTGAACTTTAAAATCATCCTCATTAGTGTTTTGTTGGAAATAACACAAAAACTGTTTCTTAAAAAAATAAGACAACATTGTTACTTAATACAAGAGAATGTCTTCTTATTAAACTTTCCTTATATGCTGTTTGCAGGAGTGTAAGAATACACAGTTTCTAAAGAATAAAACTCATGTCTCAAAGCACAATGTGAGGAAATGAAGTGTTCCAAAGTTAATCCCTTGCTACCATTCAGCAGTAAAATACATAGACGCCTCTTTCTTTCCTCTGTTTTTCCTGTTCTTCATTTAACATATGGACAAGTATCAGACGAAGAACACAAGCCTCAAACAGGTTTCACATCACAGATGCATAGGCAGCAGGTTGCTAAATACAAGAAAATGTATTTTATTTATGGTATAAACTGCCACAGCTCCATTAAATTGTAGCAATTTATGTCTAAAAGGCTATGACTACGGCAAGATACAAATCACCATTCCTACTATCAAAATGTAGACCCAGGAAAACAGTCTCATAAAAATGTATAGAAAAGTCAGCTTTAAAAGAAACTAGAGGGATTAACACCCTTGCACTTATATTCAGAAAAACATATAGATTACAGCTGCAGTCCAACTCTACATCTGCATTTGTGTGTGGTCAATGAAGGATGTGCATAACATTAACAGAACATCTCACTCCTTGCATCACCAATGAGATGACACAGTAAGGCTCTGATGGCTGAATATATTTCTCCCTTTCCTCTGTACAACAAATACCTTCTCATAACAGTTACAGTGCCTCTTGTACCACACACTTAACCCAGAGAGTTATCTGTTTCATTTTCCCTTCCACCAAATGCTTTCAGAATAATAGAAAGGTCAATTAACATAGATTCACTCAAGAAGCCTCTGGATGCCAAAGAAACAGATCTTAAAGACTTTGAAACCAAAAAACTACCAAAAAATCTCCTGGACTACAATGAAATTCAGATGTAGGCATGAAAACTGACAACAACACTTCCTTTAGAAAATGCCAAAATAATCCCTGAACCCTGGATATTAGCCTGAATTCTGCAGCTCAAGTCCATACATTTTAATTGCTAAAGTAAAATAATCAGAGTGTGGAAAGAGAAATGGATGCATGAAAGTATTGTGTCAGCTAACAAAACACAGCCAGAGAATTATTTTGGGGAGAAGGGAGAATATGTACTAATAAATTATTATCTGCAGTAATAAATCCTCCATGTTCCCACTACAGTGAATGCAGCAAAAGAGATACTTCAGCAAACATTTCTGAGAGGTTAACTTTGACTTCTGCTTTGAGTCATTGCTAGAGCATCTCTCTCTCCAGCAGTACTGAGCTAGAAGGAGCCTGAAAATATTTTCATTAAAAGATCAAGATGAGAATTTCAGCACAATGTGTTATCTGTCCACTGGTGTAAAAATCACAATTTGTCTAAGTTTTAGATATAATTCCAAAATAACCCTGTATGAAGATCCCTGCAGGATTTTACACTATCAGCTGCCCTCTTAATTGAAAGTCTCCCTTATCCCAGATGCTGAAAGAAAAATATGTGGAAAGGTAGAAATTTTCCAGTTTCAAAGAAGATGGAAAAATGGAATAAATAAAAAACAAGTTATTTTTTTAAGCCAAAAATTCTCCTCAGGTTTTCAAACTATGGGGCTTGACATATTGCTTCTGTATTGTTTTGCTTTTAATTTTAGGATGACACTAGCACAGAAGAAAGAATTTATGTCAGTGTCATGGTAATGAATGACCTTATAAACTTGACGTTAGAAAGATAGTCTAAAAACTGAATTTGCCCAGTTGCACATATTGGCTGATTAAAAAAATTGTGGCATTTGGTGACACAAGTTTCTGTCAAGTCACTACTTACACTGAAAAATCCCAACCAGAGCAGAAACAATTACACTAAAGTAAGACTGCTTCTCATGTGAACTATAAAATAGAACATGCAGCTGTAAATAAAGGGCTTTCAACCCATCTTGATGACAGGGGAAGAAGGGAAAGAGACAGGAAATTTTGTCAGTGGGTTAAATGAAAAAACATTGTTTCTTTAATTACGTAGTGCTTCTCCCACTCTAGTGACCATGCAGCATATAATGTGTCAAAGTGATAGCACAGTTCAAGCTCATTGGGTTTTCCCTGAAACATGAATCTGCAGTACACAGATTTACACAGTGTACAACTGCGTGGAATACAAACATTCTGTTCCTTTCCCACAAGTGGTGTAATTTATCCCAGGCCCCATTATCCTAACAGTGGCACTCTGAACTGTGCTTGAACTCCCAGTGGTGACTGCTCTCAACAACTTTCAGCAAATTCAATTTTAATCAAGGAAAAAAACCCAACAAACCAAGCCCCCAAAAACCTGTAAGGAGGAGGAGGAAAGCAAGGAATGGAAGACTCACTGCTTTTAAAATGCTGACAGCTTCTTTACTGAGCCAGACTGGATACAATACATCATCGTGAAGGATGGATTCAAAGAGATCATCTTCATTGTCAGCTTCAAAGGGGGGTTGCCCAGCCATCATTTCGTACATGAGAACACCCAGAGCCCACCAGTCCACGGACGGACCATATTCTAGCTCCTGGAGGATCTAGCACAGAGAAAGAGATTGGATTGAAGAGACAAGTGAGACAACTCTCTCGGCTGCACATTTGCTGTTTCAACATGATATGCCCCTTTCTATCTCCCAGTGCCCAAGTAGGACTGAATTGCACACTGATTTCAGTAACAGCAGGGCAGGGTTTCTTACCTATGCAATTTGCACTAACACAGCTAAGTGTCAATGAGATGCTGTTCTCAGAAGTACTGACTGAGTTTATCAGTCCCCTGAGGAAAAGACTATGCCTGTGAGCAAAAGAGCAGCATATCCTTCCAAGCTGTTTAAAGCAGGTCACACTATAGGGGGAAAAAGATCACACATACAAAACAGACTGGTGGAAAATGTGAAACATTTCCTTGTCTCTATCTTGAACAAAACAACCTGAACCAGCCTGTAATGCTGCACAGAGATCATCTGAGAGATTTATTCTTGTCCCTTAGGTAGGGCTGAAGGAAGCCAAAAGCATTTTTGTTCAAGTTCCTTTTACAGCGTTAAACCACTGTACAATACACGGCTGTGGGACTCACTTTATTTGCGCTTGCTTTCAGAAAAACTGGCTACAACTTCTCATGTGGCACAAGTTCAACCTTGTAGCAAATACATTTAGTGGCAAGTAATAGGTTAGCACGATGGAGTTTTATTGTAGCACTTGGTGTTACAGAACTACTGTTGTACAAGGAACAAGTTTAATTCTTGCCTCCTTTTCACTGGAAAAAAGCTTGCAGTTTGGCTGCATTGGTTCAGCATGATAGGGAACCAGGAAAAGTAGAGTGGGTGCCTGTTTAAGGTGAAGCTGGCTGCCTTAAAGTGAGTTGGAATGGCAGCAAATCCACCACCTCCTTATACAACACTTAGCATTGCAGACAGAAGTCCTGGGGTGAACTGCACGGGCTTAGCGCTCTAGTTGGGAATCAAGACCAATATAAAACCAAATTTAGTCTTAACATAAAAACAGAAATGAGTTTAACATTTGGATACACAAGTCTGGATCCCAACTGCATTCTTCATTGAAAGAAAATGGTATTTTATAGCCACTAAATACAGAAAATTAAATGCATACTTTTCAAGTGTTATGTGCACTCTTTGGAACTCAGATATTGCTAAAGAAAATGAAATTGAAACACTTCACCATGGTGCAAGAGAAACAGAAGCAGGAGATAAACTTCTGGGATTAAGATGACAAATCAGAAGCCTCAGTAAAAGTTCCTAGATTCTTATTATTGCTTTATTTTCAGTAATAATTTTCAAAGGATTTGTCAAAGGACTCAAATTGTATAGCGAATCAGAAAAGAATTCATACAAAGCCAAAACCACCACACTGGCATTTATTTTCTTTTAATGCTGGAATACTTTTCAAACTCTGTAAAACATGCATTTATACTATGAGAGTTTCAAGATGATTCACGCCTTATCAGTTGTGCTACCAAAGTTGGACAGCCATGAACACTAACACTATGGATTTATGATTTATTCTCTGTAAAGAATAATAAATAACATTTTTCCACACTTATGGTTGATGAAAGACAAACCAACAACACTTTTCCATTAAACCAGCACACTGAATCTTCAAGCGGAAAGATGCACAGGTTACTAACTCAATTAAGCAGACAAAGTCTGCCTAGCAGACTAACTGTTCAATATCGGTTCATTTTAGGTACTTTGAAATGCACCTCTTAATATTAAAATCTAGGATATGTAAATGCTGCACTGTTCTCAGCTACTTCTTTTATTCCAATGAATAACTTGAAATGTTGCCAACTAATATACAGCATTCATATCTAGTTTCTATCTTTCCATGCAAGTCTATGAAGTAGAAGCATAGTATCTTTCGCCCAGATATTTTAAAGAAAGGAAAAAAATTATATTCCATGTCCTTTAAATCTCACTAAAAATAAAAACATTTTTATAACTACTAAAGACTACTAAGATTGCAATACTCAGTTGCATCTAGCACCTTCAGGGCTGCTAAAATCATCATCATGATGCTGAGTCAGAAATAAACAAATGGAGGACACCTTTAATTTCGGGAAACAAATAATAGAGAAACCATGCTTTGTCAGTCCTATCATAAAGGAATAATTCTTGTGAGCAGTAGAGTAAACAATTTCTGCAGGATTACCTAAGCATAACTGCAGCAGAGTCCAGCCTGCGTCTTAATTGCTTTTACCTATGTGTAAAGAGTGTCTACGATTGTACATGTAACAGTCTGATGAATGATAATATCTGTACGCTTAGTGCAGTGCAAAAAGTACCTCCGGAGCTATATAGTCAGGTGTGCCGCAAAACGTCGTGGTGGTCACTCCGTTCAGAATCCCTTCTTTGCACATTCCAAAGTCAGCCAGTTTACAGTGGCCTTCTGCATCCAGAAGAATATTGTCCAGTTTCAGGTCCCTGAAATATAAAGGCCTCAGATTAAATCAACTCAAATTTTGACCATATACTCTTGATTTTCATAATGAACTATAGAATTTGACAAATAAATGGTTTCACAAACCGCACTGAGAAGCTGTCCTTCACACGTGTGCATGAGAAGTTGGTAGCAGTCTTACTTAAAGGCAATAAAATAAAGCAGGCAATTACAGGCATTTTGTAAGACCAGGCTTTTACTGTCTTGAGCTGCATGAAAGCACAGCTTTCATGTATTGAAGACAGCATCAAAAACATTTGGGAAGGATCTCAGTTTCTTGTTTGCTACAAATCTGTAGCAATGTCAATGTGAAATAGGTCAGCAAAGCCATTCTCTATTTTCTCCATTAGAACTAAGTAAGGAGTACAAATTTATTCATACTCTTATAATATGGGTACAGTTAATAGGTACTTTCAAACTTGGATTATTTTGAATTTGATTCTTAATGTATACTACCAATTCAAAGTTCAGACTGCAATAAGAGGGATTAAAAACAGCATTCCCATCTTCGGGGGCCCTATTTTCTGCAGCTTAAAACTGCTCAAGAATAACTTCACGGGAATATTTTGCATTCATTGTTAAAAAATGTATCTTAGCAGTTGCTTCTGATCACTTGTTGTACAAATATCTTTGTTTCAAAACCACACAATTGTCTGCTTATTAAATTGGGTCAGGTCAAAAAAAGGTTGGGAAAAGGATATCCACCTTTCCTGTCTTGCCCTCTGCATATTTTCTAAATATACCATTGACGGTTATTATATGTTCCAACACAATAGGTATTAGGTACCATTTAACTCACCAGCCACTTGCCTCAGACTTAATTAGAAAAGGATCTGGAAAAGTCAGTGCATAAAAGAACTCTCACTTGCATGACCCACCCCCCCTCCAATTAAAACTCTTCATCATGTAGAAACAGTAACACAAACTCACTGTACATCTGTATTAAATCAGAGACTTGGAAGCACTGGAGGACTTACTGTGCACAGAGAGATAAGTTGTGCTGTGTACATGTTACAAAGTGGTTTGTGCCTGTAAAAGAAGTCTGACATGGCACAACAAAGTCACATTTACTTCAGTAACAGTAAAACCACTGTCTTGTACATGAACGAGCTTTATCAGATACGGTCTATGCAGCTGAAGTACACACTGGCTGCAGAAATGCTTGCTGCAAGCAATGTCCCCCATACCGCACTTTGCTAACTCCGGATCAGCTATGCTGCCCCTGCAGGTCCTCAGTGGTCAGCCATGTAAGGCCCCCTGGAGCAGACTACGTATTTTATCAAACCTTAAGGTCATTCATTTCAGGAGTTCCTAAACAATCCAAGATCTAGCTGGCTGCAACATAACCCCATACATATAACCATTCAAACCCTCAAGGAACCACCTCTTCCTACCTCTGGAAAGTGATTTGCAAGAATTGTCCAACATAATGCCAGGGCAAACAGATATCAACAGCTCTGTTCCCTCCCCCAAGATGTCAAATAAACAAAATAAAGCTCCCTGTTTCAAAGATCGTGTGCCTTCCCCAAACTGCTCCTTCAGTGAATTACAAGTGTTACAATCAGAAGACCTGCATTGAAACAGAACTATAGCAACATCAAACAGAATGTGAGCAAGTACAATATGGTAAGGCTCTTGCAGATGGAAGAAGGAAACAAGTTTGTAGCTGTAGCTTCTAACCCTCCAAATGCAGTGTTATCTTGGGTATTCCTTAACTAAGGAAGAATACAAGCTGTATTTCAAAATGTCAAGATGTTCAGATAAATCAAAGTATAATTATATTTGATGTAATCTTGGAACCACTTTCAGCCACCATCACAAGAGACTGTTAGAAAGAAGGCCAT
This sequence comes from Dasyornis broadbenti, assembly GCA_013397935.1. NCBI lineage: Eukaryota > Metazoa > Chordata > Aves > Passeriformes > Dasyornithidae > Dasyornis > Dasyornis broadbenti. Next base: position 310,950 of record VZRN01011462.1, read on the forward strand.
AATACATATAATTATGATAGCAACTGAAGAAATTTGAGAGGCTGCTTAGAAAAATGGATCCACCTTTATTTGGAATATTAAGGCAGGTGCAGGCAGGTGACATGCTGGAGCTGTTAGGACCCAAAATCATTTAAGCTTCATTTAATGCCACCCATATGGTAGCCACGGACTTGAATGGAGATATAATTACTCAGGTTGTAGGAGATAGTCAATACTCCAGGAAATTCCTAAGCTAAGAGAAACCTCAGCAGTAATAAAGCACTAACAATAAGGCACCACATAATGGATAAGGACAAGATAATCACCATTCTATTTATTTCTTAAGGATTTGTATAAGACACTGATATTAGCAATAAAAATTTTACTTGACAGTGGAAAAACAGAATAAACAAACTGAGCCAAGAGAAAACCAGGAAGAGTCTAATTATTAAATTCTGACTGCCTGTATAGACTGACAATGAAATTTTAAGCCTATCTGTATAAGCACAAGTCAATTTAACTTTTTTACTATTTACCAAACTGTAATCTTCCTTGACAGAAGAAAAACATCTGGGACCCCTTCATCAAGCCAAAACAGTGCAGTGAAGCCTATAAGCCTCTTCAAAATTCTATTGAAGGCACTGAGGACATCAGCTTAATTACTCACGCAATAATGAAATGTAATACCAGTAGGTTTGTGTTATCACAAAGTGCACCAGAGTTTCAAAAGAAATTTGGAAGAGGCTAAAACAACAGCAGTATGACTGCCATCAAAGTACGTATGGGAGGTTAAAAGGTAAGCTGGGAGTCTGCCAAAGTGCCAAATTCATAGCTAGCCCACAAGATTATCATAGTCCATAAAAGTGCTTGCACTGAAAATCATTCTGCCAATTTACAGTTTCCAGAGTAAAAAAAATAAACCAGAAAAAACCTCCCAAAACCAAGAAACCTCACCAAATCTCTCTAATTCTGCAACTTTGGAAAAAGAAATCTTAGTTGACTAAATGAATATCAAAGTAGGAATAGATAATTTGCTGCTTAACACTACACAGGAAAAAAAGCTCCAACAACCAAAACATACAGAGGAAAGGAAACATATGACAAAGTAAAAGAAAAAGAGTTGTTAGGGAAGCTTGTCTTTCCAGAGCAGCAGCCTCACTGAAAAAAATTAAAACCCTAACTTTTAGACCCATATTTGCCCAGAACTGTTCTGAGAAACAGCCAGCTCTCCTAGTCCTTCAGAAGTAAAGCACACAGCCATATCTGGAAAGTAAAATAATTGTCTGTACAGATTGTTCCATTCTGATCCATTCTGTCTTTTATTTGTTTCCTGGATTTAGTGCCGGTTGTCTATCTCTGAATCAGAGCATACCAAAAATAATGCAGTGTCAGATAGCTCAATGACAAAGGCCTATTAAATTCTTCTTTTTCTCATTTTGTGTTCTCTTTGTAGCAACTAAATAAGCCATCTGTGTCTGACAAAACGAGTTCCTACAACCTGAGTAATTAATTACATGCAACTGCAAACAACCTAACCAGTTAAGGCAGAAGAACAGTCAATGCTACATTAAGCTGTTTCTCTTCCCTTTTTTTTTTTTNNNTTTTTTTTTTGCCAAGAGACTTTGTAGACTCCCTTCAGTTGACTTGAGCAGTCATTGCATGAAATACTGTGGGTTGTTTTTTTCTTTCTTTTCTTGTCTCTTTTTGTTCTCAGAAAGCATTAAACAGATATTTAAGCCTTGGTCTCTATTTCTGCATACCTGAGAGCATTGAAAACACCTCAAAAGCTGGAATGATTGGCAGGATCTCAAGAGAGAATCAGGATTATTAGTTAGGTTAGTGCAAGTTGGAACAGAAGAGCAGGCTGATTACAGCTAACCTTTGAGGAAAACTTCCGTAACGCTCATTCCTTCCACCACACGCGAGTGCCATGGGACACTGACTGCCTTGGCTTCCTCCAAAGGCTCAGTGGACAAGTATTTCACAGGACTGAGTTCTTAAAGTCCGAATCCCAACAGTAGGCAGAGAGATAAACATCTTGTGAGTGTCACTGTGTGTCACAAGTGTCATTTAGATAACACGCAATTTTCTTGTTGAAAGTAAGGCAGTTAAACAATCAAGATGGGTTTGGACCAGGAAAATCAGAAAGTCTGCCAAACATTACTAACAGTAGCCTTTCAACATGGTAAACAGCAGTGACTAAATAAATACATATTTGAAGAACGAGACCAAGCAGCTGAGAAATATGATCAGAAGCTGGCAAGCAAGCCCTTTACAGTGGCCACTTTACTGCTTCTACACCGTTGATTGAGCAACATTTCACAGAATGAAGCACAATAATTATTATCTACAAATAACAACTTCGGAAACAAGAGTATCTCCTTATAGGGTGAAAGTTAAATGAAGGATTGTACCTTACTAAATATCTATAGAATATCAGTATTAAGAAAGATCTGAAAGCAACAGAAGTCTAAAGTATGGAACTACTGAACAACCACTTTTTTTGGTGACTTTCAACTGCAATAAACCCTTTCAATAGTGTATTTGAAATCACTGCCATTGTTCCCCTGCATGGGAAAATCACATCCTCTCTGCAGGATTTAAATAGACAAGCAGTTCACACAAGAAACCACAGAAGGTAAAAGGGAAACTTCCTCCAAAAACACTGAAAACCATCAGAAACATTCTCTAGTTACTACTGTTATTGAAATTCATAACTGAAGGCAATAGGCTCATTATATCAATTAGAAATTTCAACAAGATGAATTTTTTGTCTATTTAATTAAGATAAGCCTTCTACATTCCTAGAATTACTTTCTCAGTTACTTGGTGGCTTTCAAATTGCTTTTGAGACAAAGATGCTCACCTACAACATCAGGCCTCTCATGTACCCAGCACAAATTTACTATTTGTAGTCCTCAAAATACTGATAATTAATGTATTAGGTTACAATTCTAAGCAAGATGAAATTATTTATTGAACTAGTCAGAAAACAAAGAGAAAAGTAAACAATTTTAAAGTTCTGATGTTAGCTTCTATAGTGATTAGATCTCACCAACTTAATCTCAGTTTCCACACATAAACAAAACAGGACAGATATATTAGGGGACTGTACTTCAAGAGTGGATTCTTTTGTTGCTCTAAGTATTTTAGTCACAACCCATCAGCAAGTCTGCTTTCCCTCCTGCAACAGATCAGAGATAAATGGGGAAATTCAAACCATACCTACTAAGAAAACACAAACTAATAATAATAAATCTTTTCCCATTTGAAAATCTCTGTGGGAAAGAAAGAGCCTATACTGTGTGAGGTTACTGAGCAGAAACAGGCAATAATTGCAGTGTTGTTGGGTATCAGGTTCTACAAGTGACCTCCCTTATCTATGGAGTAAAAAAAAAACAGCACACACTGGACTGTTCATGCTTGTGAGTGAATTCATGACAGTAGAGCAGTTTGTGTTGGCAGGGAGGAAGTAGGGGGATACCTGAGTGAGACTAACAGTGAGAAAAAGATGGTTCTGCTGTTGTTGTTGTAGGGTGTCTCAGTTTTGCCTGTGATTATCCGAAAGTCTTGGAATTTCTCTGCTTTGTTTTTATGCTGATCTATTAAGTAATTACTGAATTTAGGATACACATTTTTTGTCACTGTTACATTACTTGATATCCTCAAAGAATAAAGACAATATATAACACCAACACTGTAGCAGAGCTGTACTCAGTACTATACAGAAAAATCTGCTGTGCAGATTTGAAAACTGCTACTTTCTAGTGTCAGGTTTGGAATAAAGTGACTCTGCCTTATTCTGATGTGTGTCAATGTATATAATTGCTAATGGCAGATTAATTACTATTACAGACTTGGTTTCAAATAAAGCCAGAGACACAGTAAATCATTGTCATTGAAGAAAACAGTGGTAGTTAAGATAGCATGCTAGACATATATGGGAAATGCTGATTTTTAATATGACCATAGTGACATTCTCTTGTCAAGCATGTTTACTTTAAAAACCACACATTTTTACTTTCCTTATATAAGAGAACATCCACCATCCTGCCATTTGCACAAATGATTTGTGGACTAAGGGGTGGCTGAGATGGGAGGAGGGATATAGCAAAAGGCAATTTGCTGTCTACCCACCAAAGACATCAGAGGGAGATAAACACACGGTCACTGTCTATGGCTCTGTAAGCCCTCGTTGTTACAAGGCAAAAGCAAGGCTTGCAGATGTATAACATCACCTCTCCAGCAGTGCCTACCATTGAGAAACCTTTCAGGTCAGCAAGGTCCCAAAATGGAAAAGGCCCTATGTATTGCATGGTCCTGTTTACTGATGTCTTAATGACATATTGAACAAAGGTTTAATATTCATTTCCAGCAGCTTAAGAAAATCAATGGCTTTTATAACAGCAGAAAAATATTTTCTTTAAAATAATTTCTTTATTTGGCTTTCTACTGGCTTTGACCATAACTGTATGACAATTGTCGGTAGCAGCTTAGGGCATTACTGTGCCCGATCTGCTTATCTTCTTATGCTGGGTTTCCTTTAAATAATGTGCAGGCGAATAAATATATCGCACTTAACAGCTTTCCTTTGTATGACTTTTCCTTTCTTATTATTTTCACATTTTTATTTGTGAACCTAAGTGAAATATGTACAAGTTCAAATTGCATTATGTAAAGCATTCTCTGAAATTGGCTAAGCACAGAAGGGAGCGGTCTCTATTTCTCTTTCAGGAGAAGGTTGCTTTATGTATTCACATCACGTTGCTTTATAAACCTCATCCTTCATGACTCCCACACCTGAGAATGCAACAATTTTTCCATGGGTCTGAGATAGGAATGCGATATAGCACTACAATGCTGTCTCTTGACTTAGTCTACTGCCAAAGACTTGATTTAGACAAGGTTTTTGTAGGATCCCAGTGGCAACTCTCCCTTCCCAAGGCCCACAGGCCTGGAATTTTTGTACCAAGTGAGAACTGCCACGAATGCACCTGGCTTAATATTAGGCCCATTGTATAAGACAAACAACCTGCCTCAGAAACTTGCAGCTAAACTCGATAGAAAATGATTTTCTCGTTTTGTAAGCTTTCTTGAGATTTTACCATTTGTGTTTCAGTCTGGGTGAAAACACAAACTGTGCAGAGCTTTTTGTGAAAGTAGGGTAAACAGACCCCAGCCTACTGTTCCAGCCAGGGGCTGGCTCTGCATGGGGCGAGCTGCCTGCAGGTCCTGGTCCCCCACCACCCCGCTGAGTGTCCTGACATTAAGGCTACCAGCAGTTCCCTCAGGGATTTTCTTCCTTCTTTTTCACTATCTCTGCTCTGGTTAAAACCACCATTTTCTTACTTTTTCCTTGAAAACTCTACCTGAAAAATTCTTAACTGGCTCTGCATATTCAGGGTGGGAATGACAGGGTGAAATCTGTACTGCTGCTAATGATATTTACTGGTTCAGCCTCTGCTACAAAGCCCATGTGTTAAGTCACTGCTAAATATGTAATGTGATAAACCTTGTCCTCACTGACACCTTGGTGATCTCACTGAAGACAACAGAGTTCTCCATGCTTAGTCAAGGACTGACTCAAACTGCGGTATTCTAATCTGTGAGGTTCAATTCTTCGTGCTCTTATTTTTGTATCTCAAATAACATAAAAATAAGATTGTGTATTGTAACAATAGGTTAGGTGGAGCGCAAACTAAAAGTGCCTACTATGTATGTCTATAATCCTTTTAAAGAAAACAATACTTACTCATTATTTGATAAAACCACTTGATGAAAGACAGTGAAAGGATGATGTGAAGCTAGAAAAGCTTGTCAGATCAAGTACTGAAAACTCAATTCTGAAAAAATGTTACCAGAACCTTAGAAAGCAAATTCATCAGTAGACACCCTAATGAAGTTTGGATCTGCTCAAAAGTTTTTCTTTGGAAACCAAAAGCAATGTTGTTTTTATTTTTTTTTTCCCTAAGTGACCTTAGTAGGTAGGATGACAAAATGAACAGCAGTGGAATACAAATCATGCAAGCAGAAAGAAAAGAGCACTTGCATTTCAGGCATACAGTTCCTGTGTCTAACAAAAAAGACTGAAATTCTCTCTTCTCCTTCCAACTTTTAAGTGAAGCTTTCTTACACAGAACAGAAAAACAGAGCCAACAAATGCATGCCTATCCAGGTAGTGCCTTGCATTTCTGTGGCAGTTCTCATTAAGCTATCTCAGCAATGAATCCTTGCAACTTAATAACCCACAACAAAGATCATTTATCTTACACAGATATCAGGAAAGACAGAATTAAAAATATATCGTAATCAACCCCAATTCCATCAATTTTCAAAATTTACCTTAAACATGAATGTAACTAAAGCTCTGAATCATTTTGTTCTGGTTTTAATTTTCTATCATGTATTTTCCAGGATTCTGACCAGATTCATGTCACCCGTCACTGGAGGTTAATTGAGGTACCAAGGTTTGCCCCAGGCTCCCTCCATGGCCATCTCCAAGATATCTTCAAGCAGATGATACACAGAACATGTAGGTTGCACAGCTCCCTAAAGCAGTCTATCCTTCTCCACTGACTGTAAATGTGCTCCAGAAGAAGCAGGATTCTGACCTGAAAGCTTCAGTTGCGTTCCTAAAATTAGGTGAGATGAATCCGAGCCTTTGTGTACATTCAGTATAAGTTGCTTCCTGGCTTCCTTTTTTCCAGATATTCATTCAAGTAAAACTTTCATTTTTGTAGGTGAAAGTCAAACAAGGGCAGATTTCTAAAAAAGACCTGCATATATTTGTCTTCTTAGTCATGATGGAATTGCCACACACACAATTTGCTAGGCTTTTAAATTACAACCTCTAATAATTCTTAATTTTTCTCATTTAGGTCTCATTAGGTCACATGCACACTTCTGTGCAAGAACTCCCCACACGCATATCTATCAAAAAGCCAGACATCTAATTGCTCTGCTTTGACACACCAAATAAAAGGGCTCCAAAGCATTATTATTCTACATTGTTTCAGGCACACAGAGAGAGTATTCTGAAAAAAACCCCAACAAACCAGAAGAAAAGCTGCTACTGTAATCAGGCATGATTGAAGGCATTTCCTGTATTTTGCTATCAAACCCAGTTGTTTTTTCCATTACATACTAAGTGAACTTTAGTAAGGTCAAGATACCAGAGAAAAACAGGATCAGAATATCTTTAATCAACTAAAGTTGAGTATTTTAGTCTCTCTCTTTCAGTTGTTTAGCCCTGGATCTGATCCGACATCTCCAAATTTCTTCCTTAAATCACAGATACATAAACCAGGTCAGTCTGAATTTATGATTTAGACAGTTGTTTTCAATGGCATTTAACTTGCTAGCCTTACACTTCCCCTAGCCTAAAGGTCAATCAACCTCATGCTGCGTAACAAGACCAATATTATTTTAATATGATGTAAGTCCAACAGGGGAGATGGGTTTTCGTTCCCCATCACAATACTGAGCAAAAAAACTTCCCTTGCTGGAAGCCTATCATTTCCACCATGGTGATTATTAAGATCAAACATTAAGTTCTGAAATTAATACTATTAAATGAAAGCCAAAGCTGCGATAGCACAGGTGAATTTGATCCAATCTTCTATATTGTTGTTCTGCTGTCACACTAAATGCAGATTATTTTAAGGTATATAGCCCCCTGTCCTGTGCTCTGACCCTGTTATTTTTGGAGAGAAAAAGTATTTATCTTCCATGAATGCCAGATGACATTTTCCTTGTTAATGTAATACAAAAATCAACAAGTCCTTGGAAATGTCCAGTACCAAGCATATTGTTGACTGATTGAAAAAGTGAAAACCAGGCCATGCTAAACGCAGCAATTCTACAGAGAAAGCTTCTGATGCTTCCAGCCATATGGAACTAGTAAGGAAAGAGACCTCAATATGGCTGGTAAGTTGCAACAAGAGCCTAGACCTTTCACCTTGAGAAAAGGTGACCTGTCAAAGATGAGCACAGGCTGTCTGATGATCTGTTGCATCAGGAGTGCCAGAAAACAGTTAAAAGGCTGTGCAGCATTAGAGGTGCTGAGATGGGAGATAGATAGGTGGTTTCTGTGGTGGACACCACAGACAATGAGGCACCTTGGATCCTGGTGATGCCGAAAAGCAGGACTCTCCTTCATTCCCCACCCTCCAGCATTGCCATCAAAAACACAAATGAAGCTTTGACAGCTGTAGACACCCACGAGGAGCGAGGTCTGCAAGGAGAAACTCTACCAGCAGCACACAGTGGATACTGCAAAATGAAAGACAAGTGCTCATGGTGGCTCACTTTTTGTTACGGGGCACTGGGGCGCCCATCTGCCAGCCTGACAGCCAGTCACTGGAGGTGTGCTGCCTTCCAGGAGCTAAGGTTCGGGATGTTGCCCAGAGGGTGCCACAACTGGTCAAGAACACACAATACTCTCCCACTGTTCCTCTTTCATGTGAGCAGAAATGACACCACAGGCTGGAATCTGGGCCACAATCAGGGAAGACCACAGAATTCTGAGAGGGCCAGGAAAAAGTAACTGTGTACATCTTTTCTTCTGTTTTACCACTCAGAGGAAAAGATGCAGCCAAAAATAGACGTATAATGCAAATCAACTTCTGGCCTTGTGGCTGGTGTAGTCATGATGGGTTTTGGCTTTTACGACAATTGGACCATCTTCAGTGACTCTAGCCTGTCAGGGAGGGATGGAATCCACCTGCCTGGAAGAGGCAAGGGAATCTTGGGTAGCAGGCTGACCACTGTGGTGAGGTGGGCTTTAAACTGAAGGACTTTGCAAGAGGGTCCAAAGTGGCAATACTCACGCCAGTGCAACCAAGTGGGGAATGAGCCAGGCAAACCAGAGCAGGGACAAACATCCCTTAGCTGCCTTCCAAGATGAGAAACAAAAGACCAACCAACCATCTCAAGTATATATATACCAATGCATGCAGCCTGGGGAACAAACACAAGGAACAGGAGCTCTGTGCCAAGTCAGAAATATCACAGGAATAACTGAAACATGGTGGGACGACTCACATGACTGGAGATGATGGATGGCTATAGGCTGTCACATAAAGACAGGCAGGGGAGAAAATGAGGAGGTGTCATGCTCTATGTTAAGGAGAAGCTTGAATGTATAGAAGTCAGCTATGGTGATTGTGGAAGCCCTAGTGAGTTCCTTTGGGTCAAGATCAAAATGGTTGTCTCCAAGGGGGATCGTAGAGTAGGCACCTGCTACTGACCTCCAAATCAAGAAGATAAGGTCAACAAAGCAATATTTGTGTTATTTAAAGCAAGCTTTAGGTCAACAGAACCTGACTCTCATGGATCACTTCAACTACCCAGACACTTGTTGGAGAAAAAATACAGCAGCTCATGTATCATCCATCACGTTCCTGGAATGCACAGAGAACTGCTTCCTCATACAAACATTAGATGTGCCAACCAGGAATGACACACTGTTGGACTTGCTACTCGCAAACCAAGAAAACACGCTTTGTAATGTTTCAGTCGGTGATAGCCTTGGCCTAGGCTGATCACCATATCGTTGGAATTTGGGATCTGGCTGAGCACGCTGAAGCTTAGTACTAAGATAAAGATCTTGGATTTTAGAAGAGCAAAATTCAGCTTGCTCAGAGGTCAGTTAGGAGGGATTCCATGGGAAGCTTGCACAGACGATAAAGGAACTGAGCTAGAGTGTTTCAAGCGTGCTTTCCTGGAAATACAAAACCACTTCATCCCCTTTAAAGGTAAGGAAAATTGGCAGAGCAACAGATTTCCCTTGGCTTAGCTGTGAGCTGCTTAAACTGTGAGTCTGCTCAGAAACCAAAAGAGAAGTGTACCAGAGATGGAAATGTAGATGAACACCCATGGAGAAATACAAGGGCATTGCCAGGGTGTGAAGGGATGGAGCTAGAAAAGCAAAAGCTCAGATCGAGCTGAAACTGGACAGAGATGTCAAAAAACACAAGAAAGGGTTTTTCTAGTACCTAACAACAAGCAGAAATAAAAGCTAAAAGTTTAACAGTCCTACTGTTAAACAGGAGAGGTTAGTTAGTTGTCAAGAACACTGAAAATGCAGCGATTCCCAACACTTTCTTCACCTCTATCTTCACCAGCACTGTTCGGTGCCTGGTCTTGGGAATAAGAAACCATGTTGATGAAAACACCCCACCCACTGTTGGTGAAGGAGGAGTTGATGTATAAAATATTACAAGAACTTGACCCCTACAAATCACTGGGCCCTGACAATATCCACCCAAGGGTGTTAAGGGAGTTGGCTGACATCGCTGCAAGGCTGCTCTCCATAATCTTTGAGAAGTCATGGAGACCCCAGAAGACTGGAAGAAGTCTAATGCCAACCCCATCAACAAGAAAGGCTAAAAGGAGGATCCAGAATATCACAGGCCCATCGGACTTAGCTTCAGGTCCTGGGAAAGTTATGGAACAAACCCTCCTGGGGACTATCACAAGTCACATGAAGCATATGATTGGGAAAAGCCATAATAGATTAGGCAAAGGCAGACTGTGTGTGACAAACCTGATTGCATTCTATGACAGAGTAATCTGCTCCACTGATGAGGGGTGAGTGGTGGACGTTGTCTGTGTGCATTTCTGCAAGGCTTTGAATATGGTTTCCCACAGCTTCCTTCTAGAGAAACGGATGTGCTACAGTCTAGATGAGTCCGTGAGGCTGGTGGGGAACTGGCTGGCAGGACACAACCAGTGTGGTGGTAAACAGTTCCTTTTGGAACTGGCAACTTGTCACAAGTGGGGTCCTCCAGGGATCAATACTGGTCTCGAGGCTGTTTAGTATTTTCACCAGTGATCTGCATGATGGGATCAAGTGTACGCTGACAAAGATTGATGTCAATACCAAACTGAGTGGGAAAATGGGCACATTGGAAAGAGAACCATCCTGCAAGAAGACCTGGACAGGCTGGAAGAATGAGCTGACATTACAAAGTTCAACAAAGACAAGTGTAAGGTCTTGCACCTCGGGAAACATAAACCAGGAGTGGAGCATAAACTGTTATCTATCCAGCAAAGGAGCAGCTATGTGGAAACAGATCTGGAGGTCCTGGTGGACAACAAGCTCAGTGTGAGTGAATAATGTGCTGCTGCAGCAAAGAAAAACAGGACACTGGCTTGCATGAAGGGCACCACCAAAAAGATGATGAAAGGACTGAGAAACCTGCCATATGATGAAAGAATGAGAGAACTGAGTTGTTCAGCCTTCAGAAGAGAAGGCTCAGAGACCTTATTGGCGTGTTCCAGTATTTAAAAGAAACAAAAAAGTTGGATATTCATTTTAAATGGAATCACATGGAAGAAAAAGACCATACATTAATGTGTTACTCCTGGAGAGATTCCAATTAGACACAAGAGGAAACGTTCTCATAATGGGAACAATCAGTCATTGAAATAGTCTCCCCAGGGAAGTGGTGGATCCCTCAGTGTAGGACATTCTTAAGATTCAGCTGGACAAGGTGCTGTGCCACCTTGTCTATACTGTGCTTTTACCATGAAAGTTTGTGTCAGATGATCCTTGAGGTCTCCTTCCCACCTGATATGCTGACATTCTACGACTCCCAGCAGCTAGGAAGAAAACCTTGTGCTTTGGTCCAGTTCTGCTACCTAAATGAGAAGTCCAGGCTGCCTGAACTCTGCGATAAGATTGACAGCAACCTTCTTATCTACCTGCTGAATACAGATGCAAACAATGAAGGCTACTCAGTGCTAATACAGGTTCTCTTCTTAAGGTTGTTTATTAAAAGAAAACTAATGAAAAGAAATCGCCATTTCTCAAGGAAGGAACCAGACCATCAGCATACTCCAAGACAAAAACACAGCAAAGATGAAGAGCTCTTAAAATATTACCATCTGCTGGTAAAAGTTAGCCTAAATCTTTTAGATCCTCAATAATGCTTATTTTGTGCTTCCATCCAGAATAGACAGAGCCACTATTAGATTCAGGGGAAAACTGAAAACACGGCAATGTGGGGAACCTATATTATAACTTGAATTGATCTTCTTTATCTTTCACTCCTTTGAACAAACTCTCTATATACACTCTTCTCAAAAGAACATGTTTACAAAAAAAAGAAGAAGAAAATATTTTAGTCTGGCATCCACAACACAGGACATACAATAAAAATGGCCAAACTCAGGTGACTGGGAATTTATCCTGAGAAGCCATTAATGCACCAGCAAGAGCCAATGCTTCAGTGCCTTTTCTTTACTAACCAATGCCCTGTGCACCCTTACGAAGCCCAGAAAGGGTAAAGGAGGAGAGTTGCTGAAGGTTTTTACTTACAGTGTTTCTTTTTATAAAAGAAACCAATTTATCAGAATCCTCTTCCCTGTGCTCCCAAGGGTGTCCTTAGCAGGGAACAAACACAGCTCCCAGCAGTAAGTAGACTCCTATTAAGCTCCATATCATGTTTCCATGGAGAAAAATGCTTTCTTATTCAGAAAATAAAAACTCTGCAGTGAACTTTTGTACAGACATTGATTTTTTCCAACCTCACTTTGGTCTTTTTATGGAAAGTGTTTCCACAGAGTGGTGCCTGTAATATTACACAGAAAGGACTAAATAAATTATGCAGCATAAATTAAATGATGTAACACAGCAAGAATGTTGCTTCCAACAAAATGTTTACTTATATGGAATCACTAGAAGAAAGATTTTAATAATTTTTGCTTCTATTCTGATTTCAGTAGCATAGTTCACATGCCTAAACATGTTTTTAAACAATCACGTGGTCTGAACTTGGGAAGGGTATGTAGGCTCTTCATTTAAAACCTTTTCTAACCCTGCTGTATTTATTGGGGATCAAAACAGCAGCAGTCAACAGCAGGTTAACAGATTTCTGCAGAAATTCTTGTAAAAACTGTGAGTTAAATTTATTTTGTCTTCTAACCTTGTAAAAGCATTCTATTATACAGATAGATTTGTCTGTTTCAAAATTCTGTAGAGTTAATAATTTTCTACTATGTTTGATGGAAGATCACTGCAGTGGAGGGATTCTGGCAAAATTAAGAAGAATATTATTTGTCCATAAAGTATGAAGAAGATGTCTGAAAAAATGGGAGTTGCTTGCCCTTATATGTTGATCTATGCATAAAATAAACTCCTAATGCTGATTCTGAACAGAGGTCATAGAGACTGATGGTTCAAAATTCAAATCTTGCTTTGATATGCAATTAAAAAGGGCTATGTACGTTAATGAAGAGTACTATATTTTATAAGATGCTCTTAAAATTACAATTGTGTAGCAAAATCAAATTACTTTTGCCCCCAACCTCTGCCAGAAAGCTGCACAAACATTTCTAGACAGTCTTTTCATGTGCAGGAAGTTTCGGCTCCAGCATTGTTTCCAAGGTAGCTGCTGCAGCCTTCCCCACAGCTTCTCCAGAAAACATGTGCTTGGGAATGCTACTTTGGCTATAGTGCCAACTCATAATGTCACCACTTAAAATCTACTTATACAAGGCACCCCAAGATTTTTAATTATTATGAATGCAGTGGAAAGATGACTCATGGGTTACTCACATGAAATAAAACATGGTATGACTTAGGAAATTTACATTGTACTCACTTTTACCAGCGTCAAGGTGAGGAGAGTGCTATAGCAATTTACCTTCAGCTATGAAGGAAGAAAGACTACCAAGAGAAGCCAATAGTCCAGCCCAAATGCAAGAGAGAGGCAATTCTGAATAAAGATTTAGGAGGCTACAATATCATTTTAATCTCTAACATTTGGTACTTACTGGGTAATCACTGCATGTAAATGCTAACTTCAGTAGGATTATAATATTAGCTATGGGTCAGCATGGTCTGTTCTTGAACAATTTTGTCAACATGAAAAAAAATTATTTTGGGCCTGAGGAATTATCTTTGTGTCTTCTGCATGACCAGCCTCTTCCGAGATCTGCTAACCAGACTCTATGTTCTGACAAGATCAGAAATTATCCCAAAAAGCTCACAGACGGTTATGTGGGCAAAGACTAGCAAGGAACCTAATTATACAACTTACACATAAAGTTTAATTAAATTATAATGTACCATAAAATCTCTTTGCATCCTTCTGATAGCCTTAAACTGAGCACACTGAGTACAGTTTAAATCCATTGTAAAATTGCTTTGTCCTTCTGGAGTCAGAAGGATGTTTTACTGTAAATAAGAGTCATGATTTTTAAAGAACCAGTCTCTTATACACGAGATAGTGGCTTCTCTACACCCATGTCATGTCATAGTCACATTAATAACATATTTTTGTTATGTATTATCGCATTTTGAATTCCAACTAAAAATGCATGAACAAATGAATCTCTGAGAAAGATTATCAAAACACTTTTCAAACAGAATGGGAGAGAAGTTGCAGAAGTGGTGCTATATCTCTAAGATATGTATACGATATATTAAACTCAGCATTGCCCAACCCTGAAACAAATATGGGTATTGGTTGATGGTCTCTGTAGCCAATTTATAGTCTTGTGTTAAGACTTGATAGCGTAGCAAAAAAAAATATTGAGGGGCACTGTGATTCTCAATTCATACTCATTAAATGATGACACAAAATATTCCATTAGCAATGATACAGGTCCACCCTTTCACTCTTTACTGCCCACTCAGCCCCAGACGTCAATCCTCGCACTGTTTTACTACTCCCATAATTGTGATGCTGTAATTAGGTAAACATAACTGTGTTTGACTGTTTTTAAAATGCATTCCATTATATAAGGTGTGTGAAAAATAAACCCCATTATTATATGTCTTGGCACAGTTTTTTTGTTTTAGTATCATCTCTCTTGGATTGGGTTTATACAGACAATTGTTTTCCCCTAAGAGCACACGTACCTGAGCTCAGGGAGAAAAGTCTGTAGAGGTAATGAGTTATATCACATTTGTCATCTAATTGTTTCTGGCTTTATAAGCTATAGTTTACTAATATCAGTTAATGTTTTGTAGTTATTAATACAGAGAATTTCCAGGATGCTGTTTCAAAATTTCTTCAAGCCCACTTGCTCGTGGACAAAACAACTACTCATCTGCAGATGTTTTAGAAATCATGGTGAAATCTTCTTCCTCTTGGGACATCCACAGAAACTCCAAACTTCTGTCCTACTTTGTGTGCAAGCACATCACTAGCTCTGAACCAGAGCTGACACCATATCCCCTCCTTTTTCCTTTGTGAATTTTCAAAAGGCGAAAAGAGAACCTGCCTAAAACCCGGGGTTGTCCAAAGGGTTTCTCTCCCCTCTGCTTGGGGCATTTCTCACTCAGTGTCTGTGGAAATTAGTTTACAGGGTTTTAACAGAGGCAGCTTCAACAAGCTTGCAATGGAGTGCCTTTAGCCTTGTGCAAGGCATATGATGCTGAGCTGCTCTCTGCTTTCCTCATGCACAATCTGAGGATCCTTTTATGCTAGCAGATATTTAAAGACTTTCATATAAATGAGAATCGGAGCCTTCTTATAATAGTTATGGTCCCTTTGGACCCATTTCAGATTATCAGCAAATGAGCTGGCAGACATTTGCTATGCCTTTTATATCCTCAGTGTACAGTACCATAAACACTTGCTGTCCTCTCACTGGTAGTTAAGTTTAGGCAGATACATACTCAGGCAGTTTCTTAAGTGCCTATTATTTTTGTTCTACAAGTACTCCTCTAGACCTCTTTCAGATTTACTGATGTTTGAAAGCTTTTAAATATCCATTACCCACTTAACTGACCATAGCAATTCCATCTGACTCATTATTTGTGTTAGAATATATTTAGGTATTTTTTAAAACGGGTCTTAATAGACCATAGGATCTCCCTTGGAAACCCTATAATAAATCAAGTAAATACATAGTGAAGTGCCATAATGTTTATTTGTGACTACTTAATTCTATCCTTTCTATTCCATATTTTGAACATATGAAGTTCCTCTGTTCAGGTTATTAGTGACCAAGCTTTCTTCAGTTAATTTTTTTAGGGTACTGCCTCTGTATTATTTAGTTTCATACCCAGGTGCACCTGTACTGGCTGCTACACTGACAATCTACTGTAGAAGCCATTCAATCCTCCCCTTCCCTTGAAGGGACAAGCACATTTCTAATACTGGAATACCTTGTGAAGAATTTTACAATTGCCACTGTCAAATCTACACACATTTAAAAAATGCACACAACCGCATGTAGTGCTTGCATTTGACAGAGTGACATTTTCTGTGTCTTCCACGCATCAGGAGAAGGAAGTTGAAGCCTGGAGGAAAAAGCATACATATGTCATTACCACTATTATTTCTAGCCTCTCACGTTTATTTTCTCTCTCTCTGTCTGCTGTTTTGTACAACGGACTACTGGAAACAAATCCTAGAAGCAGGAGGCAAGAAATGAAGAACCATGAGGTGTGCACATTGTGAGAAGTGCTGCTTGGGATTCTCATAAGCCTCTCTTCTCAAAGCTGGGGTTTACTCTAGAATCTAAAATATAATACCCCCATCATAAGTTGTCTTGGGGGGGTCAAAATTCAAACTGGTGGTGAGAGTAAATTGTCTGTCCCTGGAGTCATCCATCCCTGGGTATATAAAAGTGCAGAAACCACATTATCTCCCACCTCGGTAAAACCTGCCTTGGCATCATCATTATTCCTGCTTAGCCCTGCTCCACATCTGCCTCCTCCACAGGTACGCAATGCTGAGATGATGAAGACTCTTATTTATGATTATTTCTCCTACTGCCTGCTGCTCTGGGCAGATGCTTGTTGAGGCTCTGTGACACACTGGCAGTCAAGGAGAGGGGCAGGCATTACTACCGGCACAAGAGTGATTTACTACCACTCTGGCCTTGTTACTCCTCACCTTTCTCCTCATTTTCAGCACTGGCAGGGCCACTAGAGCCATTTTATTCCACTTTCTGATTCCCTTGGTTAGACTGCACCTTGACTGTCCAAGGTATTTCTGATGTAATACTACCCCTATTTATTCTGGTAGCAATAGAGACTTTGGGGCACTCTCCAAAATGCTGGGGTTCTTACTGGCTGTATTTTCTCTGGTTTTAGTTTGTTAGGCCTATTTAATGAACCTCCTAATGAACGATATTATTTCTGTTTTCTTCCATTTGAGTACAAGTCGTCAGCTAAACAGACATTTTTAAAGCTTTCAAAGGATTCAGTGATAACTCAGTTATGTCAGCTTTTGGATTGGCTAAATTCTCATTTTTCACTACCTTTGCTGTGTTAAGCCCATGGCAGGGTGTTTAAACTAGATCATCTTTAAGGTCCCTTCCAACCCAAACAATTCTATGGTTCCATTATTCTGTGATTCTTTCTTGAGAGAAGCATCTCAAGAGCACAGTAAAATCTTTGTTAAATGCCTATCACCTCAGAACCACGTTTGCTGTGCACTTCTCTGCATTACTGTGAAACTTTGGCAGATGCATTCAATAGCATGCAAAAAGGCAAAGCCTCACCCTTAATGTGTCACAATTTCAACACCACTGCAACTGGGTTATTGAAATATTTTCATTGTTTGAAGACAAAAATGACTGAAGGCCAGAGTAAAATTATATTTTAACTTTTGCCTATTAGCAGTAGAATTACATGTAGGAAGCACCTTCAGATTTTTAATGCACTGTGAAACAGAAAGAGTTCTCTTTCTTCTATTAGAAAATTGTTTGCAGAGTATGATTTCGTTTGAAACTTGTGTATACTATTCTGCAGAAACAGCGCTGTGTCTCAGCAGTTTAGGAAAACTCTTGGGTTTGTCCTGTATCAGTACAGTTCAGTTTCACATGTGCTGCAGCTCTAGTGGATTTTTATTTTGTTATGTTTCTCTCTGTTAAAATCTTCTTATCAAACACTGAGAGATAACACACATTTTTTCCTGTTATAAAGACACAAACATCAATCATCTAAAATCAGTGACATTCACCCAGAAATAAATACAAATATGCTCTGTAACATTTCACTGCTATTATCTGTTGAGAGGCACTATCGCCTTTCTACTGAGGGTACCGGAACATGGCTGCCCTCACAGGAATGTAAACTCGGCATTAACCCTGGCAGATTCCCACTCCCTGCTCACTCTCATTTAACATTAACTCACTCCTATACTGTTATCGGAAGGTAAAGGTCATAGCTTTATTTACACAATACAGCACTATACAAACTGTAATTAAACAAGAAAATCTTGCGCCAAATAAACATGAAGCAAAAAAACAATGCTGACCTCTCTACCAAGAACTCCCCCTGGAAGTACCTCGTCGTTTCCCAAATAAGGTTGATGGTGCTGGTCTATCCTTCTAAATATTAACTGCCCAGCCCTGCCCCCCCCCCCCCCCACATACCCAACTCCCACGCAACAGCCAACTAAGGACTTTTCAATGTTCCAAACCCAGGAGAAATTTATAAAGCATTCTACTGTTGGCAAGACCATGTGGTTCATATCCTATTCCCACAGCCTTTACTCATCCTTCCACAGCTGGAAACCTTGTCAAACGCTCTTCTATAGGACAGAGCCTTTAGCACAATACATAAGCTGGGCAGATGGCAGGGTAGACTCTCTCGGCCCGAATGCTAGAAGCCTGGGAACCAGCCCTCCTTCCTGCTTCTCATCTCCCTCAGCTCCGTTCCTCTCCACCCCGGCCCACTGCCTTTTCCTGCAGGGAAGACATCCTGCTTATTTATGCATTTCATGACTGCTGGCCTGCCTAGATCCAGCAAGAAAAAGTGCAAAGAGGGCAGGAGGCCACTGACTAAAATCCCGTTGGAGCTCACGTTCAGTTTTGGAAACCAGACCAGGCAGAGCAGAGAGAGCATGGATGTAGTCCAGGGCGTAACCCCGGTCAGGAGCACTGGTCAGGTGGTGTGGCCTGGGCAGCGGTCCCTGGAGACACTGGGACTCCAGACACACCTGCTATGGCACAATTCACTCCTTGCTTCCTATTTTTACTGAAGGTGATGGAAATAGTTTGTTGCTCACTTGGGCCAGAAGCAAACTGTAACTTCTCTGTAGGAGACTGCTGCAACAGGCAGTTTATGTGGAGAGGAGCTTGGGTTCAGTATATTCCTCTACTTAGGTGTGAATAGACCAGATGAGGGTACAAGGTCTTGCCCTCTTTCATGGACCATAGCTACAGCACCAATTTAAGCTTTAACTATTCAGAGTTGCAATAAGATGACCTTTACATGTTTAAATCAAAATTCTCCATGTTTAGCTTTGCATTAAAGAAAAAAATAGTGGGGAGGGGAATTTTATTTGGCTGCTGCCACTCAGAAATAACACAGGAAGGTAACTTGGGAGAATGATGACTTTTAATATGTTAACCACTGACCATGCAACGTTTTCATCAGTGTAAATATAACTCCTCTTTACTCTGCCAAGGTTGCACTGAATCATACAACCACCAATGAAGTCAGACATTCTAAATAAATATTCTTATTTCACATAAAAACACACTAATGAAAGTGCTTTTAATTTTAGGTAGCTCTTCTTTCTGAAACACTGGTGTGTACTGCCCTGATAAACAGGAATGCTAGGAAAAATGATCATCCAGGGAAAAATTCAGTTAGTGTTCAAACAAGTTCTTAGGGTAGTTGCGTACGGAAAAAGCCCGGAGGTACTCAAGGATTGGCATCAGCATATTTATATCCACATTTGCCTCAATTCAGTGTTAATAAATCCTTCATCACAACCAACACAATAATTAGAGAGCGCAGAGAGCCTCAGAAAGCTCCAGCAAGTTACAGGCTGGGTTATTCCTTCATATTGCTTAGGAGCATAATAATGCCTAGTTATGAATAAAGACTCCTTCGTGACCAGGTGCTGCATGATTTGAAGGCAACATCTTACAGATCCTATATTTGAAAAGAAAACAATCAATCAACCCAAAGCAGGTGACACTAATTTCCCAGTTAAGTTTTTATCCTTTCAGGTGAACTGAAATTGTGTATTCAGTTTCTTTCTTTTGTATTTCAGAGGGAGTGCTTGAATGATTATGGAGGGTGCCAGAGAACAAGCAACATGCAACCACTGAAGCAATGTTTACAGCTCACCCAGCTATTTCCTAAATCAAGTATGAACTAGGGACACTGTCAGTTACAATTGTGAAGAGGTACCCCGTTCTAGTGCTGACCTTCCTGCCTGGGGGGACGACAGCACTTTGTAGGTATTTCAGGCCAGAGCACGCCACTTGTGTCACCTCAGCTGAACTCCTCCTGAGAGTAGAGACAGCCACCCAGGTACTCCTGACCTCAGCCCAACAACTGCAAGTGAAACAAGAACACGCCACGTTTACATGTATCTGCAGAAAGGGCACAGGAATGTTGGAAGTCAGTACAAGAGGGCAGTACAGAACTGACAGTTTCTTAAAACACACAGTTTGTTGCATCTGCCCTATATGAGAATATATACTAATATATTTTATATAGATAAAATATGTATTACTGTATTATGATAACTGACTTTAAATAAACCGGACTCCAGGGGCAGGTGACACTGAACATAGTCCCCAACCTTTCATCACCAAGTCCAAACTCCAGTCCAGCTCACCAGCAAAATCAAAATGAGATTCATAGCCTAGTCCTTAATTCTTGAAGCTTGGATACATTTTTTCAAAGTGGTGCAATTGCATAACACCAACAAGGACAAGTGCCAGAAAATGCGATTGAAATTTCTCTAGTGTCTGATTGACTCTACTTGTATTATCAGGCCCCAGCCTGACATGTGCCTGAATAGCTGAATGCCAGATGAGAGGGAAGGTGGCAAGGATAATGTAAATATTGTTATTAGGCTGTTGAAGTGTTTTTGACACAACAGTAACATCATATCTTTAAAAATGCCACACTGAAAATTACCCTAAAATTTATCTATCACACAAGATGCATTCAGTAACAGGAATATCTTTATATATAAAAATTGTGAGGTTCATCTTTATTTCCAGCATAAACTCTATACACATAAGGAAGATAAACATAAGGAAGATATATGCAATTCAAATAAGCACACTGGTAATTGGACAAGTCTGGGAACATCTGCTGGACCAGCTGCGAAGATGTGAACTCAGAGAATAATTTCTATTGCCAAACAAGGAGCTGGCTTTCTCTTTGAACTTTAGGGGAAACGAGGATAAACTAGTTATTATAAAAGACGATCATTTTGTATCATCACAGCACTTTCTATAAACCTAACCAACAAGCCAAAGCATGAGCTAAAGCTAGTTATTTACTTCCAAAAATATAACTTTGTTTAGCTCCAAACAAATACTTCCACATACAAGGCTGAAAAAAGATCAGAAGGTATAGCAGCTATTTTGAAACCTACATTTCCATCAAACATCTTAGTTTATTTATATATTCCCCACTTTCCTTGAAGTAGTGCCCACATAAGCAGCATTTCCCACTTTGGAGAATAACCATTAATTCCACACCACAATGTTTTTTCTAGAAATATAATTACACAGAAGGCAAGTATCTTTATTAAAATATCTGAAGGCATGTTAGGTAGTTATGACTGGTAGTTATTCAGGGCAAAAGTTTTTTATTTTCTTTTTTTTCTTTCCCTTTTCTTTCCTTGTTTGCCAGCTAATAAGAGCTTTGGAGATGTAAAGGAGTGACTTGATCCCAATGCATTTTTAACATAGTAGTAAACAGTGCAGTGAGGTATGGAATAATTAGGCTGAAACTGTTCTGTGCAAGACAACTATTCTTACATAAGCTTGACATCAACAAATGCATTTTCCCAGGGCCTGGCATACTGTGAATGAATTGTAACATTTTCTTACAATTAATTATTTTAAAATAATCTCTAATTTCTTCTTGTACTTTATAGAGTAACTGGGATGTACATTTTACAAATATTTGAAGTTCCCAGTATCCCACAGTTTGGAAAATGAATTCTTCTTACGGACAAAGCTATGTCAAGATCCAAAAGCCTATGTCAAAACAAAATACAACTGAATCTGTTCCTAATTTCTTCCTGTTGGTTTTCATAGTTTATGCTTTCACCCTACAACTCATGTTCTCTTGTCTCTTCTGATAATGTGCCCAGCATGACATGCCATTTAGAAATTCAGTGTCATACTCTAACATGCAAAGGACATGTCAGCAGAGTGTCTGAATCAGACGTTGTAGTACACTGTGAAGTTTAAATTATGAAACATTGTCTCAGAATGACATTCCTCTTGTGATGGATGCACTCTGCTGATAAAGTCATAGAAAGAATGCAGACACACGAAGCGATTCAATGCATCCAGCTGGGAGCCATCACATAGCGAAAGCTACATATAGGACAGGGGAAAAGAGGTAGGAAGGAAAGAGTAGAGAGAGAAAAGAATGTGTCTTAAGGGATGGGAGCAGTGAAGGACAGGGGGTGAATGAATGTGCATTCATATAAAGAAGGGAGATGTAATTTTATACCAATTCTTTCTACCTGGTTCACAGAAGTCATTAAACTGACTGCTAATTACAGAGTTTCTACCTCTAGTTTCCAGGAAGAAGAAATTAGCTAAAGTATTTTATAGAAACAAATTCTCAAAATCCTTCACTTTTCCAAGTGCCAAACTTGTCTGTTCCCCTTATGACAGATGTAAATTCTGAAGTTGCCACATTCTATTATGGGAATGTACAAATACCTAGCTTTGGAAATAAATGCAGTCAATGAATAAATAATATGACATGGGCAGGAAAAGTAAGAAATACGTTGGATCTTCAGCACTTGAAAACAAACCCATGCGAAGTATCAGGGCCAAAAGTACAACCCAATATGCAAATATCACACCAATGTTAATAACACGATGGAGATTAAGAGCTGCTATGTCTCTGGAAAGGAGATGCCTTTGAGAAATTTCCCTTTGAATCTCTTTGTATGTGGGAAAGCCAATTGCTTCTAATGGAACTTACAACTCAGACTTGGTTACTAAATACTTAATATTCCATTCTCAATTTCTAGTACTCTGAAGACCTGCCTTTATATGAATCCAGGGATGTGACAAATTCTACATCCTCATCTTGATGTTTCTGCTCATGAAATTTGAGACTGCCCGCTCCTGAGATGACTACCTCAAAACAAAACTGGTAACTTGAAAGAGGGTAGGAATATCAAAGGACAAAACAGAGCTCAGTCAGATCTGAAGAACTCAAGAGTTTTTACTAGACAGGACAGAGTTGTATTACAAAACCTGTTAAGCAAGCTGCTTGTGAAAGCCTGAATTTATCACAAGCAATAACAGGCTGCTAAAAACAAATACAAACAGAGAGGAAGCGTGAAATGACAAGATAAAGGATTTAATAAACACATTAACATCAGGGTGAAATTTTTCAAAGCGAATCCTTACTTTTAATAATAAAGCCTATCCTTAAATGCATTCTTCATCCCAGCATAACAATATGCACTTTTTGTGTGTGTGTGTGCATGGGAGTTGAAGATTAGACCGGGGCCAGAGGGGGGGGTTCAAATACATGCAGGGCACTTGAAAGCAAATCAGAATTGTCTCCAAAGATCCACTTCCTGCTGGTGACTAAACCTTCACTCAAACAGTCAAGAGGAAGGGGCATAAGCAAAGCATTGCAAACGACCATCCCGATTGTATCGGAGTGGAGACAACTAAGACAAACAAACTCAGGAAGTGGCAGGGAGTTAGAAACTGAGAGGAAATCTATGGCACAGAGAGGAAAGTGAAGAGATTGCACAGATCTCCAGAAAGGTCACCTTTGGGTCTCACTGTGCCAAGCTTTTTCAAACCCACTTTATTTGGACTAGAACACAAAACTGGCACACACAGCTGGCGACTGCTGCAGAGGCTATTCAAATGTTAAAATGATAAACAGCCAAAAAAAAAAGTTCTGTGTAAGCAAATTGGAACAAACAACTAATCTAAATCTGGTTGCTAAGAGATGGAGGATTTCAGCCAAAACCATCCTGAAGCCTCAAGAATACTTTATTTTTGATCAAAAGAAGTACCTGTAGATGACGCCATGTTGGTGAAGAAACATGAGTGCTGATGTGACCTCTGCAGCATAAAAGCGGGATCGAGGTTCGTCAAACTTGCGTGAACGCTGGATTTGAAACATTAGGTCTCCTCCATTTACATATTCCATGACGAAAAAGAGGCGGTCCTGAAATTAATTAAAGAGTGCTATTTAGCTAATTTATTTCAGTGACATAAAGGACTGCTTGAAGGTACACTTTAAGTGACTGGAGCATTTACATCAAGAAATAAAAGAAACTAATGCTACAATTCTGAAAAAGGAGAAAGCTGACAACCAAACTCCACCAAACCTAAAGAAAATGAGATGTGTCTCAAAGTGAGAAATGGGAAAAAGGTAATCAAAATACTGTATTAAAGAACATACGCACATAAACCTCCACACATCAACAAATACATATGGAATTACAATCAATTACATATAATAACAGAGATACTTAACTGATGTTGTTTCTTTTATCACTTAGCCATAACCAAAGCATCTTCCCCAAATTACATTAAAATTATTTAGAATTGTTAAACTATAGAAACCAGTGCTGCCAATCTCAAACATTTACATATAGTTTTTTGAATTGTCTCAAACGCTCATAAAAAATGAAATGGAATTATATTATTAAAATACTTATCAGGTTCATTTTATTTTTTTCTAATGCTTATCACTTCCATGTTCAAGCTTTCAAGCCTGTTTCCATGATGGAGGACTAGAAACGAACTTTCCTTGAGAATAGCAACTGAGATTCTCAGGCAGTCACACCATTAACCCAAAAGTTAAGCACTTGTTGAAACAGTCAGAACTGAAAATATCAGTAAACTAAACGTGTGCTTGGCATCTTGAACCATTTATTATCTAAACTGGCAATGCAGTTGAAGGCACAAGGAAAGAAATGTCACATGTCGGCTTGATATAATTTAGATCCTATTTTTTAAGTGTTTCTTAGAAATTTTCATGTTTTCCCCTAGTCTGTACTAACTTCCCCTGTATCTTCAACTCCTTGCCCATTCACTCTTGGTGAATGCCTACTTCACATTATTTCCTTACTGTTAATTATCTACATCTATATGCACATGAGTTTAGTTAGAGGTGGAAATAATTCTGATGTGATGTGACACAGACATTTCTTCCTCTGGTCAAGCGATTCACAGGTGTGTGAGCATGGGACTACACCCCTCTGCAGCTCTGATGTCACACTGCAGTTTGGCTCTAGCTCATAGTGTCTGGTGGGCTGGGTTGAAGAAAAGGTCACAAGATGTGACACTGCTTTGGACAAGGAAAAACAACAGAAGATTGAAGTTAATCAACCTCCCCCAAGTGAATCCGAGGCTGCAGATTACACAGTTTATATATATGAATTTAGAAATTCATAACTGTTTGTCATTTGTCTTTAATCATTTACTCTGCAACTCAGACTCAGAGCATAGTGCTTAAAAATACCATAAACTTAAACGTGTGCATTAATCCTGCTCATGAAGTGCCTAAATGTTATACTTATCAGGGATGCTTCCTGAAGGAGGCTAGAAATGTTTGTCTGACTTTTTGCTGATTACAGAAAGAGGACGCAGAAAAAACCTGTGCCTTTCCCTCTCTATCTTAGGAACACACAAACTGCCAGACTGGATGAAATTTGGAAAGCCAGGTGAAAAGGTGTTCTTGCTAAAATATTGTTAATGGCTTTGGTACATTTTCCAACACCTTTCTTACCGTTTCCTAGGAAGAAAAACCTACTGAAGAATAGCATCAAAGCTTCTGGCTGCATCATACACTCAAAAGAGCATGGATTCAGGGCCATGCCTTTGTTCTTTCTGTAATGCTCAGTACTGCTGATATGAAATGTTCAAAATCATAATGCAGACCTTCTGACATGAGTATAGGGTTTAACTATCACCCTCCTTGCTTCTTTAAGCAAAAATATGAGTCCTTGTGCTCTCTGTCTGATTTATCTTTGGAACCAATAAGAATTACAGACTTGCTTTTAAAAGAAAATCTGACAGTTCTCAGATGGTGTCAGGATTTCAGAAGCTAGAGCTTAAGGATAACACCAACACAGCCAGTTTTGGGATGAAGTCAGTCAAAAGCATACCTGTATTGCTACTGGAATATAACATAAGAGGATGCAACATCCCTATGAAGAGAACGCAGGAATCGTCCTTTGTTAGCCTTCTCACTGCTGCACCACAGACTATGCCTGAAGAGCAGTTTCCAGCATCCCTTTGCAGCTCTTTGCCTAAGATTATCTCACATGGATACGGATCAATGTTTCAAGCATAAAACCCATTGGACTGCAGGCTGAGGAGAGCACGACTAACACTTGGCTAAAGTAACTTCTCCTAACACTTGATGAAATTGAACTTTCTTACATTGCTGTTTTAACCTTTCTAAAGTCAATAGTCTGGACATGAGTGGGCACAGGCAGGAAAAGGAAGCTGCAATTCCCATTCTCCTGAGCAGCCAAACTCATTCCCAACGTTGTTATCATTTTGCTGCACCTTTATCACAAGTAGAAAACAAACAATGTGAAATGATGGTGCTGTGCCTTACAGCTGTGACTCCTAAATGGTGACCCTCAACTTGTCATTGAGATGGGAGCTGCTGCTCCCAACACTGATAGCACTAGAAAAAGATTGGTTTACACAATTGTATAGATGAGGGCCATTTGTCAGGATATACATTGTTTCATTCTCATACTAAATGCCCTGTGTTTGATCCAAACAGAGCCAATGCTTTTTGTGACATTCACTAAATGCCTAATTGCTGATTATAAACATCAGAATTGTGTTTAGTTAAAGCTTCAAGTTCTTTTATTGTAGTCAAGTCTTTCTTAGGTCAGTTCCAGTTCAGCTAACTGAAAATTTAACCTGGACTCTTTAGCAGAGTGTCTTGTCACCAGTCTGAATAAAAGAATCAAAAAGGAATATTTAGCAGTATTTTCTGAGCTGGGCACTGGTATCTATCAATTATCTATCTATCAATCATCGATCCTGTTTCATATCTTCCTTGTGGTGCACATCCCATTCTCAGTTTGAGAGAGTATTTCTGACAGATTCTGCAGCTCACGTGACAATGTCATCAAAAGTATACCTACTAAAAGCAGAATTAACAGTTCAATAATTGAATTTTCTCTGTTACGGATTTTTTCTGCTACACACCTATATTTCAAGTCACTTTTCCAGCTTTCCTCAGTAAAGTTTCCCAGTGAGAATTCACAAAAAAAAAGTTAGTTTGAAAGTTCTCTTCTCTGTTTACAGTGAGTCTGGGAAAGCCCACTAGCTCGCAGTAAACAGTACAATGCACAAGTACAGCAGACCACAATTTCAACATTAGAAGGTATCATCATTTTTTGATTAAATATGTTCAGTCCCTGTGGAAACTACTTTTTTAAAAGCACTCTTTGGTCTTTCTTTTTGGTCAGGACAATGACACGATCAGCTGAGATTCAAATTTACATGAAAAGATGATGCAAGAGAAGAGACAATATTTTATGAATAGGAGCTGAGATTGGCAAGTCCATTTTTTAAATTTCCATAATCTCAACAACAGACACACTATTTTGATTTTTGCTACTCAAACTTTTTTCCGTATCTTTTGTCAAAGGTTAATGATCAAAATATAGGTTCCCAACCCTCTGACTACTTCCTTGCTGTCATAATGTAAGCACACACACAGAGTGACCCAATGAGACCCCTCTGAGTTCAATGCAGAGAGGACGAAATCCTCTCACTAGGAGTAAAATAATCATATTATTCCTGACAATATGCATCTTGCTACGTGTACGACCAGGAGTTATTCAAATATTGAAGTAGGAGAACAAAAAGTGAACACCCTTAAGAATTATACATTAAGGGACAGTGCAGCATTTACTCAGTTAAAAATGTGATACAAGGTATGACTTTATTATCAAGTGTGTTCCAAGAGAAAATTGAATGAGTTTGGTTTGGACTGCATTATTTTTGGACTTTGTTTTCATAATATTTTGGAAGTATGTTTTGATGAATAAAATAAATGTAAAGCAGTCCTGGGAACTCTTTAATTATATAAACTGAAATAAAAGGCAAAATCACAAACAAAGACATTACAGATTAATCCTCTCTTGGCATCTATAAAGCAAAAAAACTACTGCAAAGTAAGCTAATATGTTTTCTGAAGTAAAGTAAGCTAATATGTTTTCTGAAGTAATTTGATTCTTTTTCAGGGTTTATTTCAGCCCTTAATCATACCTGCTTTTCCTTGAATTTCTCGAAAGATATGGTTGAATGAGAATACTTAGAATAACAAATGGAAAGAAAAGCAGAGCAGAGTGCATGGGTAAGAGATTTTAAAAGCAAACTGCATGAAATAAACAGGCTAGAAGTCAAAACCAAAAAAGTTCAACTTCACTCTGAATGTCTGTAGTATTTTCTGACCATATATGTAACTCCTATACTGGAATGTATAATGCCTGTCTTAATATCTCTATGATTCCAGTCTCACCTCTCAACTTTCTTGATTGAGAGTCTCCTACATCTTTTGTGTCATCAAAATTGGACACCAAAACAAACTTTTTTCTAATCTTTTTCCCTATCACTATATGGAGAAGTATGCTCACTAGTTAAGTAGAAACTTTGTTTCATCTCTCATTCCACTCCTTTAATTTTATCCCAGTTTAATTTTTCATCCTTCTTGACATTCAAAATAGTCATCCTTTGCTCTACAGTAAATATTTCTAATTAATACTTCACACTTTATTCTGATTATTGCCATTCTCCAAGTTTTTCTTTTAGTTACATATATTTTTTGTTCATATCTATGCATTATGTACACTCCCTGCCAGTTTATATTTGCTTGGGTTTAAATGCTACGAGTTTCACTGGATAGAGGTTCTACCTTTTTTTCCTTTTGGAATAATGTACATGTTTTAAATTGGGAAAAGGAGGGAAGATTTTCAGAAACATCAATAGCAATAAAATCTAAGGACATAACAGATTCAATCCAGCTCCTCTTTGTGGAGGTGTGATTAATGACTGAGACCTTCCTACTAGTAAGACCAGACAATCTTGCCAATCAGTTCTGATTTAACAGATGACACTATACAGTCTATTAGTTGTTTAGATGTAGAATAATACCATTGTTAAGGAACAAGCTTCTACGTAAACCCTCTATGAAAGGTTAGATGTGGAAAGACTTTGATGTATTGTTTACATTAATTATTGTGTAGATCTTAAAAGACTTTTAAAAAACTGTTATCAGTCATTAACCCATCTGTCCTTCGTTTGTTTTCCAATTAAAATCTCATTAACATTAAATTGCAGTCTAAAGACAGTCCATTGATAGACATAAGACCATGTACAATTATCACTTCAATCTGAAGAATACAAAGTTGTTTTTTTCCTTTCAAAAGGAGTCCTAGCATCTAGGGGACCCAACATGCAGTTCAACACAGCCTCATTACTGAAACATCACAAAACAAAAATGAATCATGCAGTCTGTCTTCCAGTTTCAAAACTGAGATGTGCATCCACAGCACAAGCCTGAGGACAAACCACTACCGTTTTTTGTCTCCCAGTTCAACTTATACAATACTTGAAATCATTTGGGAAAGGCAGGAACATGGACTCAAACAAAAGTCACAATTGATAAATCTTAGTAGCCTACTCCAACAACCATTTTTTCCCTCATTTACATTTTCAAATAACTGGCTGTGAATCAATTCTTCCTGATTCTCATTAGTTCCCTAAACTAAGTTCTTTGCATTAATACAGTTTTTTCCTCCCAATTTCAGAAAGCTGCTTTTGAATTAGATTTCTTCAGAGGCCCCTGAAAGTATCAAGGAAACTAATAAGTGTATCAAATACAGGTAAATGTAAATGTAAAATACTTCACATTCTAATGGATTACTGTTACATAATGGAATATGTTTAGACACTAAACTTGTTGCAAAACAAAAGTCAAGGATAAAACCTTATTGCTCAAGAACTCAGGTAAATATATCACCTTGGTATGCTCTGTAAGATGATATTTTATTCATCTCATGCACGTATGGAATTCTTTTTCAACTAGTACAAAACTGTGATTACTTAAGTCTATTTAAACAGGATGCTCAAACAGTTTGTTTAAAATTACCTAAAACTACAGCAACTGTCCCACCCCTCAGAACTTAAATAAACATTTCCTGCTTCTGATGGAAATTGCACAGGCATACTGTACACAAAACTATGAGCAAACCTTCACCACCCTGAGATGCAGAGTAACCAGGATGGCAGATTCATCTTCCACAATCCCAGCATTAGCAGAGACAAACCCCAGAGAAAAACCAGGTACAACACTAAAGAAAACAATAAGAAGCTCTCTCCTCTTCTTGTGATTCCTTTTTGAAGTTCACAGTAACAATCTCCAAAAGGACACATTATCTGTCCCTGATTTCAGTGTTTATACTCGGAGCTAATTGTGTTGTTTTTCCTGTTTTGTACTAGGGCTTTCAAGGAGTTCCAAATATGAAAGGAACAATTTCTACGAATCCCATATTTCTTGGAATGAATGACCTGTACAGAGAAACTGCTATCTTAAATTTCACATGAGCTATCTGCATCTTTCACTTAACACAAAATACACACGTTCAGATTTTGTATTGGAGGATTTTTTTGTCAGCTGGGCACACCAAATTTCTCTCAAGCTGGTGAATACTATTATAGTTAGGGCTTATTGCTCAGTTTTACCTATCTTTGTCCAGTATTTAATTTCAAAGCCACTTTTTTGCCCTTGGAAGAATTGTCTCATAGTTAAAATAGAGACCAGAAGGTCAGAGAACTCCACAAAACTGGATAAATAAGTCTTGCAAGGTCACTAAGTTTATCCCACAGTTGACAGGCAGGATCAGCTGTACCTAACCCAAGGGGAACTAACCTTTCAATGCTGCAAGGCAGTCTCTGGACACTATAATACAGACATCTAAAACTGTGAACCTGAACAGCCCTGCTGAGTGGACTCAATTTAGCCCGCAAAGGCCTAGAAGCAGGAGCCTCTGCTAGTCTGGTCTGCCACAGGGCAAATGGGTTTGTCTGCACTCTATTGCAGTGGAGTCTCATTTCTGCCAGAAATGCCCTGCTCCTTACTCAGTCCCCTTGTCAGCAGCAAAAGCCAGTAGTAAATAGTATTCCTTCAACATATTCTGCCTTGCAGGTCAGAAAATTGTATCAGTTACTAAAATTAAACTGATCTTCTCTTAAAAATCACCACTGATAAGCACTCCTTGACCACCTCTAGCAGTTTGTTTCACTATGTATAGAAGATGCCATCAGGAACTCTTTCACTGCTGCAAATCATTTGCATTACTTTTTATTCTAACCTTATTCAAACTATCAATTCCTAGCTGTGCTGGAAGTCATATAATACCTTTAGAGAAATATTTCTGTGCTTTCCACCTTTGTTTCTTGTGAAAACAACGGTTACTGTTTTTTCTTAATTTTACAAAATTGGTTACAGAATATTTCTATTCTGTTTGTAGAGACCTCAAATATTATGTTAGCTGAGAGCCTGTGGGATAAACACTTGTAAAATCTTGAGAATGGTTTCAAGAATAGCTGGTCTTTCTTGAGACACTGGAACAATTCTCAAAAATCCCTCTCTACCCCATCATACCATACCACACCACATGAATGGCCAGAAAAAGCTACAAATCAAATGCAACTACTTTTCAAACAGTGCTTTTAGAAACAGTATGGAGATTCTCAAATCCTTTACAGTATATTACTGTAAGGACTTGCCTGCAGCATTTGCTCATATATGATGTGAGTTTGTCTGAGATCTCTGAATGTCGTAAAGCAGTCCTGGTATGTCCCTTCTGTCATGGGAGATTTATGTTGCCTCCCTATGGAGTATCAATGGATACTGGAACAGAATGGGGTTCTTAACACGTTTTTCATGCCCATAACATATCCCATAGTACCATTCAAAAAGGAAAACGTGGCTTATGTTATGTACCTTGAGATAAATTGGCTGGCTTGGGTGGGGGACTTACTGTACACCAGCAGTAGGTCACAGAACCATGGAAATAACAAGTTAATGATTCAAAGCAGGAAATTTTATCCAGGTTCTCATGGACATCACCTATTTGCAAAAAAATCAAGGGATCATTAAATTTTACCCAGACTGGTACTCCAGAAGAAAGTCTGATTTAATGAGAGCTCCAACAACATATCCAGCAGTACTCTAAAACTGTCAAATGAAGAGAAATCATCCTGTCCCAAGTTCATAGAGAGTGAAAAAATGCACCATTTGTTGATCACCTCAGCACTAGTACTTCTAGAAAAGTTTAGTTGATTTTTTGAATGACTGAAAGACTCTAATCCCACATTAGTGTGGCAAGCAAAATTCACTTTGACATCACTTTTGAAATGTGTAAGTCTACAACTGTACCGTAAATCTTGGAGTATGAGAAAGAATGCTTATGAATAAAATCTATACCCTAGACTCTGCAACCAGCAATCATATATAGCTCACATAACAGATGAACATTGCATCCCTCACACTGGGCTTTTTCCTGTACAATTTATGAACACCTGATCCTGACTACAGTTTTCCCACTGTTTTCTCCAATAATGAATTCTGTCAGATTACCATCTAGACCAAATTTACTATGCATTGGATTAGTCAGTTTATCAGGCTCATACTAGGTCTAGTAAAAAGAAAATATCATTCAAAATTTAATTAATCCTGTTTTTTTTTAAAAAAGATGAAATTTAGAGTAATTCAATGTAGCACAAAAACAGCAGGTGGAGAGTTGTCAGCCTGCTCTCCACAGAGCTGTCGTTTAGCTCACTGAGAATATGATATAAAATCGTAGCTCTGAGCTGTTTGAGTAGACAAAAATTTCATATTAAAACCCTAAAATATTATCATGTGAGTGCAAATATGTTCATTTTTTTACTTCCTTCTTGCTTTGAATTTAGAATTAACAATTACAATTTTGGCTTTTGTTCTTCTTGGTCACTGATGGATAGTATACCTCCCACCCATGTGAATATTTTCTATGTGACACCTCTAACATCTAATTTTATGACACAGTACCTACAGGTATTAGTGGTGAGATTCACTTTAGCTCAGATGGGGTTTAGATCAGGATTAAATTTTTAATGCTGTAATATACGGGATTTATTAGCCAAGGGCATGCAATGAAAATGCTGAACAAATTATGTGCATTTCCATTTCATCAGCTCAATCCCCTACCTTCTTACCTTAGAAATTAACTGAAACAAAAAGACTTCTTAATTTGAGAAAATCTTCAACCCCAAATTATCCTGAAGAGATATGTGTTCAGTTGTCACTGGATTTTTCTGGGAGCTGGTGCAAATCTTTCAGTGTGCCCCTCACTGTGGTGTTGGTAGCTGTGAGCTCCATGGTGAGCTCAGGGAAGGAGTGCTCCCTGGACAGCAACCCCACTCCCTGCCTGCTCCCTGAAAGCCAAGCAAGCTCCAAGAGCAAGGACCTCAGGAGTGTCCCAGCTTGTGTAATATTGTTCTTGTGCCCTTCCTCTCATATAAGGGAGAAACACAACTGGAATCCTATGCAGAAATGGCGTGTTTTGTAGTTCTAGTCACTTCAAAAGGGCTATCAAGTAGGAAAAGCTTCTCAGGCCATTTCCCTAATACCTTCATTTGATGACAGATAAGCTGTGAAAAGCGCCTTTTATGAAATTCTTTGATCTCATCTTCTTTTGGTGTTGTTTGGAAAAAAGAACTGTTCTGGTGAGATAATTTTAAAGACCTCTCATTTAATGGCCCGATGCACATGGCAGAAAATTATATCAAGCCTGCAAAATGTCATTATGCAGAAAATGTTACAATGTGCAGGGAGCTATTAATATTCCTTTGTTCTGATTCATATAGGAAAAATATAAACACTGTCTTCCAAATAGAACTAACTATAAAGTTTTTGAAGGCACCTAAGAACTTCTGAGAACAGCCTTTAACCTGTTTATATTCTGCCAAGGAGCTTAGATAGAGATTGCACATATCCTACGTGTCTCCTCAGCCCCTAGGCTGGCTCTGGTACCTTCCTTGTCTTTGCAATTCCTGTTTCCTTATACTGACTGGGCATCTATTTTATGTCTTTGAGCACACAGGGAAACATATCAGATCCTACAAAACTAAAAGGGAACCTGGAGAATGCAACCGGTTGGTCCAGCAGCAGTGATATCAGAAGGAAAAGGAACCCATTTAAGGAAGATAATGAACATGACACGACAAAGTACTCATCCGGCAACGAGTTTCTCAGAAATTATCCAATATTGCGAAAAAACCCCCAACCAGCAGTCATCGGCTGAGTGGGCAAGTTCTTATATCACAGTCATGATGTACTGGCAACAGTGCTTTTTGTTTCTAGGAATGCAGTCAGCTGACTGAAAGGCAGAAGTTGTCTTCTCAGATTAATGAAACCACCAGTTGTGATCCAGGAGGAATCTACAATGACTTTACCAATGAGTTACTTGTATACAAGCTATCAAAAGCTGTCTTCTAGTCACATATATCAGGACCAAGCATACTGAACCAAAAAGGGTGAACTACAGCAGAAATACTTGAGTATATTTTAAGTTTCTCAGTTTATATTTTCAGAATTTGTTAGAAAAGAAAGCATAAATGTATAGATATTTCCTCTCTCCGCATGCAAGAACAAATTCTTGCCATTGCACCAGACTTTGAAAGAAGAATTTTCTTGCATTACAGAATTTAGCACTGGGAAAACCTGCTTCTGTTTCCAGCTCAAAATTCCACTTGCTCATGGACAGAATACTGGACAGTGTAGAGGGAAAAAGGCAAAGCAAACAGATACAAAAAGTAACTCAAACACTTGATATGTTGTCCTGTTAGTTAACTTGCCTAATAGGAACATGATATGAACACTAGTGCATTTATTAAGAAAGGAGTAAAACAGAATACTCTGAAAGTTTTCAAACTCCTTTCCCTGTAACATGGGAATGAGTGTTGTAAAAAATGTGCTGCAGCAGGGCCAGCTTCTTTACATACTGCTGAGATATTCTATTTATGATTCTCTGTGTGTTATAGAGACATTTGCTACCAGATAATTCTTACTGATTTAAAATTGTTATTTCTGCCTAAGCAAAAAAAAGAGGGGTGGTGAAAAGATTGGTACATCTTCCATAGATATTTTTTTCCTGAAAAAGAGTAACCAAATGAAACTAGGAAAATGAAGTATGAGCATTAAAGAGAGGGCTTTTACTAATTTCGTGGTACAAGTTCTTATTCTGATAATTTCACAGTCTGTGCAAGTCATTCATAAATAATGCTTCCATCAGAGTGCCCCTTTGTATGTTACTCATAACTCCTTACTCTTCCAACCAACACAGCCACTTTGCACTAAGGAGAAAAGCCCCATGATTATTCACTGATGCACCTAGAAGAACACAGTATTTTGTATTCAGCAATTTTACACAAGTCAGAGCACAACAAAACATTCTCTGGCCTTATTTTAGGACTTGATTTCCTAACTTTTGTACATTAGATCAGGCCACTGACTCCTACAGGACCTTTTGTGAGATTAAGTGTTAAGGAATTGACTTATACTTTTAGAAAGTTTGTGATGGGGGAGGACAGGGAATCCTGCACTCCTTTCAAAAGAAGGAGATGAATGAAGTCTTTGGCAACATAAAGATACTACCAGAGAAACAGCTCTTCTCTATTATGTGAAGTGTTTCAGTAATGTTCCCACGTACTTAAAAATGAAGGTCAGCCAGTGACAACAGTTGGTTCTAGCTTGACAACACAGCAAGAAACTTCTATTGCACTGTGATCATCCAGATGGAAAATTTACTTGAGATACTGTCATATCAGTTCACAAACTATGCCCTGGATGCCAGAAATAACTAAAAGTCTAGAGTTTACTTGAACATGATGTTCTGAATAGAAAAAGTAGTTGCATTTGTACTAACAAAACCTTGCTGAGGATTTCAAGTTCCTTAAAATGAGACATTATCATTGAGTAACTGTGTCTCTGTTCACATGAAAAAGAACCCAGAAGAGTTTGTTTTGCTGTTTTTACCAAAGAAACTTTCTTTTTGGGAACTTGGCTAAGCCAAAACAAAATAATTATGACTGCAAAAATAAAGGTGTTGCTTTTCTAAATTAAGAGAAGTTTACATTCAGAAATGTCTAATTCCAGATTGTTATTCAGGACCCCTTTTTTCTTACAGGTATTAATTCATAGTACTCTGACAGACACATTAACATGCTGATGTTTATTTCCTCAAACTCAAGCTCAGTCCTTCAGGCTGCACATATATACAACAAAGGTTGATCTCAAACATATTTTATTAATTGTAATAAAATGCCATAACAACACCAAACCAGAGACCAATGTTCTGTTGACACTGCGCTCAGTAACACAGATGCAAAGCTTCTCTGCACCAGTACTTGGTATATGCCAAGAACGGTAGAATGAATTAGGATGTACATAGAGAAACAGCAAGACAAATAGACAAAGAAACATTAGAAAAAGTGTTTGCAGGGCATCTGCTGCCTAACTTGAGTGAGTTGCAGCCTTTGCTGAAGCCACTGATGAAGCCTCAGGAACCACCTCCCCTTACTAAGCTCCAGGGGCTGCATTTTATACCTCACTTTTTACAGATGCCCAACTTATTTCCCACTGTGGAAGCTTCAGCACATTGACTGCAACAACGAAAGCAGAGATGCTCATCCACACTTTGGGAAGCATATCCTTCACTGAGACAGGATAACACAAAGCTATCACTGAATCAGGCCATTTGGGAAGAGAGAGACTAAAAGTTCCTAACTTCATGGCTGGGCAAGGCTAGACACAAACTATCCTCTCTTTGTCTCCTCATACTTTCTTACTTACTTACTCTTTCTTACTTGTAAGCTGTCCTAGCTGTTAACATAAGTTTCATTAAATGGTGATAATATATCATTGTTTCTCAAGATTTTCAGTGCTCTTCTTGAAACCTTGCTGTGGAAACAAGACAACATCAAAATTCCCTCGTCATGGGGAGATGGAGGTAGGTATGAAGAGCAGCTCACAGACAGAGCTTCTACCCTGGGTAAATGTTCTGAGCAGATCCCTGTGCCGCCTCTGTTGCTAAGCAGAAACCAGATAACCTGCTCTGCTAGAGAGCAGCTGCCAGAGAGGGGAAGTTAACCTTCATATGCTCTCTCCTGCACACCTCTATTCCACACACAGACTCAGTGTTTCATGGTCTGATCTGATCTCATACAAGGGAAAATCACACAACAAAAAGGGAGAATAAAATTATGACAATGAATAAAGACTAAAAAAGTTAACATTAAACATGATTAATACAAATTCAAACAGATATGTCTACTTCAAAATAACTAATATATGGACAGATTTCATATTTCATTACCGTTTCATTCAGAAAATGGTAAGAGACCAAAATACAGAGTGTTACCACAAGAACTGATACAGGGAGATGAGCACCATGAGAGACTACCTCAATACAGCACCCTCAGCTGAGCTGAGAACTGTCATCTTGTCCAGCCTCAAATGTAGCATTTACATCCTCCTTGCACTTATGAAATGGTCAATGATAGAGTTCAAGAGCCTGAGGGCACTTCCAGACCCCCGTAGCCCTGCCCACTCTTGCCTGGGGAGGGACAACCCTTAACACTGCCCATGGGAGCTGCATTTTGGACCAGCGCAGGGCTGTAGGTGTGCACCTCTGGCTCTCGCTCTCAAGTGAACCCTGGACCTGTTTCATCCCCTCACCCTGCTGGGGGCTGTCAGTGGACACCTTCCCCAACAGACAGCTCTGCCTGTCACATCTAGGCCCTGTAGGTGGGTCTGCACTGGCTGGTGAGAGTGGCCTGTGCTGGGTCACTCTCAGTGCCCGGTGCTCAGGCTGGCTTTTACTCTCACTGACAGTCTCTATGCATTTCCAAAGGTATGAAAAATTTTAAACCAATGGTGATCAAATTTATACCCTCAAAAGAAGGCAATTAATGTTGGCACCATGTGATGCCTAGGAATTTCAGGTACAGGAAGATTTTCTCTCTGAAGCACAGGTGGTCCCCTGCTTGACTTCATCACTAGCCAAGCTTCTTCTGGGAAAGAGAGTGGAGGAATAGATAGATAGATAGATAGATAGATAGATAGATAGATAGATAGATAGATAGATAGACAGACAGACAGACAGACAGACAGATTACTGTGTAGATGGCAAGTACCTTTGAGGTTACAGATGAGAACTTTGGTCTGGACTGAGTAAGGCTGAACTCCCCCTAAGACTCAGTAAATGTTAGTAGCTTTTAAAAACAGATCAGCAAGATTGCCCTGAAGCAAAGAGCAGGGACACACACAGCGAGGGATGCCATGGGGACATGACCAACAGTCACTAACCTGTGACTTGGGAAAAGCTTTTGTGAGATCAGATTTGCACCTGCTGCTTGGATCGGTGTATGTACAGAGACTTTGGACTGCATATATTCACTAGGCAACTTCGGTGCATACTGAAGCATGGTTAATTGAAAACATCAGTCCTGCAAATACATGCTTGTATGTGGAAACCATTGCACCTTTTGAATATACATTTATTTTACTGATGAGGTCTCCAAATTGATTTAAGTTTGCTAGCTGTTCAATGGATTTCTATCTTCCCTTGGAGGAAAAGCCTTTTGATACACAGCAAACACAGACTTCAACTTATCTTCTGTGTCTATAGTCTTTTTAAATTATCTAGAAAACTGCTTCTTTGATTTGTTCTTTAGCTGGTTAAAGGTTAAAAAGCTTTAAAGAACACAGCATTTATTGCAACATCAAAGATGATTACAGAATAGCCTGGCAGTTTACTTCTCTGCAGAATGCCCATAAAAAAGAAAGATGTGTACATCAGGAATTTGCAGAATGTGTTGCACTATAAGATAAACTGAAAAAGGAATGTGTATGTGCATGAATACAGTAAAGGTCCTATTTTGACATTTACTGAAATAGCTTAAGCTTCTTTTGTAAATCTAGAAGAAAAGATGTTTCTGAAAAATACTTAAAGAGATGACAGAATGGATCCAATTCAGAAAAACTTAATTCCAGGTTAAATAGAAGATGTAACACACTTCAAATCACAAGCGAGAGAAATTACAAGGTGGGAACATTCAATTTACAGTAGACTCTTGCTATTTCTACCATCACAAAATTTTCAACCATCTGGTGCCATTACAAGCAGAGAATACAATCAAATAGATGGAACAAATTAACCTCAGAATCTGTTCATGAAGTTTAAAAACATACCCTGCTCAACAGTTTCAGTAAATAATAGAATTAAAGTCCCTTCAAAACTACTTAAGTATAAACATTTGTAATGTAAACCCCAGTTCACTCCAAAGGTAAGTTGCAGTAAAGTGTGCAGGATTCCTTGAGTAGAAAGTCCACCGCACAAAGGAGTGTAACCAACATGAGTGAGATTAAAATAATTACAAAGATGGTGAATGAGATGAATGTGGAACTGCTATTTATCAAAGCCTGCAATATTAGAACTGGGACATTGTTAAGCAGTAAAACGGGTAAAAAAAAAGAGATTCTTCACAAGAGTTTGCTGCTGTAGTCGTGGAGGCAGACTGTACCAGCTACTTGAAATATGAATTAGAAACATTTATGGACAACAGATACAGAAGCAGATACTAAAAGGGATAAGGCAGAATAGTTCCTTTTAACATCCTTCTACAACTCTGGATGCTGGTGGAGTATGAAGGGAACAGACTGCAGAGAGTGGCACTTACACACCCCCTCTAAATAACCTCTTTTATTACATTGTGCCAGTAGTGACAAAATGGATTAGACAGACCACTGATCTTACTTGGTTGGATTGCTTTTATACTCACAGGCTGCAAAAAATTTATGTGATTTATATACATCTACAAAGACACTCAGAAAATGTAATTTTTTCATGATCATTATCCTAGCAAAGGCACCAATGTACCTGAAGAGTAACTGTATTAGTATAGTAATTATTTTAATAGAATCTGAAGAAGAATCCAAATTACGACTGCAGCAGCTTGAAAGAAGAATGACAGCCTAAAACGTAAGGGTCATGTTTATTCTCACTTTATTTTGGAAAAAAGACTGAAGATTACCTTGTTTTGGGCTGTCAGGCTCTGAAAATTTTTCATTTAGGATTCATGAACTAATATCAATGTGTGAAAATATTAAGAAGAAAAGAGTTAACAGGAGTTGTTGTATTAAGCCTTCAAATTCTGTAAAAGAATTTCAAAGCCTTTTCCTCTCCATCTGTCAATGAACTGTGACATCTGCTAATGTGCAACAATTCAGCTCAAATGCAGAAACATAGTGAAAATAACTCCACTGATCAACAAGCTTTCCTTAAAGTCTGTGCTTTCATGAATGTAGTGGGATAATGAAAAACAGTAATATTCTCTTTTAGAATATCATGTTGTGAATAAAACTCATTATCATTTCAAACCTCCAATCAGATGGATTTAT
Organism: Dasyornis broadbenti; assembly: GCA_013397935.1. NCBI lineage: Eukaryota > Metazoa > Chordata > Aves > Passeriformes > Dasyornithidae > Dasyornis > Dasyornis broadbenti. Next base: position 351,358 of record VZRN01011462.1, read on the forward strand.
AGACTCTGAACCAAACGAAATGACAATTTGAATAGATTTGACTGCACAATGGGACCTAATTTGTTTTTACTGTTTCTTTTCCCTGTACATATTTTCTGATCACACTGGAATATTAGGAACAAAGCCAGAGATGTACACCTAGCTATAGATTGATTTCAATCTGCAGGTTGAAACAAACAAACAAACAAACAATCCCCTGCCAAACCAAAACCAACCAACTACAACAACAACAACAACAACAAAACAACAAAAAAAAAACCCCACCAGAAAATCCACTTTACAAAAAAGCCCAAAACCAAACACAAACAAAACCAATTAGTCTTTCAAAGTACAGGTATTTATGTCAATGGGAGTTTTACACAGATTCATATGATATATTGAAACATTATGGCTGTACAAGATTATCCTCTTAAAAGAATATTTGAAACTTAAAATGACAGGAATATTCTAAAGTAATTTAAAAAAAAAAGGCAAAAAAAGCAAAACCACCTTTGTTTCTGAAGTATTTTTTGAAATACATGCATTTTGCTGTTGTGACATGGGATCACCCTTAACTTCTTACTGTTCAATGCAAAAAACTACAAAGTTGACACTGACTCACAAGAACTGTTTCCATTCCTATATCAGGTGGGCTTTTTTTTTTTCATTCTAACTTTAAAGCCAAACAAAACATATTTCTGTGTCTACAATGAACAGGAATAAAACAATAAAATTGTTTCAGCTGCTGGAGTTCAGGAAGTTAAACAAAAACACAATGCCAGAGTAAGAAAGAAAACTCCTAGATTTCCATCTCTTTTTTTCTCTCTCTACATTTATTACCCTGCTGCTAAATTAATTACTTAGCTAGAAACAGACCTTCATTACTATTTAATAAGTTATTTTTTAGGATTATTTTGCTTTGCTAGCTCCAAAATGCTTTCTGGTTCAATCATTCTGATCATGTTGTTATGAGCGTGAAGTAAGCCTGGGAGCAAGCGCACAGACAGCACTCAGGGATATGCATTTTCTGAGGGTAGGCGCAGTGGTTTACATGCTGCATTAGTGTTGAAATTCTACAGAACATGAAGAGATTTTAAAAGTACTTCAAGAGCACAGCAACAGGGAAGGTCTTCCCTGTCTGGCAAGTCCAATCGTAGGACATCCTTTGTGGCAAAGCTGCCATCAGAATGAGGATGGTCCCTCCACCCAAAGTAGGAAATAATTCCTTTATTTGAGTGTCTTTTAAAGCACTGCTTTTACTCCTGTCCAGCTAGAAGTTTAACAAGCAATTTACTACTGTAGAAACTTTTTAAGACTTTTTTCTAAATCCTTTTTATTTTTGAAATTGGTGCAGCATTGGGGTGAATATTTACTTTAGTGTAAGTTACCAAGGAATCAGAGTCAACATCATCAGCAGCTTCTTTTGCACTTCTCATGTTATCCGTATTGGTGAGACAGCACTCTTACTCTTATCAAGAAAACAATGACAAAACAACTGCTTTTACTAAACATTTTAGATTTTAAATTCCACAAACTCCACATCAATAAACCATAACCACTGCAAAGTAGTTAATTTTGACCAAGTGTCAACAATATAATGCTCCACAGGCGACTGAAAGCAGATGCCCTTCTCTTCCAGCCACCAAACTTTAGTTAAATCCACCCTGCCAGAAAAAGAGTCTAAGTGTAATATCAAAGGTTTCAGCAAGAGCCCTAAAGGCAGTCTGGCAAAAATCACTAAGGGTTCATTCACCACCTGGTGATTGCAGGAGTGTGTTATTCTTCATCCTACTCCTTCTAAGGTCTCAAAGCAGCCCCTGCACAGTGAGCAAAACAGGGATCTCAGACCTCCTCTGGTCTGTTACATCAGATTCTACTAAAGCTTGGAAATAAAATCAAACCCCCAGGAAGATGCTATTTAGGCTTACTGTTACTAAATGATGAAAAAAAAGAGCCACTTAATTTTAACTATAAGGAAACAAGAAGATATGATATTTAAATAGAGTGAGACAGGTTGTACCTGATTTAAGTAATCTGCCCTTCATTTTAGCTAAATTCTGTGTCAGCCAGCATGGCAAGTCTTACCACTTTTCCCTGGTGAGGCTTAAAAGTTAGCCCTTTCACCTTACTTAAATGCAGTCCTGCTTTATTGAAAAAATATTTAACATCCTGGACAGTGAATTGGTTGCTTCCAAGTGTTTCTTTCCATCACAACACAACGAGCTGCTGGACTTTTGCCAGGGATCTTGGCTTCTGGAGGGACAAGGCGCTTAACCTTCTGAAAGGGGTGGCCATGGAAGTGTCCTGAGTTGCACTGTGCTCTCTGCAGCTTGCGTAGTGTTCCAGTGCGGGTTTATTTATGTCTTACCAGGGTAGAAAACATGCAAGTTTAAGTAAATTGAGGTCACAAGATGTAGTAAGCTTCTACAAATCTAACCCCAACACGGTATTAAGTTCTTGGCAAGCTTTTAGTAATATGATCTCATATAAAAAAATAACCTATTCACTGGTATGAGCAAGTCAAAACTCTCTTGAATCAATGGATCTGTGATTACATGGACCTGCCATGAAGCTGATATATTGTGTTTAACAGCACTGGACACTGACCAAGTAAACTGCTATAGTCCTGCTACTTGATACTATTGTCTATGTGCAAACATTAAGCTGAATAGGACAAAATACTGACTCAAGCCTTTACACAATACATAAATTGAAACTTCCTTTGAAGGTTAAGAAAATTACTTTTTCTGTTTTCATTACTGGTTGCAATTTTGTAAGTCTGATGAGGACTGGCAGCAAAGCTGCTACACAAAATAATGAGTAATTTTTTTCTACTCTAACTAGACAGAGAAAATACCCTGACACGATTCCTCCTTGGGATGGAGAATGAGAACATTTCTGTTCTATACTCGATCAATCATTCTTTGTTTGCAACCTGTTTAAAACTTTACAAAGCTTAAAAGCCTTTCACTCTCAATGAATCCAAAAGAGAAAGAAAATCTTTGTTCAAAACCAAAAAAATTAAAAAAAAAGTGAATTGTGTAAATCCTAGCAAGTTTAGAAACAATAATCTGTAACTAAGTATTCTTGCAACACAACAGTTGTTCTCGTTTTTTTCTTTGCGGCACATCATTCAATTTCATCTAATTCTATGACACTTTATTGAGATCAATTTGATCAATTATAAAGTATTTGCCTTTTTCTGTTGTTTTTCACATCTATTAAGCATTTGTTCATCTAGGAGAACACTAGATGATTCTTTTACTATAAATTCTTTTTCCTGCTACAAAAGCAGAATTCAGTTGTTGGAAGAACGATAACAGCATCACTAGCCTTGTGATGTTATTTATCTGGGAAGAGTTGCAGGCAGTAAAGGATTTACTTTCTAAGCAGAAGTACATTTTGAGGCAGACCCCTTGGTATCTCCTGGAATGAGGGAGAGGGGGCGAAGGAGAAAAGTAGCTGAGGAATAATCTTGCTGTACAGCATTTTCCAGACCCAAGAAATCTCACTAATTATACAGTCAGCCTTGGCACTGTTGTTTTCTTTGTGAAAGAAAACAGCTTTCTTCTATGTAGCAGAGGAAAACTAATACATAAGGTTCAACAGATACTACACATATTGGTAAGACTACACATCACCATCAGTTAAAACTGCAGAAAAAAGAAATGCACACAAATTTAAGTGTAATGTTATCCTGATTGCTGCTTCATTTTTCAGTAGGCTTTAAGAACCACATATTTGGGGATCCAACCCTAAAGTGTCACATGCTCTCTGAACAGTTCTGATTAAGGCATCACCTGCTCTGCAACATTCTGGCAAGGTGAATCAATATTTCTTCCATATGGCAAATCAGGCAAATATTCTTCTTAACGGGTTATGTCATTCATTCCTACGTGCAGACTATCTCACAGGTGTGAGCCAGAGGAGTTCACTATTTGATTTCCTGGACTTAGTTCTCCTGCAGTCAGCACATTAATAAGAAACATTTGAACTATATTTCAATATTTCTAGCTCATGTTTTATACAGCATTCTGGCAGTTGGAAACTATTAACTTGCTAGCTTCTATGTATGAATAGCTGTCCATCACTTAACTGAGCTGACTGTATTTCAAGTGTGATTTTGGGTTTAAATAGAAAATGGGGATTTGTTTTTCTTTAAATTTTGCTTGCAAAGTCATCCTCTTCTATTTCTGGAAGGTGTTCATGACACAGTCACTTCCTGTCCTGGTTCTCTTCCGGAGAGTTTAGCAGATAAATTTTGAGAACTATTTATCTCTGGGATAATACATCACAGCAAATTCTGGGTTTTTTTTTAACTACTTCTTTCTTACTGAGTTTCACAGTTCTTGTTTTCATAGATTTATTCCTTTTTCCCCCCATTCATGAAATACTCTGAAGATTGGCTAAAAAAATAACATCAACACTTTTACTATCCATATATTTTATCACTGAGCACATCATCAAGGTGGTAGGTACTGATGGATTTGTACCTGGATTTGCTTTGTTTGGACAACTGACTTCAAATAATCAATGCTATGATGCAATATTAATCTGTTAAAACCTTCAGTATAAAATAACTCTCAGTTATTTTAAAATACTACTTAAATTTCTGTCATGCTGGATACAAGCACTGGAATTTTCATAACTTTTCAACAATTTGTCCATTTGCTTACCTATATTTTAGGAATTTGGCTTTAGGAAACCAAATTTTAAAAATCTTCAACTACAGCTCATATGCAGCTCCAGAAATGCTTTAAGAAAAACAGATCAGCTACATTTAAACACAGTGCTTTCAAAATTAACTTATTATTGGACAGGGCCTTTGTTTTTAGCATTTGAGGGCTATCACAAAGACTACTAAACATAGCTTCACTCCCCTCTCACTTCAGTGAAAGTGCAACATAGATGCATATTAAATGGTAGTTCTGCATGCTATCTCCCACTGGCCAGGTGGGAAGACCAGACAGAAGTTTAGAAAAAGCCAGAAACCCTTTTTCTGTTGTTTGCTACAGATAAAGTTAAACTAACACTTTAGACGGCATTCTCAGGATTCCATGGGAGATACAAAGGAGGTCCTGTTGTGATTTTCTAGGAGAGATGTGAATTTAGAAACAGTGTCCTCAGGAGAAGATACAAACCCAAGATAGATGCCAGGACTGCAAACAATATAGTGAAGGACGTGTGCTACAGATTTACAGCAAGCCCTGCTCCACATGAGCTTCCTATGTCACATATTATTGATTATGAAAACACATAGGATGATGTTTCTCTTGAAAACATACAGATTGATGGATATAATGAAACACCACACCAATATTATACACAGTATATGTATCCATTCCTACCTGGGAAATAACTTATTAAAAGAGCTGGGAAAAGCCTCTAATTTTACCTTTCAGTTCCCTTGTCTCTGAATAGATGTGATGATGTGACTAGGATGTGACAATAACATTTAAACTCTTCTGTCTTTAAATTATAGGCCATTAATCACACAATAGCACATATGTTACTGAAATCACTCTGATAAAGAAATATATGTTAGGCTTCAGATATTGCTGTAGATTTCGCTTTACTGGAGACTTACAACAGATTTAGCAAATCCAGTCAAGGTAAGCCAAAGAATAGCTCTCCCTGGAGAAAACAAACAGTATATATATGTGAATCTGTAAAGACATGAAGCAGCTAAAACAAGGGCCAGATTATGTACATCCCTGATGTAAGTAAAATTGTATGTAACAGTAAAGGCTGGATTCAAGGCTAAAGGACTAAGCTTGGTTTCCCATCATTGTGAACATTCACATGCATACAAAAGGGCATATCTCTTGTACATAAATGTAAAACAGTCACACAAGAATATGGAAAAGAGCATTACAGAAGTAATTGAAGATACAAAATTCGAGAAATTCCAAAATTAAGAATGCTTGTATACCCTGATCTATTTCTTATCTACCTCTTTAGACTGCAGCTTGATAGTGTTTACTTATATGATAACTACGTTTTCTTCTGAACCCCCAACTGGTTAATACAGGAAAACTTAAAGAAATAATGCAAATTACTGATTTTTTACAGAAAGGAACCTAAACAAAGCATTGCACTGATTACTACAGACACAAAAAAGGACACCTCCTCTTTTCCTACAGCAATGGTCTGGGACAAAAATCCACGTAATCATGGAACTAGGGACTGCATCATACTGAATACTCAGAAAGCTGAATTTTACAGGAAATCTCAATACCGCAGTGAATTTTCCTAAACTTGTGTTTAGCTGTATGATTTTATCTCAGTGTTGCATAATAGACTTTTGAAAAGAGGTTATAGAGTTCATCTTTTTAAGCATTAAGCATTCAAAGGCTTTAGTGATGAACTTTAATTTTTGCTTCTTGAAAATAGGAGGAAGATATTAATGTATTCTTTGCCAATCACTTCCTACTGGATATAAGTGTGGGTGAAACACAGGACTAAAAGCTTCTTGGGAACTATCATGCAAATTCTCATACTAAAAATTTTAAAGTACAATATTTTATACAGAATCTTTGGAGGCCTATATGGAGGAAGGAAGAATATTGCTCATTACAATAGTGAGGAAGAGAATTAGGCAAGAGCAAGAAAATTAAAATTAGTATCTTCCTAAAAGCCCTCAGTGCCTGAATTTCACTTTGCAGTACCCTGGGGATAGGAAAAACCTCTAAACAAAGGGAAACAAATCTTGGTGTGGCTGGCTAACATTAAGTCCACTTTAAAAGCTGTTGACTATCATTTTGCATTGTCAGCAGGCAGCTTGGTAAGGACTAGGTTTATATCCTTGAAGGCGTGCCCATCTGGGGACACATTACACTGGAGGTGCTGACGGAGAAGGGACATGTTTAACCTTGGCAGGGGGAAGAAGGGGAACTTAACAATAAGCAGTTTTCTTTTAAGCAGCAGCTGGTTTCTTGAACTTCACTTAAGCAGAGGAAGTAGCATCCAGCTGGGCTACTGCTATAACAAAGGCCCTCACTAGCACAGAAAAGGGGCTGGGCAGAAAAGGGAGGAAGAAGAAAACAACCCCAAGATCTGACTTCTTATATAAGATACTTTGTATGCCAGCATGGTTTCTAGAAGCTATTCATTGCTGGAATCCCTTCCTCTCTAAACTTGTTGCCACAGAAAAATGGAGAGTTTGAGCAATTTCAAAGTGTTGCAAAAATTGTTTCTGAGAAATGAAAAGCAACTAAATATCATGATGCTGCCTCATAGAAGAGGAATGTTTAGCACAAGCACTATTGTGATAAGTGCCAAGTAAGGAGATACACTCAGAGATACTGCCCCCCAACCCAACCCCCCTGGATTCTTGGATACCTCAGCAACTTTTATTTTAGGTCGATCAAAAATAGAAGGAAAAAAAGCAGGGCTGGAGTGGACCAGAATGACTGCTTTGCCAGCTTTGAAGGGCTCAGAAGTCACTCTCTCCATTCAGAGGCAGTAATTCAGATACAACTGTTGGCTAGAAATTTGAATCCCTGAGTGATCTTCCCAGATATTGCTATTACATGTTATTCTTACATATTCCAAGCAAAACCAAATTAAAACTACCAAGAGAGCAGAAAATATTGAGATTGCCCATTAAGAAATGCTCCTGATATAAGATAATGTGTACGTACATTCTAAAAATAAATGAAGATGATCTTTGCAGCCTGAAAGCAGCAGCCAAACTCCTGACAGTCTTTGTCCAAGCAAAGTTCTTAAAAATCCATTTTAGAGGAGACTGCCAACTGTACAGACAGGCTTTTACAGTTTGAATGGAGCCTCTTCTCGGATTGACACCAACCAGTAATGGAAAAAGGATTACAAACTGAAGCACAGTTGGAGAACTGGCCAGGAAAGTTTCTTGGAGAAGAACTGTGGAAGCTCCTGGGTTCCTGTGGCAGCTTCTGTTAGTGATACAGGAATGTGACTTGTACTGCAGTTCATTATCACTAATTACACGTAGGTGACTTTTAAAGCTCTAACAAAGGGGAAATAAAACAATGGCTTTCTGTGTTACTCTGATCTTCAATAAAACTCTGATGTGGCAACCATCAAAGTCAAGAAGTTACACAAGCAATTCCCATTATCAAAATGAAAATGTAACATACCCCTCAAAATGCCCAGATTATTCTTGACTGTAATCCAGAAACTTCAAAGACAAAACATACAAGAACTGGAAGTCTGGATATCTACTAAAATAACCAATATACCCATTCAAGCAGGCTGTTCCTAAATATCAACAAGTTTTGTGTCCTGTCCATTATAAATGCGGAGCTCATATTCACATAACAGATTTTACAAGAGTTACAAATTAATGTGACAGTGATGGTGGCTTAATAACAGCTCTGACATTCAGATTCTTTTGTGTCCAGGCCTCAGGTTGTAAAACATATCTGTTATCCACCAAGAATGATTGCCCTGGTCCAACACACATGCCATAATTTTCAATAGTTCTGGGGGCCTGAATACCAGTAAAAATGTTTATACATAGGTTTCATTTTGACACTCTCTTGTCTGTATCCACAAGTATGTACAGACACATACCATTTCTATGAAATTATTTAACACCCAACATGTTTCTGATACGTGATGGAATTTCTTAGAACGCTTTAACGTATCTCTTAAGGTTAACACTACATAAACTGCTTTTATTATGCTCCCAACAAAAGAGTTTTGCAAATACCCTGACTTACTCTCACATTAAGATTTGCTGGTGCTATCAAGGTGAGAGACCTTGTGGCTCTGGGCAGGCTGATGAAGCTGATCAGTCGCTGCTTTTCAGGGTGCATGTGCCCGTGTGTGTTGTGCACATGAATGCACCATGGCTGGAACGGTCCCCTAAGCCTAAATTTTACTGTGATTATATGACCTGTTATTTGACATTCAAAAAATAGGTATTAAAAGATGACAGATTTAAAATAAAATTGAGTCTGAAGACACAGAAAAAGCATGTGCAAATCAAAAAGGGAACTTACAAAGAGAGTTAATGAACAATTCAAAAGGTCAGTAGCTCTTAGAAAAATGCCCTTAAAAGCCTTTAATACACACATACACACACAAAGAATTTGTTAACTGAAAATAAAAAATAGTTCCTGCTATTTTTTTTTTTTTTTTGCCTTTAGCATTATGACAAAATTAATGACAAACCTTTCCTTCTTTTAGGCACCTACAAAAGGAAATGCAGGCACCCCTCACACAATGGGAAAAGACAGAAAGTAATTCTGACTCTAGCTGGGTAACACCTGCAGACATAGATTTTTACAACATGCCTAAGTCCCAAATGGTTTTTAGTTCTATATGAAAATAATGAAGTGACAATTTTCTAAATTACAGATAAAGGATGATGCAAGTCATTTTATGGCACACACATTTAATCTGTTAGACCCTGACCATGTAAGAAAAAACAGTTTACAATAACTTCAATTTGACAAAGTGAAATTTACTCAACTCCGGTTGTTGCAAGTCTATACTTTTCAGAGAACTATACTGAAACTATTCTTTGCGTATTTCTTGTCAACAGAGTATCTCTGCAAGTTTCTTTCTAGAAAATCAGAGCCTAATTGTTGCTTGCATGAGTTTTCCCCTATGCCACGGTTGGACTGCATAATGTTTTTCCTGCCACATAAGCATGTCTATAAGAAGCCCAAACAAGTTCAGAAAGAGTTATATAACATTTTTTGCATTTTTGGGGACTATAATTAAAGCGATAAGATTATGGCAGAGATCCTAGAACAGATTAAGCACAGAATTCTATGATGAATGAAAGTTTGGGTCATTAAAAGTGCAAACCTAGATTTTTTTCTTTAAACCACGCTCAGATCAACATGTAGGACACAAGATTTTGCACTTAACAAGTACCTTTAACAGAGATCAGTAAAAGTGCTGTTGTGTACATTAAGGAAAAACAAAAACCCAAGACAAACAAATGGATTAAAAACCAAAACAACACAAAAAATTTCTGTTAGCAAGCCTGACTCAAAAGACCTGTGCTGTATCTTGATTGAAAATAATTACATGGAAGGACATAGATTTAAGAAATTTACTGGAATCTTTAGGGGGAAAAAAACTTCTAAGAGCGTCTTACAGAGATAACTTTGATGTATCCAAGACCTAATCCACACTGAATTCATGTGAATCAATAGTTTCATAGATCTTGAAAGCTGTCTGTAGAGCTTAATATTTGCTTTAACATACTGAGTGCTGGAAATAGGAAGCTAAAAGACTCTGTGGTTTGAAAACTGGAAGAAAACTGAAGTCTCCTAGCCTCCAGCATTTATAATATTGGTTTACAGCAAAAGGAGCCTTTCTGTGAAAAGAACAGCTCACTGATATAATACACTCTTCTGTATTTCTCTTCACACAGATAATTTCTCTCTGTGTTAAAAATCCGACAGTGTTGTAACACAGAAAAGTAGTCCCATGGACACCTGTGGTGACCCTCCTCTTGCTACATGTTGACCAGTAGGTATCATTTCCATGCATCATCAGTCATAAGCCTTCAACACTGAACATTCTTCCCAGTGCCAATGAGATTCAGTGGGGTTTTTTTGCAGTCCAAAGCACTTTTATGTGGTTGAACTACTTCTCTGGTATCGGGTTAAACAGAAATGTTAAAAAAAAAATTATATTAGTACATATTAATGAATTTAAGTAGAATCCATGTTTTAAATCATTGCAGTGGATCTAGCTTTTATTAGTAATGTGAATGGGGTTTTAATGACAAAGATTATATACATGGAAATTCAAATCAACTACAGAAGAAAAATTAAGAGTTTTGGGAAAGTAAAAAAAAAAAAATTAGAAGGGCAATCTTCCTTAAACACTCCTAATTTTAAAAATACAGCAGACATATTAAAAAATGTTTATGATAATAACTAACGTGTACATAAGGGGAGCTGGATGAACACTGAACTACCAGGACAGAAATATATCCTAGTAAAAGTGTATGTGCTTTGGGTGCGTGAATATACAAACATGTTGGTGCACATGTTTTATACACATGGTTTGGCCAGAAAAACAGTGACAGACTAACCTGTATCTGTCTCCTGAAACATACTGTCCTGAATCCATTTCTTTCTGATTTAGAACAGGAAGCAGAAACTGTTTCAAAAAGTAGTCAAGAGTGTGTACAAATATAGCCTCATAATACACCATCAAAATAGCCACAGCAAACTCTCCTGTGCATGCCTTTCAAATCATTTTGTCTATTTGACTTTCCTGTTTTACCCATTTCATCCCACAAACTACTGTAACAGTGAGTAAGGCACAAAGTAAGCGTAGCCAGCAGGTTAAGACTTGTATCCATCTGACTGCGCCAGGTCTTGTTCGAACACAGGATGTCAAGACTGCAGACTTCAAACCAGCAGCCGTGCGCTTGGCAGTGATGCAAAGCAGAGCAGTGGTCAGAGAGCAGGGCTGATCCTGCCTACAGAGCTTGCAGCCCTGTGAGGAGATAGTGACAGGCAGTCACAAGGGATATCTCACAAAGTTCAGGAAAAAATGCCTGAAGAAAGAAGAATACACAAGGATGTGCAAGTTCCTGAAAGATCGATGTGTCTGCAGAGTGCTAACGCCAGTGTACATTATTCTACAAATGTTCTGCAATCTATAGCTGTTCTCCAAGTTAAATGCTGCATTTGACACATAGAAATCTACTGGCCCATTTTTTCCTGTCCTTTAAATACACACATTTGGATATTTTACATTCCATATGGGATCAACCATAATAAATCCTCTACTGCATAGGTAACATACCACCTAATCCACATAATCTAATGCTGTGCAGAAGTGAAACAATTACTTCCAAAGATAGATGCGGAAAATGACAGCATGGCACCTGAAGACTATAATCAATTTATGTGTAACAGCTACTACTGAGGCTTCATTGACTACTAACACTAGACCAACAAACAAAACAAAAAATCCACCAAAATCCAGAAACAAAACAGCAACTGCCCATGCTGCTCACTCAGCTGCAGTGCCAAAAGCTGAATTTCTAACAGATGACAAAATGACACATCTCATCTGCAATACATATTTCTTTCTGGTCATGGCAAAAAAGTAAGAAGGCTAATGTTTCTCACCCTTCTGAAGTCAGTGGGAATATAACCATTATCTTCAAAAGGATCAAAACTGACCCACAAATCTTGTTTTCCATTCTCATGAGCAACTTAATAGCAATCATGAGGCTAAAGAGTTTAGGATCACTTCTAAGGTGATTACAGCCGCAAAACACCACTGTGAAAAAACCTGCAGTTCAAACTTTCTTTTTACTCTTTTAAGAAGAAAATCCATTGCTGTCTGGATAGGCAGGACTACACGGGATTTCTGTGCTGACTTATCGTCCCAGCAGTGAACTGCCACTGAGGAATGTGACAGCCTCTTCCACACTTGCTGCCTCACAGGCACCAGGGAGTGTCAGGCAGGTTGGAGCTGCTCAGTGGCACAGATTACTTTTTGCTACTTCGGTTTTCAGCTCTGCCAGAAAACTGGCTCAACTCATCCATACAAGGGCTTACTGGAACAGAAACAATGGAAAGACTGGGTAGACCCAGTAAGGGGGAGCAGAGGGGAAGATATCCTCATCCTCCAGCAGGAACTTGGTCAATGTGCACTTATCGTGAAACTGCACTATTCATTGGTCACTATTCCAAAAGCCTGGAATAAAACATGTTTCATTTCTGTACAAACAGATCCAAACTATTTGCTTTCCATTTTTCAACCCTCAGTAGTTAATTTCAGTTTTTCAGCTTCACTGAATTAAAGATCACTATACAAACAAACAAACAAACAAACAAACAAACAAACAAACAAACAAACACACCAACCCTGATTCCTCCATGCCACACAACTTGGGCAATATCCTGAGAAGTGTTCAATGAAATATACCGGCCTGCCAGATACAGGCTGAGTATATTTTCAGTATTTCCATAAACATTCCCATCAGGTGACACACTGAATCAGTAAAATGTTACAGAATACTCTTAAAATCTATACAGTGCCATCACCCAGTATCCTGCTTTCATCTTTGAAAGCCATCAAAAGCAAAATTAATTGTATGAGTTCTGGATCAAATCACAATTCCAGCTACAACTTCTGCAGCATCAATTGATAGTTCCATGAAAATAAGAATAAGGTATGTGAAGTTTATTTTTAAGATATGGCTTTAAAGACAACAGTTTTCAGTATTCTTTTCTCAATATCAAGGCTGACTATAAGGAACATATAAAGATCACAGACATGCAAAAGTAAGTACAGATTTTGATAAGCAGTAAGTAAAAATGAAGAACATATATAGACTCAGTTGTCTTTCTTACCTGTGAAAAATCCCATCTATAGAACAACAGCAACTTTTGAAGTAAGTTCAGTGACATTTTATATTACGAAAAAAAGTAGAAATGGCCAGTGCCTTGGTGAGAATACAAGCATCAGCTATGAAAATGTCAATGGTATTTACAAGCAGTAGAGTGATGGCAGCTTCAGAATACTTCAAGAAGACATGGGAAATTCCTTTCAGGAATTTTTTTTTCACCACATATGCAAAGTTAAGGCAAAATGCCTTGCCTTAAATAATGCATGAATAATGCATTCTCTTTGGATAATGCAAACAGGATTGCAACTAAAATTTATATAAGACCACCCGTAATAGGTATTTGGTGAATTTCTCAAAAAAACCCCTAGTAGTAGCTGAGATTGCTGACACATACTCTCTCTCTCTCTCTTCTTTCTAGACAGATGTATTTTACTTTGAGGTTTTATGAAAATGAACAGGCTATTTTTCTTTTTACTATTAATTAACTGATTTCACTTTGAGGGTCAGAAAGAAGCATGATCATGTTTATTTTTCTAATTTCAGGTTTTAAAAATTATTTATTTATTATTAAATTTTGAATTGGAGTGTTCTTTCCCTGAAGCAGCAAAACTTTTCAGCATATTGAAGAATATAATATGTAAACAACTTCTTGCTCACAGTCACCAGTATCTAGAAAACAATAATTAGTGAACTGCATATTTATAAAATCAAGAAATGGGCTGGAAAAGACCTTAAAGATTATATCGTTCCAACCCCTTGCCATGGGCAGGGACACCTCCTACTAGACCAGGTTGCTCAATTAAAAAAATTATGTCAAAGGCTCACATAATTATTTTAAAAATAAATAATAAACCTCCACGTGCAGTAATTTCCAATTTATTTATCTTACTTTTATAGCACTTGTGGTGTTATGCAAAGGCAAAGAGAGGTCAAAGTTTCTGCCTTTCTTAGTTTAGGATGAAAATCCCCACAGAGGCCACAAGAACTGAACAGACACAGCAAGCCAGTAAAGTAGAATGATGCAACCAGTGTCTGGTAACTAATCAGATTTAAAAAGAAATCTCATGTTTTAGGAGAACAAGAACACTAGTGGGATACATTTTTCTTTATACGATTACAAAATGTTGAACTCGTTTTTATTTGCCCCACTGGTTTATGTTGCATTTTTACAACTGTTCCTGGACTAAAACATGTCCAGGGAATATAACATGCAGTAACCAAGGCCCAGTGCAATGTTTCATTCTAAGAAAAAGTGTATTAATCATTAAAAAAATGTTCCCTGGAATTAGAAACAAAAGAGCAGTGGGAACAATATGCACAAACTTAGGCTTTGTGTTTCAGTAAATACACCAGCAGTGATTTGAACCTTCCCATTCGGCACTTTGTGGTTGTGCTAACTCAGCATTTCAAAGCAAACTTCAGTTCCACTGACACAATTTCCCATGTCTTTAGTTCCATAGGGGAGAGAAAGTCTTTTTGAAAATTTCACCTACTTTCACCTCGAGGCTTCATGAGACTCCTTTGAAGTTTATAACCCAAGGTTTCTATGGGACAAGGATTTACATAATTCAAAGGCGAGCTTTAAGGAATGGTCACAAATTACTACTTTGTAAATTAACAGACATCTATTCTTACAGGAAAAAAGAAGGAAGAGCAAAAATAATTGGAAAGCTCAGATTTTTTCCTTAACAGATTATCATGTTTTTAACCTTTTAAGTATTCTACTTCAACAATCCAATAATTTTATTTGTACTCTGCTTATCTTTCTGAGACCATCAGTAACCTGACAAAGGCAGTAACTTGCAAGCAAAACTTACGGGTAGGACCAAAAAAATTGTATAATTCTTCATTATATAAGATCTGACAACCTTTTCTCCCCCCATAGTTTAGATTTCTTTATTCAAATATAACAGGGTAAATTCAGCTTGCCAAGACATAATGTTCTCTCTGCTATTACTTGAGTAATTTAATTTAGCATTTGTTTCAAGAATATTTTCAAAAAGAACCCATAAACTCATATGTCCTCTAACCTCTTCAAGCAGTAGCTTCCACGTTTCCTCAAAGAATGTAAACAACTTTAAAAACAACACAGTACTAGTGGATAAGACATTACTTTTCTCTGTACGAGGCCAATAAATACACCCCCTTTCTGTAAATGCTATTTACAGAATGATGGTAACTCTGCAATCAGATAATGGTTAACGAATTTTAATGAAGTCTGCAGTGGCTATCAAATCCTGAACTTTGTGATATTTAGGTTCAGGGGAGCTGCCTGTGGCTTCTTAGACTCAAATCATCAGTCTAAATCCAGTTAAAAAGCAGAGTGAAACAATACTCAGATATTGGGTTACACATGTGGCTGAGATTACATGTTAGCCTAAGGGATATTTGAACCACTTCGAGTGTTTTATATAATAATACCACATTGAAGAGCACTGTAGAAAGCAGTTAATCTCCCCGGGCGTATCACCCAGCAACAATTCTTTCCTAACTTTTCCCACAGATTCATGGCAAATTTCCAAAAGTTCAGAGGTTTGGTGAGTTTAAGCCTCTTTATATTCAGATTCCTATCTAAAACTCCCTCATTTCTGATCCAAAAATCTCATTAGATATGATCTTCCCCTTTCTCATTATGCTAGCAAAGCTTTGCAAGCTTCCTTTCCCGTTGCTGTTGCAATACAGCAGTTGCTGTTAAAGGACCTGGTTTTGAATCTTGCAAGCATGAGAACATGTGGCACAGGACTGAATAAGTGAGACTTCAGGAACATGACCACCGAGTTTCTCACACCTGAATGCAATCAAAAAGGACTTTTCAGGAGCTAAATACATCACAAGGCTATACTGAATTTTAAAGCCCTGAAGATGGACCCTCTTCCTGGCCAAACCTTATTTTATTTTTACTTTTTGATTGTCTAAAAATACAGCAAGTGAGATATCTTGCATGTCCAAATAATCTAATTTATTTCTCTTATAAAATTTGTTCCCCTAGTGTATGGGTCCATAAATAAATCTATGGGTTATTTTCTTTAATATATCAAACACACTTATAGTCCTTTCTGAACGCTGTCTATTTCCAATCCTTTCTTTAAGAAATGCTCAGGTAAATGTATTAAAAAGTGGCTGAATCAAGTTTTGAAAAAAGCTTTTATTTCATTTGGACTTGATGATCCTTGTGGGTCCCTTCCAACTCAGCACATTCTATGATTCTGTGATTTCTACTTCAGAAATTCAACAGATGAACACTGCAGACTGAAAATTTGAAAGAGGATGGCATCACTCTATGGCATGCTCCTTGAATAAGTCTAATGCATGATGCCCTTTTGGCTCTGGCATGGCATTGTCAGCTGTGGTTCACTGCTTACGTTCCTGATGGGAAAGCACAAGATAGTGTAACACTTATCTCCTTCTTTCAGTACCTTAGCTCTCAGAAATGGAAAAAGCAACTTGAGAAGTGTTCTATCAAATTTACTATGTACTGTTTACCTGTATTACAACATGTAATACTTTTTCTATCTAATGCATGGATAACAAAACATTATGGACATGCATACTGAAATACCTGTCGGGAATCCTGGTTTTTTTCCTATCTGACAAACCTCACTCACTATGTTTAGTTGGTATTTCCAGTTGCTCAGAAACATTATTCGGCTACTCTAGAAGATGATGAAAATATAGTGCAGCTACCTCAGTTTTGAGATTTTTAATGGCAGAGACACTTCTTTCAGAAATGTAAGTATTTATACTGCATTACAGGGCTGTCTATATGCAGATGTGATATTAAGAGGATTTATCCACTATTTGTGGGTGAACAAAATGCAATTCTCCCTAACAGTTACATTTCCAAATGGCTTCTCACTATTAACACCTACAATAAAAAATATTATGTCCAAAGTGTCATCTGATTATATGCAAACCTACCATCTTTGGCTTAGGAAATGCCTAAGTCATCAATCTCATAATACTCTGATAGTATTCTGGAAAAATGTTACAATATGCTTTACATTCTTCCTGGACATCTGCTTTGGCACTGTTAGAGACTGGGCCAAACATGCTCTTTGTTGCTGTGCTCATTTGTCTTAAGCAGAACTTCATGAGAACAGAATTCAGTTTTGTCTTTTCTTCGGCCCTTTATACAAAACAGTTCTCAAAAGGGGATGAAAGGAATCTAGCAAGAGGTTTAAAATCCACATTTCAAGAGAAAAATATATGAGTACGCAGAATTAATGAAAACTCATAAATATGTGCAAAATCCCTAGTCTACATATAACATTCTCTGTTCAACATGTTTTTATAACCCTTCCTGAAAATGAAGGTCTTTATGAATATCCATTAATCTGTGTAAGCCCCATATACTGACTTTTTTCATTCTTATGATAAACATGAGTTACCTGAGCCAGGCCTTTTCAATACCTATTGGAAGTCATTACTCATGCACCTCTCTTCACTGTCTGGATTGCTGCAGTTCTATAAATGCAACAGTGACCTTTAAAAGCATTAATTGTATCTACTTTATTTTCCATACTTTCCTGTTTCCAGAACTTGATTAATTTTTGGCAAAGCATATGCTTCACACAGCTGAAAACCCTGGCAATTCGCAAGTATAAATTAGTCAGACAACAGGAAACACTGTCCAAAATTCTACAGTCATTTAAGCCATCTTAAACCCTCTGAAATGACTAAAGCAGCACAGTAGAAAATGGTGTGTTTTATTTTCAGGGCATAGTTTTTTCTAAACTCAGGAAGCAGTTTTAACTAGCAGAATTCTGTGTGATTTTAATATTGGGTTTCTGAAAACAGAAAAGAGAAAATAAGTACCACCATAGACTTTTTAAGAAACTACTTATCAATAGGAGTATTCCAATATAGTTATTTTGTTTGATTCTGTGAAGATTCCCGGAAAACTTTATTTATAGAAGCTTACAAAATGGATCTCTTTCATCCTTCTATAGGCTGAAAGGAAAGTTAAATACCTAAAAGGACAATTTTCCTTCTTGTGAACTTGGCAAGGTATACATACTCTGTAAGGAAGAGTTGTAACTGGGTCTTTCTTGGATGTATCAAAATAAAAATGGGGTGATCTGTCTAGGTCACAACTCAGATTATGGAAATATGCAGTCTTACTACTAGCTAGTATTATTCTATACAAAATTAAAGCAGCTAAGTTTCTAAGTTAACCTTCAGAATGCCTTCCTTGAACACTCTTTGCATCACTATGATCTGTGCATTAATAAGCACAGCCAAGACTTGGAAGGAGTCTTTATTACTCAAGTTTTCTCAGTTCTGAACAATTTCTTTTTTTAATGACTGATCAGTTTACCAGAAGAGAACAGAAAGCCTTACCAATTACATTTTATCTGTACGTATTGTATAGATTTATCTTTACTGTTTCTTACTCTTTGTGGAAGCTGTATATATTCTTCAACACAGTATTTCGGCCTAGGTGCAGAGACACTGTGGACTCATAGGCCCCAAAGTGACACAGCACTCACTCTCCTCCAGAGAGTCACTTCTCTTACAGGCTAAGATGACAATATAGATCACTCTTGTCATAATTTAAGGAGATAGAACAATGCACTGAATACTTCTCAGCTTACAGGATGGCCTTGGCCTGCCCTTATGTGGGAACACAAAGACGTTCCCTACAGGCTTCCTTACATACAAGCATGAGACTGGACTGAGCATCACTACTCTTACACAGCCCACAGCAACTATGCAAGAATAAACCCTGCATCAAAAACCTGTGTTTGGTTTTGCTAAAAGTATTCACCCATAAATGAGATAAAATGAACAGGATTCCCTTAAACCTTCTCCAATACCCATTAACAGTGTAAAAATAATCTGATAGTGTGGTTTGGAGAAGAAGAGATAAAGCATAATTTAAGCTGTACCCTACCCAAGATTGGGCCATACATGGTATATGGAGCAGAAGACATGTTAGCCGAAATTACTCTGTGTAGATGCTAAAAAAAGCAATGAAAATTTTACTAAAGATGCAAACCCAAATGTTTTGTAAATTCCACTTCATTCCCATGGTGAAATTCTCTTGTGTACAATTATAATTTACTAAGCTTACTGCTGTTACCAAAAAAAAAAGTTGTAATAAAGTACCCAAACAAATTCCAAAGAGAATAATTTCCTGCACTTAGAAAAGAAGCTGCAGAAGAATCAAATTTTATATGCAGCTTCCTTTTTCCTGACTCTTCCTTTGGGGTGTGTTAGCTGTTTACTTGTTAAGAGAAACACGTAACAATCACAGTAAAAAATGTTTCCCCACAATATCTTGTGTGTCATGGGCTTTGTTTAAAAAGTATTTAAAACAGCCAACTGGCATAAAAAGGCATCCCAGTAGCTACCCATGTGAGCATTACATTTTCACTTATTTTAAAGACAGGTTTTATTCTTGCAAATTTATTGTTATCCTGAACCCATTAGAAGCAAATTGTAAATAGCGTTTTATGGCCACAAAATACAAGAAAAAGCGCAAAGGGTGCTAGAACAAGGCACCAATGGGGCATGTACTGAGGTGTCCTTTGTCCAAATGAAGGAACTCACAACAGTTGTGAGGACGGTCTCAGGACGCAGGTGCAGAGCAAGGACAGAAAGGAAGGTCACAGCACATGTCTGCAGAGTGACAGATCCTGTTACAAACCAGTCAGGCACATTCCTTTCAAGCGATGTTGCCACAAGTCATATTACCCTTATCCTTCCCACTTTCCCAAGACAAAACTGAACTGAAAGCCACAATTCAGCTTTAACATGCAGGATTTAATTTAAAGCAGCAATATTCAATTATTCTGCTGGCTAAGGAACAGTGCTCTGCTTCCACAAGAGCTGTAGCACTAAGAATGCCAGATCAGGAACCAACCAGAAAGATGTTAACATAGCCATAGCACAAAGCTTATGCAGAGATTCTGTGGACCCAGTAAGTGAGGGGACTAGACCAGTTCAAAAGTCTGCTACACCCTTCATCCTGTTTGGATGACAATATTCCTGTCTTCTCTGATGTCTGCTAAAAGATAGCCTACAAGACAGACAGACTTGCCAGGAAAGTTATTGGCAAAGCATCTGGTCGATACTCTGAAAATTTCTCCCCTCAAACATGCCTCAACTGGAGAAACACACTCTTCCCAAGAGAAGAAGTGTGTAATACATAATTCCAGCTACTCTGTCCAAGAGAGATGAAAACAGCACGCTAAAGGCCCTTAGCTCTACCTGTTATCCTAAAAACCTCCTGTCTGCACATGATTAGATCAGGATTAAAATCCTGATGTTGAATTTTACGCTTGGCTACACTAAGATGTCTTTAACACAGTGAGCTACTGGCACAGTTAACTCTAAAACCCTAACAAGCAGGCATGAGGACCAAGGTCAAAATACAAAAAACTAGCACAAACTCCAGCTTGCCCTCACCTATTTCACGACGGCAGTTGCAGTGAATTCTGGCCACAGACGCTGACTCGGGACTATTCCCGGGACTGTCAAGGCCTCGGTTACAGCAAAGCAATCCATGGAGCTGCAGCTGCAGCACTCACTTGTATACATGCAGACTAGGAACAAGCCCTAGCTTTGAGAGGGTGTGAAAGAGTGCTGTTCAGTTTGGGTGTTGCATCACAAAATAAAAGTCCTTCCTGTCTGAAAGAGAAGCATTTAGACTCTTCTGATTGATGCTGGAAGAGTAATTTCTCCTGCGGGCCCTTGATGAGCCTGGCTGCACTGCTAGCCTGACTTGAAGTTTAACACTAAAGGGACTAATGTGAACAATGAATCTTCAGTGAGCTAACCAGGCTTTAATAATCCTTCAAGAGCAGCTAGCAATAACTGAACAGCATAATAGCAACTTTCCCAAAATGGGGTCATCATGCTGGAAACAGGGGCTTGTGTGTGAGACAGAGACAATGATTACAGTATTTAATCATCAGCTTCACCGTTCCAACTATTCCTGACCACAGTGTCTACTTTCAGACAATGCAGTGATCATGGTCAGGGCATTCACACTGCATAGCAGTCAACAGGAAATCTAAATTTAACATGCACACTATACTAATTTCTGAAAAACCTCATTCTGGCAAAATTTTATATATTTACATAAATTTTTAACTGTGAGATATTTGAAATATCACCAGATATTATTCTAACTTCTAATGCTTCAGGAAATACTCTGAAGAAAAAGTCAAAATCAGTACATTTTAATTTCTTATGATACGAACTGCCTTTATAAACTAGTCAGGAATTCAAAAATACCTACTATTGTACATATTCTGTGTATGTGCATATATAGTAACCCAGGTAAAAAAATATTAAAATTCGGTTTGGATATAAATGTGTATAAATGTATATAAAAAGGTAGCATAATATAAACAGTATAAATAATATCACTCTCTGCTTACCTACCATTTTACCATAGTTAACACTTATCTTTAAGAAATCTTTGTCAATAATTTTATATTTAAATTGTATTAAAATATTTTAACATTAAAATAGCTAAAAATACAGGGGTTAATTTAGTCTTTTGTCTCACACGTACAAAACCACTGAAGCAGGGATAATAATGAACAGAATTGGGCCCTAAAAAGTTCTAATTTGACACTAATTAGTAATAAAAGCCAATGCAAACTTGTGTTAAACTGATTACACCCATATAGCAATATCTGTATAATGGCTTTAGCTGCTTAGCAACAAAAGTACAAGAATACCAGATAAAACGGATTATAAGATCTGATTAGTCCCAGATGAATGTAACAGTGGCAAGTCAGTTAGGTTAATTTGCACTGTATATCATAAATGACACTCCTCTGAGCTATAATGGCAGAAGACGTTTAATTTTTTTTGTACAAATACACATAAAAGAAATGAGACTTTATTTTACATTAACTACGACAGTTTTGGTCACACACTACAGGGATTCTTCTTAAATCAACTTAGAAAACATGATTGAAAGAAATTGTAAGCATGTGATCCTCTTTCTTTTTTGTGTTTTACACTTCCTTACAAAATAAGTCACTTTAAAAATGGAACTCCATTTTACACCTTCCCACTGGACTTCCAAACCCTTTTTGGAAACATTTAAATTCAAGCCATAGTGGAAGGAAGCCTGATTACTCTTGGTTTTTAGGGGGGTCTGATGCAAAAAGAGGTTCAGGGATTTTTCTGAGTAACAAAGGGACATCATGACAGCTGAAATGGAACAAAACAAACTGAATTTCAGTTTTAGAAACACCAGACTTCTAGCATTACTCAGAGTGTGCTAGATACAGTGCAAATAGCAGAAAGGAGTAAAGCCTGAACTACAATACTCTATCTAGGATACAATCTAGGATAAACCACTAGGTAGTGTGTAACAGTTAAGAGATCAACGTAGTCGTAATAGGGTCACTACAGCCTCTTCCTTGAAGTCCTTCAGTTCTGCCATGTCACATGGCTGATCTCTACCCTACAACACCAGAACACAGGAAAGAAATGAATGCCCGTGCAGGTCAGAGCAGGAGCTATGCTATGGACAGATACACTGATTTTAACATTGTGAGAAGAGTAATATTTTTATGGGTGGCATAAGTCTATTTACCTGTAGTAAATAGACTTATGCCTGACTTTCTCTATCCTTTATTTAACTACTTGTTTCCTCTAACAGAAATAGCTACAATGTTGGCTAAGGGTCCTTTACAAGTTCTGCAACTCTATCATTCAACAGGAATATTTTTCTGCACAAAAATACTCTCTACTATGTCTGTCAAACATAGTGCTACGAAAAGAGAAGGAGAGTACTATTTTCAAATTTATCTAATTTCATGAAGTTGGATTAAAAAAAAAATCAAATAGCAGATGTTAAAAGCAGCAGCTCTCTAGTCTTCTAATTTTATAATGAATTATCATAATAAAGCTTTCACTGCCTTAAATAATTTAAACTCCACTTAATTTCTTAACTATTTCTTCGGGTAATTCATTATAAATTATAGGGTGTGCACATATATGTGTATGCATCTTACAGGGTAGAGGTCTAGAAATTTTTAAGTACTTATGAAGAAAGCTGACAGGGGTGTAGGAGGAATTAAGTGTAGCTAGTTATATTTTCTAGGCATTTCCATAAAAAGCACTTTAATTCTCACAGTTCAGAAACATTCAACTGTGAATGAAGACAAGAATGTCTTCAGAGAAAACATGTCTAGAAACATTTAAATTCCCTTTGTCGCCTTCAGCCACCTGACTGAAGTATTATCAATAAATCCTAATGTTGATACTGTTCCACAGTTGGTCCTTGAAGCAGGGAATGAGGTTGGTGGGAAGAGGACACTGAAGATGGGAACTGGGCAGTGTCAGATTACTGCCAGGAAAGATAACCCTTACTGAAAAATCAATGGACCAACACATAGAACAGAAAGAGAAGATACGAGGAAGAGTGGAAACAGGACGAAAACAGTAGCAGTCCTGAAAATGCCCTGTGTTTTCTCAATAAAGGACACAACAAAGTCCTGAATAAATCAAAGATGATGATAAGCAAATGTCAGTTATTAAAAAAATGCTGTACCCTGTATGCTAGGCCTTGGGCAGGTTTTGCCATGGGGGCACCAAATACAGGATGCAGAATTCAGAGTTCCTATTCCTACTGACAGACTACGGGCAAAATACAACTCAAACCTCTGAATACGCTGATAGACGCAATGACCATACTCTGGCAAAACAAGAAGGGAAATGCTGCCATAGGATAGGAGTGTTAAAAAATACTATCCAAGGGTGACACAGTTTTATAAGATATGCTGCACTAAAAGAGTTAAGCTCCTTCCGCATGAAAAACAAGATCAGCTGAGGCCCTGCTTGTAGATTTTACATTCTTTCTGATGTGTAGGACTGGGTTGCAGAGATCATACCTCAAACTACTGCGGACAAAACATCCTGTATCAGCTTCGCACACTTCATCCCAAGCTTTGGAACTCTCTTAACTTCCAGATCCCTGAAGAAGATTTCAAAACTCTTCCTGAAGTACAGTACTTGAATATAGTTGTTTTTTTTGAATATCTAAAATGTTGATTGGGAAGGGCCTCATTCTTTGATGGGCTTAAAGCAAATTGGTTTGATTACAGTTTGCGCCAAGAATATTTCTTTAAAATAAGGAAGCTAGATGGAATTGTTAAAAGAAGTTTAGATCTATACGGCTAAAACCACATCAATGTATAAAGTATGTTGTTACCCATTATTTGGAAAAATTTTTGAATTCCAAAATAATTTAAAATATTATTCCTTACTTGTGGTGATAATAACAGTATCATCTAGTAAGTGACAGTAATGAAAAGTCTGCTTCATGTAAAAAATAAATAATACTGAAACATACTTACTGTAAAAAGCATATTAGGCAACTTTTCTGCACTGTCTTCAGCTGATTACTGAAGGAAAACACAGTAGCATATAAAGTCAAACATCTACATTTGCATTTTTGTGGAAGAGGAACAAAGCAAGTAATATCATTACATAAAGACAACCTCAGAGTGCTTTGACAATGAATACTGAGTCAATCTTACCATTAAGTCAGGGTGTATACGACAAATATGCTCTATTTGAAATGTAAAAATAATTCCGGCATGATCACTTCAGGGACCAGTTCTGCAAAGTACAGTCGCCATGGCAGGACACACAATCGCAACCTAAGTAATTATACGCTACTGGAAACACACTTCAAACCTATTGTACTACAGCCTTTGTCTCAATAAAGGTATTTTAACCACAGAATATGTTTGTTCAAGCAAGTTTTTCTACCTGTTTTTCTAATGTTCCTGAGAAAATCATTCAGTGACTAATTTACTTGGTACATTTTTATTTGTTGCCTATCATAAATAATGTATAGTTTTAGCAGGTGTACTGCTTCTGCTTTTTCATGTTTTGGTGTTTGGTATTTTTGTTCCTTTAGAAAGAATTCTTTGTAAATTGTGCATAGGACATGCTCAAGAAAACCCTTCAATTTTTCGTCTATGGATTTTTTATTGGATTAGGTATCACTAGTGTAGTTTTGACTGTTTGATAAGAGACAATCTAGCCTATGACTTTTAACTATAAACCACTTATGTATCAGTTCCTCTGCGTTCAAGAAAAGCCACAAACTACAGTTTCTCTCTTTTGAGAGATCTGGGAAGAGAGACGAGGATGAGAAGAACTGAGTACCTTTGATGAATGGCTCTGGAGAGTAAGGAGGAAGGCAGAAAGCACAGTACAAAAGAGGGGAGAGCAGATCAAAAATACAAAAAAGAAAGAAATCTCCAGGAAATCAGAGAAGTAGCAGGAGAATTTTCTGTCATAATTCACTTAATGTAAAACTGATCCTTACTGATGTTCTATGACATGATTCATATCAGGCTGCTGATAGATTTATTTATACTCCAGGGAGTGCACTTAGTCCTAAACGTCCCTTTCTGATCACAGAGTTTATACCTCACCCCAACACACTCTTCTAATCACTTCTTTCATCTGAAATAACATGCTTAATTCTAGTTACAAATTTTAAATTAATACGTTAAAACATTTTAAGAGTATGTTCACATATATAATAAAAGTCTGAATGTGAAATACCCCCCACAGACATACACGCCTTCCTGGGCCACTGCTTTGTGTCAACTTCAAGGTATATAAAATGCTAGCACATTTTCACTATTTTAAGAACTGTGTAAACATATTAATTTTTTGCTTTTTCCATATTCAAATCACTATAATCTTGATCCTACTAGCCATTTTCTTACGGCTTTCCCACAGCACTGTTTTTCTTTCCTGACAACTTTGCTAGAAGATCCTTGAGTCACAGCTTTTCTGCAATTCTGCACACAAGTATTGCAACACTGGATGTTAAAAACTTTTGTACTTAATTCAACAAATGATACACCCGATTAATGTACCAAGAAATACAGAAAATGGCACTTCAGTAGGTGCCAATCCATCTCAGTAGGTGCCATTTTTGTGTATTTTATGCATGTGGGGTTTTTTTATATTTTTTAACTCATTTACTGCCATCTCCTGGTACTTACAAGGTAATAGTAGTTATGCTTTTTAACAGCAGCCAGTACTCCTGTACAATACTAATGCAACGCCAAAAACGTACCAGAATTATTTTCAAAATATTCTGTACTTCTGTACTTTTTATACTGTTTTCTTTCAGTCTGAAAATAGTGAACGTTATTTCATGGGCAGAAACCGGTAAAAGACTCATATAGCTTACCTTTGTCTGGAAGCAGCAGTAAAGTTGTGTCAAATATGGATGTTTCCGTGCTAATGCCAGAATTCTCTTTTCTGTCATTGTACAGTCTACATCATCATCTTGAAGTATGACATCTTTCTTCAAGACTTTCACTGCATATACTTCATCTTTTCCTTTTAGCTCAGCTAACATTACCTAAACCAAAGAAAAATTCTGTTTACATACGAACAACAGATGCCATAAATGCAGGGTTTCATATGAGTTTGACTGCACTGAAAATAGAAAGACAGTTATATACTTGCCTAAATGAAGCTGCAGTATATAAAATAAAAAGTAAAGTACCATAATTTTAGAAGAATATACCTCTGGTATTCTTTAAATTTGAAACAGAAAGTATCTATTCTGTTTGTTAGTTAAGTATCTTAATAAGTACCTATTAGTAAGGTCTCAAAAAGTAAACAAGGAAGCTGATGTAAAACAGAAATTTATTTCCACTTTTATCTTCCACTTCTGGTAGTGAGATTTAAGTGTGATGGACTTGGTATACAATGCAAAGTTACTACTCCAGCTGCTTTCAAGTTGTTGATTTTAACTACTGCTATTGTTTAAGGTTCAGGCCCTATATTCTCTTTAAGGTCAGTTCTGGCTTGGAGCCAGGATAATCTTCAGAGAAAGAATTAGAAAACAGGGACACAAAAGAACTGCTTCAGCCCTGCTCCCTCACATGTGAAGTTCCCGTATATCAAGGAAGGAAGAGTTTACTTTTGAAACAGATTCATATTTCAGTCCACCTCTTTGATTCCATGGTGCACAACAGTGTGGAAAGAAAATCTATAAGGCCTGTAAACACTGCAATGCCCCTTCCACCCTCACCAATTCCCTACTGTGGGAAGGCATCTGGTGAGTTACATCTCTGTTGCTTATGCAGTATTTTGGGCAGCTGTCTAAGCCCTATCATATCTGAGTGGAAATGCTTCAGTTTGCTTCCTCCAGCACTGAACACACCCACTGAGGAAAAACAAATACACACAATGTTCTGTGAAATAAGTAAACTTGAACTGGGAATTATGAAGAAAGTGAAGTAACCCCACAGCATTATTCCTGACCTGATTTTTCCCGCTTGACCACAAGCAATTTTGTTGAACAGTATGTACATAACTGTATGTGAGTCTTCATCACCAATATCCTGGAATAATGAAACACTGATATTTTATTTCAAAAGGCTTGACCCTAGTTAATAAAGTGAGCCAAAGAACAGACAATGCCAGCTCATCAGGAGACTGATATTTCTGATCTGGCAGGTAAAAGAAAGCCCCTAGGGTAGAAGTATTTTCTGACTGCCAATACGAACAGTTCCAGATCAGTACAAAACCACTCCTGAACACTACCTTAAAAAAAAAAAAAGAAAAAAGAAAAAAAGAAGGAAAATAAAAGCTACCCACCTTGCCAAAGCTCCCTTTTCCCAATACTTTGATGAAGTTGAACTCTTCAAGACCTATTCGCTTGCTCTGGGCCTGCTTAACCTCCCCATTTTCACCATTCTCCCCGGGTTTGTTGAGCTGGTTGTCTGTTGACGTTGTAGCTGTCGCTCTATGTTCTTCTCCCCGATTGTCAAAAGATAATGCTTTCCTAATGTTGTTTTCCAGCTCTTTGATTTCTGTGGAAATGTGAGGGAAAGTTAGTTTTAACTGACCATCAGAAAAATAGCCTGTGTTAGTCTGTATCAGTGTAGGAAGGAACATTCATCACCTCTGAATGTCGTGTTTAAGAGCATTCTGTGGTTAAGAATACATATTTAGCAAACTCCTTCTCCACCTTAAAGTAATCAGCCAAAACCCTGCTCTAACAGGAAGAGTGGCCTTTAAAAATGAACCTAAGAGAATGACATATCCAAAACTTGAAAGATAAGTCAGAATAGTAGCCAAATAGTTGTTTTAGTGACTTTGGGTGTTCCTGTACCACAGAGAAGTACTTTGTTTTGAATATCCCTATCTTCCTGCAGCACTTACTCATCTTCCTGCTTAAGTATTTTAGAGCTGTGTCTTCAAAAGTTCAAAGGATGGTTGGGCGTCCCAGCCCTTGAAGTCAACATGAATGAAGCATCTTATTCAGCTCCAGCTGTTATCAGATGCCTGCCAATAAAGTATTTGACCACTTCCTAGTGCTGCTTCAAGCAGCAATTGTGTAGATCTGCTAAATGGTTCTGAAGGTTTCTCAGTGTTAAATACAGAGAGTCCTGGTGACTAACAGTCCTCAGGGTCTGACCTCAGCTCCTACATGGTACTTCTCCCTGACAGCCTTGGAAGCAACAACTTTACTGGACAACTACAAAAGTGAAATTAAGGAGAGAAATTAGAAAAATTATTTGTTTTTATTTTGAACAAAATATCGGATGTTTTAAAAATTATGATTTTATGAAAACAAAGTCTGTGAAACCAAAAGGTTGAAAAATTTAAATCAGAGGTCACAGACTTCTGATTTTTGAAAACAAATAGATCAGAATCAAAATGCGCTGTTGACATACACATTCTGTCAATCAGCTGCTCAGCTCAATGAAATCAGGTCATATCAGTGAAGATTAAAATACCTGTGTCTAAATCTATGCATAAAAGAAACTGCTGAAAGGAAACTTGGTTTTAAGAAGCCTCTAAAGACCGCATGGACATGCTAGCATGGCCTGTATGGATGGAAGTTTTTATTATTACAAATGTTCGACATGGAATTATAAGGAGTCAATTTTATCTCAAAAACTTACTTACAGGAAGAAGATTTTCAGATAAATAAAGGCTCTCTCTCAAGTTCTGTGCTACTATTTAAAATATTCTCCACTCTTACAATGGAATATCTAAACTTCTTCCATAAAAATATTTTATTGACAAGAACCCACGTAGTAAACTTAACAGCATCTGAAGATGACTGTATTATAATTTCCCTTTAAAAGCAACTTAGTTTCATAGATTTAAATTAAATAGAAGCAGGCCTTTTAAAAAGAGATTTTGCAGTTCATAACTTTAAATGCTTCAGTTTCTGGTGTTAACTACTTCATTGATTTGGTTCTACAGAGGCTGGTGCTCATAGATTTTTTTTTACTCCAGGAAAATGTGTGACAAAATATGTTATTTAGGAAATAAAAAGATTTGTTTGACCTTGATCACATGGAGATGTTGGTGCTGACTTCGACCTGTCTTCTTCTGATGATGCGCTTCCCGGAACTGGTGGTTGAGTCTCTGCACCTGCAATTAGCTAAGAACAATTCCAAAAAGAGCATTCAGCTGTGAGATCTTCCTGTGACATGAGGAAATTTAATTCAACAACTTTATTTTGTAAGTAGAGCTAAGAAGGAAAGTGAAGATCTTCTACCCCTATGGATTCTCATCAAATGGAAACCATAATATATAAAGAGAAAAAAACAGGCAATTGAAAGAAAAACTGGTTCTTAAGATGAAATAAACATAGTATACATACCCAGTGAGTAGGAAAGTTTTGAGAAGCCACCATAAGTCTGCATTCAAATCTATCCAGTAAATACATTTAACTACAACATGTATCACAAACACTGCAAACTAACTCATGCAGTAACATGACAACACCTTTTTCCAGGAGTGTTAGATCAATTAATTCATCCTTGAGTTTCCTACGTTTCTGTAACATTTTAAAACAGCGTACAGGGGATCCCAGAGTGCAATAAGCAGGAAAATGAACAGAAGCAACTGCCAATGTTTAAAGAAATTATGGTAAAATTTGCCTATTTCTGCGAGAGCGAGGGGTCTGTTGTGACAATCATGCAAATAGAGATATAAAGTGTGGGTCCATTCTGATCCAGGATACACATCATCACTCAGGTATAACTCCATTGGATTTGGATGTATTTGGGGTGACCCATGCCTTTTATTTCTAGAACAGTCTGGTTCTTTCTATAAAAGGGAAGATAATTCCAGAACTGTTATCTGGTAAACAGCTCCTCTTCATGAGAATCAGCACATTGCTTGTTTATCAGCATTTACAACACTATGGAGTAGTGTTATCTCCCAATCAATCAATTATCCGATGCCAATTCTGAGCCAAACAGGCACTTATGTTTCTAACTGTTGTCAGACATTTTCTCTCTGTCAAATTTCCTTCTTTAAAATTACAAAGGGGAAACCCTTCCAGATGCTATAAACTACAGGTCTGCAACATTGTACCAAAACAAATTTCATATTAAAGTTCAGAATAGATGATTTACACTTACAAAACAAAACGCGAGGTCTTAGGTCTGTACTGACTTACAAAAAAATTATTGTGCAAGTAATTTGAGTAGGATTGAACCCCAACTAATAAAGTTCCAATACAGTCATAGTTATCTCATTTTTTTAATGTGACAATCCATAGTAAAATTACCTTTTTCCTCCTCTGCCCACTATTAGTGATCTTATCTGGAGTGACTCCAAGATCTGCAAGAACTTTAGCTATGCCTCTAGCATCCACTCCACAGTTTGGTGCCACATTTGTTTCACAGCGTCGATGTACATTCATCTTGCAAACTGCAAAGAAATATAAAATAATACAGTAAATTAAATACTATCTTGGCATGCATTTGCCTTATCTGAATCAGAACTTATTGGACCTACCAACAACTTTTTCAAATAAATACAATCTCAGTAGGAAAATGCTTAGCTGGATTTGAAGGTATACTTCAATGCTAATGTAAGGTGATTAATCTGGTTATCACTCTTCTGCTATGATAATGTAGAATAGTATTTTCACACAGTATGCAGAACAGACATAGGAACAAATGAAAATCTCTAATGATCCTGTAACTCTTGAACAGAATTTGAATTGGAAGAAAAGTCCTTCAGAGCCTGGATTTTAACAGTCCACTATGGAGACCACAGCATTAAATCCTTATGTATTATTGCTTCTTACTCTATTTTTCTGAACTAGATTAACTTCTAATGTAGGCAGTCATAGACCCAACAGCGCTTGAAATATCAATAAAAATTAAGGGTTAGACACCCATTTTCTTTAGATGGCAATCCAGTTACTAATCTCCTTCCGCTAAATCTCCTGAAACTATTATATTATTATGAGGAGAAAAAAGTTACATTGCTTCCAGATTATGGGGCAGAGGCGAGAACACAACTCCATTAAAACTCGTGGAGCATGGATTTGTTAGGAGCAGGTGACATATTTTATCTGAGACTTCAGTGCCCTCTTGTGGAGCAAGGCATACAGAGACCACAGCTGCAAGTATGATTAAATGCTAGATTAATATTCAGTTGTTCAAACTCCTCACTTCTTTACTTTTTAGAGAAAAGAAAATTTAAAAATATGTATTTCTATAGTTACACTCCATTATAATTTTCATCGATGAAGCTTTCACTTGACACTCCCTAAAGAAAAAAAGCACCTTTGCCTCTGAGACTACACCCAGGCACTGTATCTGGCCATAACCACGCAGTTCAGAAAGCTGGTGCTTTTCCTTTTAAAATATGTTTCAGCTCACAAGAAGAGCAAAAAGAAATTGCTAACATGGTATTTCCAATGAATGTATATTCAGTGACAAAACCTCAGCAGCAAGTAAAACGTTTGAGCTAGGATCCGTAAAAGTAGACATTGAGGAATCAAACTGCTTCTAGTTGCAGGAAATTTTTGTACAGTCCAGCTTTATGAAAATATTTTGTAAACAGATGCACAAGAACAACCAGTGAAAAAAACCTGAAGAAGAATAAATCTCTGTTATACACTTCTCATGGTGTTAATAACCACACTGGGCAAGGAAGTAGATCTCTGAAGAAGGGAGTCACTCAGCACTTGTTAGAGAAAACCAAGCACAGATAAAATGACATTTCCAGTTCAGGTGAGTTCTAGATTTCATCCAGACAACACTGCATTTTTATAAGCAGTAATTTTATGAATATGGAGAAAGCTACAGAGGCTCTCTGCACTATTGTTTCTATGCATCTGTTACAAAGTAAATGCAATGCACACAAATGGGAAATAACAGTTAAGAGCAAATGAACAGTATGGTACTTGAGTTAGAATATGAAAGAGAACTCATATATGCAAAGATTAGATTAAGAGATACTATAGCTTTCATTAAAAAAGTCTGCAAATAATGTATCATAAGATAACTTTTTTACATATATGTGTGACTCCATGTTTCTGCTGTCGAGAGGTGTATGTAACATGATTTTTGTATTTATGAAGATGGACCTATCCATTCACAAGGCATAACAAAATGAAAATGCTTATCATTCCACTAAGCACTACTTCCTAAGAATCTGACAATTATTTCCTTCATTACATCATTTCCTTCATGACATCATTTCCTTCAATCCATTAATTGAAGTATTTTATTAACTATTTCTAAAACATTACTTCGCAATTGTTTGTACTGTTTTCTCACCCATTATACAGATCTGCTTGAAACAATGAGATATGGAACCAAACATTTTTGACAACTAAAATGACACGAATGCACCTTCCAGCCATATTTTCACATACAGTTCCTGTACAGAGTACACAGTATTTAAGTGGCAGAACATACTGAATCCTTCATTTTCTGGAAGAAGAGGGGCTAGGTAGACTGTCACAAAGGATGATTTAGCTGGGTATCAGAATATCTCATGTTCTGGATATGGGCACACAGGACTGGTTCTACCTACTCTAGCCAATACATAATAGCAATTTTTGAAGATGGTATTAAAAGGAAAAGTAGCTGGAATAATGATGTTGAAAAAGTTTAACAAATCTGAAAAAAAAAAAAAAAAAAAGGCATATAAACTGAAGGGATGTAAATTGCCGTGCCCTTCTATTTTCTGTTAACTTCTAATATCCTCTGTGGCAATAAACCTACACAGGAGTAAGTGCAAAATGTATTTATTCATGTCTGACCTCTGCATCTGTTACTGCCTGGTGTTGCAAACAGAGCCAAGGACCTTCTTCTAACCATGAGGGAAATTCTTACATTGGTCCACTACTCATTTTCTACTCATTTCTGTACATGCTGACATAGTAACTTGAAGTCTTTCCAAGTCTACAAGTCACTCACAAAGACAAAAAAAGCTCTGAAGTGGTGCCTTACCTTTGCATTGTAAACCTTGTCTCAAAAGACCCCAGAGCAATGAACCACAGTGGTCACAGAAGGTGGGCACTTTGTAATTGTGAATGCTGAACTTGTGAGGCATGTTGACACTGAAACGCTGGGATCCCACTTGCTGAAAAAGGACAGCACAGGATATTTCATTTTAATTAATTTCTTTGCAATCAGTGTATGCTGAGGCCCTGTTGCATTTTGAAACCACACAGAATGCAAATGAAATTAAATAGGTCCGTGCTCAGATGACAAGCACTGCATTAGATATACTTCAACTGCAGAGTTCTTTTCACTACTTTATCTGGGGAAAAGAGGGGGAAGGGCTGCTGTTGTCCAAAAGATAAAGACTAAAGTCTGCTTCCTAGTACTTTTGGGAACAACAAATACATAGCTATCAGGAAAGATCTCTAATGTTGAAGGCAAGGAAGTCACTCCCAATTGTTTTAGGAGCAGGAGGCCAAACTAATACAGGACTAAGAACAAGAAATACATCATAAACCCGTTACCTTTTCATATCCCACTCTTCTTTGGATTATGATAATGACAGTGATAACCTGTTGCGTTCAGGGATTTCAAGGTACGATAAGTAATTCCAATTACTTACTAACTAAAGGATATCATTGATAAGTTTTTATAGTGGCCACTGCATTGCAGGAGATTTATTTTTATGTTTTTCCTTCCCTTTTCTATTACCGCTGGCTTTTCTCCAGTGATCTAGTACCCCTTCTAAACAATGAGAGTATCAGCAAAGTATGCAAGTCTCCACCAGTCTGGAGCCTGGGAATGTAAACCCATGCAGGATTTAGTATCTTCCTGTGAGTACTACACAAAACCAGCACTAGCCCAACAAAGTCCTTTATTACAATCATATGCACGTGATCACATTTTAGATGTCAAATACTGGTTGTGAACCAGACATGAAAGAATGCTTCCAGTAAGGAAAGTGCTAGTGAATTACACAGGAAAAATGAGATCAGTTACTGCCTCAGTCAAACTCATGTTGAAGTTCAAAGAATAGATTAAAACTGCCCTGTTACATATAACTCAAGTAAAATTTAAAGCTAGCTTTTTTCAATCATATGAATGTAGGTTTTTAACAAACAAAATTAAGAAATGTACTTTTTCTGTGTGGCCAAGGAACTGTGATCACCCAAAGACCACTTCACTTAATCATATGGTGAAGACAAAGATAACAGGCCCTTGATGCTGTACAAAACAGAACAGGACAGTGAGCATACGTTTGCTTTTCTGTTGAAACACAAACCAAAAGCTTTTGTGTAAGAAAAAGCATTCACTGTTTATACTTGAGGGCTAAAACTATTTAAAAAAACGCAACTAGTTTGAATGTAGTCTTTGTTGAAGTGAGACTTTGCAAGCAAATTCTGGTCAGTGTTTTATGCTGGTGCCAGATACTCTCTGAGCATCCCAGCTCCGCTATCAGCTGCTGATGGCTCAGCCACATAAAATGCAGTCAGGTGAATGAGAGATCCCAGCCTGCTTCTTTTGAATTAAAACTACAAAACTTGTACTAACTCAGAAATAGAGAGAGAATGTTAAAAATGAAAAGAAGTGGAAAGAGCTCTCTGAACCTTTGAGCATTCAGATGTTATTGAAAGTATACCAATTAGAAATCAATTTCTGTGTGGTAATTCCCACGTAAATGAAACTGTGATGGCAACCTAGCATTCCAAAATAAATGCTACACCACAAAATGACCAGAAGGGCACAAAAATGTCTTTAGCACCTATTGATTAAACAGAGGAGATGATACTACTTTGAATACATGAAAGATAGAATTTTATCTAGAAAAATTATTTTATAAATATTTACCTCATCGTGAGTTTCCTGTTTCTTTAAGCCAGCACACTTTGTTATTATAAGTTCATGGCATCTCTTGTGAACTACACAAGTGCAAACTAGAAAGACAAAACAGATAAAAGAATGAGTTTTCGTGAAGATTAATTTTAAAGCAAAAGTCTGATATCAGAAGACTAGAACCACTGAGCCTTGAAAGTGTGCAAGTGACTGGTGATGAATTGGTGAGTCCTATGAAGTAAGTTGGTTTACTAAGGCAGAAGAGAATGGACTTCCAAAAGAGCAAAACTTTTAAGATAACTAAAGCATATCTGCCAAATATCTTGTCAGTAAAACTACAAATTACCTTCTGAAATGTTAACTGCAATTTTTCTTGATTTTTATATATGCAGTTTATTTATCTGATGAAGTCCATGAACTCCACGTTACATGAGACATAATAGTAAAAACCATTCCTGTCTAAAGAGTTTCACAGGAAAACAGACATAAAGATAACTCGTTGTAAATGTCAAAAGAATAGAAAAAAAAAGTCAAACATTCTTTCTGTAGCACATTATCATAAGTTGATAGCAGTAAAATGTTTCAGGAGGCAAAAATGCCTTGCCAATATACATCCTGATTGTTTAATCAATGAATATCTCATATTTGCAGATATGACAGATAAGATTAACAATTATGAGGTCTATCATACTCTAGAATTCAAGGTCATTAAACAAAATAAAAACCCTCATAATGAAGTAATGAATTTTACTTTCTCCAGTTTTGGCTACTGTTGTAAGAAAAAAAATTAAATCAGAAGTCAAGGTACCTCTCCGGTGTATTAACACAGTAATTCTTATTACAGCATGTAAAGCATTTACTTATTTACAATGAGATTTCATCAAGTCTTTTGTAACTGAAAAATCATCACTAACTTGATAGTTTCTACTTGTTATATGAGAATTAAGTACCAAAACATCATTCCAAGAGGTGATTGCATAAAAAAGCAGAGTACAAGAAATTGAGTTGAAAAATGAGAGATGAAAATGAAGCACTTCTGCAGTCTTAGCTATAACCTTCTCTAATGATGACCTCTATAATTATCTCATCTATTTAAATTACAGTCTTTGCAGTTACTTGGAATTTTTAAACATAGAATCTTAAGCAGAATAAAGAGCTCTCAATTTTAAAATGCAAGACTTGAAAAATAAAGATGTCAACATCTGCAGATATGGTTCCCTAGATAGATATACATTAAGAGACATCTCGGGCTTGATGTTCAGGGCTGTTAGCTGAGCTCCTACTTTATATATGATGCCTCAGACCAACAGTTTTGAAAAAAGTTACTGTGACTTGGTGTAGAGATTGTATGCTTGTCAAGACAAATTTCTTCTGATCGTCATGTGCTAAATTCTTAGCATCACACACATACAATGCCTGATAAAAATATCTTATTACTTACATAACACAATAAATATATTTAAACTGTCCTTATGTAGAATCTTACCTTGACATTGGTATCCCTGTTTTCCTATTACACCCCTGAAAAATAATGAAGTGTTTTAGAAAAAGGAAGATGAAATATTTTTTTAAATGAAAACATTTTTCCCCTCCCTTTACTGGACATGCACATGTTTGAAGAAAAGCTTCTCATAACCAATCATCTGGTAATTGCATGCCTAGACTGACATCAGTTCCAAGTAGGAACATTTCAGCTGCTAAGAGGAAACGGGAAGAATGACAGATCATGAAGTTAGTCAGAAGTAAAGACACATTATAGTGAAACAGACAAAGCCAAAGGGTACATGGAAAGGGGACAAAGCAGTAAATCATCATCAAGCAGACCCCTAAATAGATGGAAGATTGCACTTCTCAATCTTACTGCTTGAAATCACTTTAGCCAACATAAAGCCTAACCTCCAGGCACTTCATAGAGAAATGCAGTTAAGGTCATGCACAATTCACATCATTTTACATTAAGAAAGACTGATTCATTGAATAGTCCTAAGAAATATTAACTGTGGATCATATCAGATCTTATGTGTAAATCAGTATCTCTAGGTCACTTTAGAAAACATAAGGAGTTGCTGAAAAATAACGGAAAACTGAACATCTCCACCACTTTCCCCTATCTGAAAATTGCAAACACTCAAAACTATTCTAAATAATTTCTAAAAGGGAGTTCTTGGTGTACATTGTAATAATAAAGACCCTGTACACTGAGCATCGAAATCCTTGTGTCATCAGAAGTATAATATATCCATGTTCCATTACTGTCAGTAGGGTGTACAGAAGCTTTGCATTTCTTAGAAGGAAGATGGTGATTCTTAAGCATGTAACAAAGAATTCTGTCATCTTGACAAAATGTAAAGGTCTAATATTAGGTCTAAATCTACACTTAGACACTTACATAATACTAGACTGGCTGTCTACCTGGAATTTAGTGTGCACTAGACAGGTAAATATGGAACTTTATGCCTCAAAAGAGAAAAACCACAAATGCAACAAATTCTAACATTTGTGATGGGAGTTTAACAGCCTTCTATTATCACCTGAAACACTGATGACAGCTTAATGTCAAAATAAAGAGGAAAAGAGCTACTATTCTATAAAAGTTTTACTTCAGCAAAACAGGAAGGTGTTCTAACTCCCCAGTTCAAAATTGCAAAGAAACCAAAGCCAGAGTTACTCCATACCATATAAAGTCTCTGCAGTGTGAGCAATATGTTGGTTGTCTAAGATAGGTGGCCATAAACTTGTGTCCATTAACCTGATGCACCCTGCGCCGCACCGCACCCTGGCGCTTCCTGGGACGCATCCGTTCCCGGAACACACGTTCTTCATTGTCCTTGGGTGCTGAAACACAGGGAAAAACAATAAGCACTGGCTGTCTCAGACACAAGTATGGGCAAGCTCAAATGCAATGCATAGTTAGATATTCTCCAAAATTAAAAATAATCTTCTCAATCCAGCAGTGGGAAATAACTTTATTAAGTTCTGGGTAATTTTTATTCATTTTTGGCATCACCTACCAAAGGACAAAGGATTTCATTGCTTAGTACAGGAACTTCTATTTCTTCTAAAGCTTCATCTTGAAATTCAAGCTAAGTTTAGATTAAGTCTTCTACACTTTATCACTATCAAGCACACTGACAGCCTCTTAACAGTAATTACACTGTTAGATTGTCCAAACTGCTCAGACTTTCACCTCATTTGATCTTCAGGGGAAGAAAAAGATCCCAACATCCCCTGGTCCCTGTACACTCAGAAAGTGTGGATACAAGTGCAAGAAAGCTGAGTAAAAATACTTATTATCAAGCAGAACAAAAAATTTCAACCAGAATTGACTACTATGTAGAATTCCTGATTAATGTTTGAACTTCAGGCTCTAATAACCCACGTTGATACTAATACACATTCAGCAAAATGTGCAAGGGAAGGAAGCTGTTCTTCTTAAACAACTCCTGTTCCAACTGTACATAAGATTTAATGGTAGAGGAAGAATAAAATGAAGTTGATATATCTCAGAAAGAAAACCTTCAGAAAAAAACATCTTCAGAGTGCATTGGGTCTTTTTCTTCAGGTTTTTACTTTAAAAGTATCACTAACACCACCGTAACATTCTGCATGCATTAAGCAAAAGCTGAGGATGAAGTAGAAATGCTGAACCGTTCACAATTGTTAATGAAAGGCAGATTTTACAAACATTCCCATAACCACTCATGTCTTGGCAAACTAGAATATAAGACTTAGAGGGGACCATATTCAGTCCTCCATTGCCAACTGAATCTATGAACTCAATACTTCAGTGCATATAACACTTTGATCTGCAGTTAACACTTGTCATTCTTTGAATTTCAGCTACTGTGAATCATTATAATGGCCTAAAAATACCAACTTTGGTCTGCTGCAAGCTTTTCTGTACATGATTGAGTTGTCCAAGCAACAGGACAGTACTTAATAACACATTGAAAATTCAAAGTCTGAGAAAAAATCAAGCTATAAAGGTCTCAAATTCTTTTACAAACATTAGAATAAATCCTATTATTTGAGGGTTGTAAAAGTAAGACGTTGATTTAAGAATTTCCAGAAAACTCTTAGATTAAGCCAACAGATGGACATCCTGGGAAAAAACAGACTACAGATGAACAAATTGAGATCAATGTCTTTCACTGCAGAGCAAGGGCTAAACTCCATGACACTAGAAAATTTATTTATGTGCAAAAGAGCCTCAGCTCCATACACGTTAATGTCATACAGAAACTTCGTACTCTGACTGGGTTTTCACCGTAAGATGACACATCTGTGGGATGGCCAGAATGGCACCACTTTCCTATTCTTAAGTGAGCTCTCAGTAAATAAACACTGACTCATGCACAAAGCTACCCCCTTTATTTATGCTGAAGAATAAACAAAAAGCAATGACTGTAGGTCATCCTTCAATAAAAAAATAAGAAATACCAGATAGTTACCAATTAGGCTTATTTTTATCAATTTTGCTTATTTTTAGGTATTAAGCAAAACTCTAATGTCTAATAAATATCACAACTCCATAAGAGAAAGATTGTCTTCCTAAAGAACATGGAACAAGTAGTTGGAAATCCAACCAAAGATTCATTTTTCCAGCTTCTTGAATGATTTACTGACTTTACAAAGCTGCTGGAAATCTTTTAAAAGCTATTATAGGAACTAATTCTATATTAACACAGATCTGTTCTTTTGGTTATCATTCAGATTGTAGAATTTGCTACACTATGCACAGCCTGGATGTGAGAAAATTAAAATCCAACTCCTCTGGAAAGGCTTTCCAAAAAGTATCTTCGTACCATCTTCGTACATGAAACGAACAAGATGTTCCGACAGCGCACAATACACATTTGATATGATAATCAATCTACAACACTGTTTTTCTTCTTTTTTCATCTTAAGTGCAACTTTTCACAGATAAAGCACCTGTAATTTTACAGAGCATGTAAAATCCTCCTCTTGTTTTGGCTACATAAACACAGTATCATGACACTGGGTGTCTTTTGCTAGTTTGTTTAGTTTCTACCAACAAAGTCTTAAAAATACCCTCACTGCATTCCTTTCAGTTCTGTATTTATTACTTTAATGAAATTCCATTTCTCCCTTTTAATACTTACTGTTTAAATAAAACAATGAAACAGTAGCTTTTTCAGAAATGCACTGCCTTGAAAAGAGATACAAGCAATACATTTTACATAATCAGATTAAATGGCAGGCCTTGGATTATCAGTATCACTTCCACACAAACAGCATGACTGTGCGTGAGGAGGATGCTCTAACAGCTCAAGGAAACGTAGTTTTCTTGGTCTTTCTTGGATAATTCTTGAGGTCCGTTAGCCAGTTGACCCCAAATAATCTCTGCTGTCAGTCTGTTAATCTCCTTTTTTTTTTTCACTAAAGACTGGCAGTTGGCCAAATCCATGCACCATGTCTTGCTTCAGAGTAGAAATGAAGGGATGAACTGCATGTTCAAGAGCAGTGACTCTGCCTCCACCTCACCTCTCATTACAGCCTGTAGAATCCCCACCTCGTCAGTCAGCAGCAGTACTCGTTTAGAGGGCTTGGAACAGCATAGAATCATAGAACCATGGAATCATTAAGATTCGAAAAGACCGCTAAGATCACTGAGTCCAACCATTAACCCAGCATTGCCAAGGCCACCACTAAACCATGTCCCTAAGTGCCACATCTACATGTCTTTTAAATATCTCCAAGGATGGTGACTTCCCTAGGCAGCCCATTCTAATGCTTGACTATGCATTTTGTTAAGAATTTTTTTCAATTTAGACCTCCCCTGATACAACTTGATATCATTTCCTCTTGTTCTATTACTTGTTATTTGGGAGAAGAGACCAACTCCCACATCACTACACCCTCCTTTCACGTAGTTTTAGAGAGCAGAAAGGTCTCCTCTCAGGCTCCTCTTCTCCAAGCTAAACAAGAATCTGACATTGCAGTGCATGATTGATCACTGGATGACTGGACATCAGCTTTTCATCACAGCAGACTAAGTCACAAGAGAAATTAGCTCACCCACAACTCAGTTAACATTAAGTTCAGCTTATTCACTGTGACCCTGCATAAACATATAAGTAAAGCTTTCCACAGTCTCCAAGCAAAACACTGCCACATCTTGCACAAGACTGGATTTTAGGGTTGTCAGGCATTGGAACAGGCGGCCAAGGATGTGGTGGAGTCACCATCCCTGGAAGTGCTCAAAAAACGTGTTCATATGGCACTTAAGTACTTGGTTTAGTGTGGAACACAGAGGTGCTGGGTTAACAGGTGGACTTGATGACCTCAAAGGTCTTTTCCAACCTTAACAATCCTGTGATTCACACTGCTGTTGTGGGCCACAGGCATAAAATCAAGCAGGAACTGTCCCAGGTGACTCAGATGCAGATGATCACATCTGTTCTGGCTCATACCCACCAGGGTTGTGAACCACTTATTTCTAGCAGAACTAACAATAGTCTGTATTAAAATTAAAATCCATTTATCTCATACTGAACAGGCAGACTAGAGATGCTAATTTATCTGTCTGAAGACACCTACTTCGAAAGGGAGCTACACTGCTCTCGCCAAACATCTCTCATCATTTACAAGCAGGAAAGCAAAGATTAGTAAACGCTATCAGAAAGCAGGGGGTTCTTGGGAAAACCCCCAATACCTGTGTGATACAGACAACTAGTATTTTCAATATATTCTTTTGAAAATACCAGCATCCCCAAAAAGATTGGCCTTCTAAATATATTTTTTTAAGTCTTACAGAGGTATGTATTAGGTTCTAGAAAATACCATCAGGATACTACATACTGTGCATGGCATTTCTATTCTTAGCAGAGGAGTTAAAATTAAGTGAATTTTTCATAGTCAGAATATTAGCAAGTTTCAATATAAATTAATTCTTCTCACGGTATTTCTGCTAAATAGTCACAGAGGGTTATCATTTCCTCACTAAGGGCTGTTTTTTAATGTAATGTACATTCTGTTCCCTGCTTTGATTTTGAGTCCTTCTGTCTTCTGTGTGATTTGAAATGCATTTCTTTAATTTAATTTTCAAAGGATGGAGTAAGAAATGATGGTAATTTCCAAGTGTTCATGGAGAATGCTGTCAATGGGGCACATTGAGTTTAGGCTTTGTAGGACGGTACTTGAGAACTGGCAAATTTAGAACTAATTTTGTTTCAAAACCATACCCAATAATGCCACTACTTTTCATTGTAACCAAGAGTAACTCTGAGTTATTTGAAAAACAATAGCATATAATTGCTTTTATATACTCACATGTACATACATACATAATGCCTACAATTTTAAAGACTAAAAAGACTTGCAGACTTAACTCCAAGCTCTAAGAAAAGTGTTATAAAAACCAGAAGTATCTGGCATGAAAAATTGCACAAAATTCATAAGTACTTGCTAAATGGAGGCTTAAACAAACTGTCTGGAATTACAGTTAACAGTGTTCATCATACAGTATCCATTAAGCATGAATTATAAGTTAGAACTTAAAAGCTATTACTTAAAATTTAAAAGAAAGGAAAGTGATGCATAATGCTCAGCAACCTTCAAAGGAAGTAAGATTAGGGGAATAAGACCTGTACAGCAAATAACAAAGGCTCAACCGTGTCAGGCCTTGTTTCATACTAAAACGATTTCAGCATGAATGAGAAGGGCTCAATGTGGAGCACTAACTGCAACAGGATTATCCTGCATAGCCATTTCCATTTCTTATCTTCCATGTTGAGAGTACTTACAGAATTCTGACAGCAACCAAAAAAATGCAAAAAAATAAGGCAGAAAATGAGCAAGAGAGCTTACACACAATAGAGAGGATATCCAGCATTTTTTATTGCTGACAATGCAGACTTTTAAACAAGAACATGCTGAGCCCTTCCCTCAATCTGGAGGTGATTGTTACCAAACTGTCAGTGTTTGGGGAAGAAAAAAACCCAGTGAAACTATAGTTAACTGGCTTCTTCCATCAAAGCCAAAGTGCAGGCAATGTATGACAGTAACACTTGCAGGAACTGGTGGAGCTGCCAGGTAATCCCATGCAAAAGAACACTGGCACCTCCATGGAACTTCTGGCACAAGGGGCTTTTCACCCTGGGCACCTCCTGGGTGTCACATTGCTGTCATCGCTAACTAACAAGCAGCATCCAGAAAAAACAGCTGGTTTAACATCAACCTTTAATAATGGCAACTGAACCTAACTGAACAACAAATGCAAAAGAACAATGATTCTACTGATGTTTTATTGCTGAAGATGAAAACTAACCCTTTAGTATCATATTTAAGCCTGACCACTTTAACCAGTATGTATGTCCTGAAATAGAGCTTTTGTTTTAGCACTAGGTAATGTCTAAACAGGAAGGATATTGATTGAGGCAGGAGACGCAATTTGCCTAAAAATACGTTGAAAAGTGAGAAGGGACAGGAACAAATGTCCAGGACTTCTCAGGATTCAGGATGGAGTGTAACCAGATCATTATGCATCAAAATTAGCTCTCAAAGGATTATTTGCAATCTCTACTCTGGGCTGTACAGTAGAAGCATATATACTGTCATCAAGACTTCTCCAGGCAGAAATCATTACAGGATTTTGCCTTTAAGACTTTAAAATGTTTTAAAGGGGAAAAAAACCCCAGAAAACTACCAACAACAAAAAGCTAAGCACCCCCCATAAATTTGCATTTCTATATCCTTTCTTTTGAAAAAGCCTGCTTAGCAGTAACACATGCAACAAACTTATTTTGTACCTTTTAGAGAAAAAAAAAAGTGAGGAAAATGTTACAATGTAATTTCATAAAGCTGTTACTGATGAGTACAGAAATGAAATAAATAGTTTACTAGAATAATAGAAAGAGCATGAAATTATTCTATGTCTTTTTCTAGAAGTATTATGTTTCGAGACAATTTCTTAAACAAAGAACAGTGTACGGGTTTTGCTTACTATATCTCAAATCTGCTTTATTTAGGAGACCTGACAGGAAATTTCTTGTTTCATAGGAGAAGAATCAGATCCTTAGATAACACTATATTGTTAACAAAAACAAAGATGCTGAGTGCTACTAAAGAAATGAAAAAAATGCTCACAGAATGGGTGAGTTTTAAAAGAAGTATGTGCCTAGACACGTCTGCTAACACCAGCTATTTACTAAATGCATTGAAGAATAAATTGCATTTTTAAGGATATCAAACCCAAATATGGTGGGTGGCTTTGCAGCATGGGCTGAGACTCAAACATATTTGCCTTCAAACATGAACTTACCTTTAAATGCTTAAATTCTTGTTTGAAAGAGAGATTCTGCCTA
Source organism: Dasyornis broadbenti (assembly GCA_013397935.1). Classification (NCBI taxonomy): domain Eukaryota; kingdom Metazoa; phylum Chordata; class Aves; order Passeriformes; family Dasyornithidae; genus Dasyornis; species Dasyornis broadbenti. The sequence continues at coordinate 396,048 of VZRN01011462.1, forward strand.
TACGTATTTTAAAATTTCTCTTGATAGGCACACAGATAGAGTTGATTTGGGTTGTGACAGATACATATTTTTTTTACGGGCTTCTATTACTTTCCTTTTTCTAAAAATAGAGCCCAAACCAAAACACCAATAGCACTATAAAGCTATCCAGTGATTAATTACACAATTCTAACCTTTCCTACGTACCTAATGATTATCACAAACACATTCATAAGCTCACTCAAAGCTGAAGGGACAACAGTAACTCCCCACATCCTTTCGAACCACAGTACTTTCACATTCAATACTCTTAATAAAGGAGGACTTAATATCCAGAAGTACTAGAGGCTCTCGCAGATACTGATAGCCCAATTGCAATTCCAGCAGACGGAGAAATCCAATTTAGTTTTCAGAAATGTCCCAACCTTGCTGGCTGGCAATAACTTGGACCAAGTGTTCAAAACCAGGAGTGTGGCACCTGAAGAGCCCGGGTGTACCATCACTGCTGCCCCAGCTTCAGCCCATCCATGTGGCTACAGCAGAGGCTGGGGTGAGGAGGCATTAGTTTCCATACCTGCTCAGATAAAATTTTCCTCTAAATGTCTCTGAGACTTTTCTTAAGAAAGACTTCAAGATAAGCCCTCAAGTTTCTGTGCTTGATCTCCACAATGACCAAAGAATTAGTGACAACTTACACAAGCCTAAAGTATTAACAACATGGAACCACACATGGTCATTTTCAGTGATCATACAGCATGGCTTAATAAATCTAGTATGAACAGAATTCTGTTTTATAGAAACTGGACAACTGGTAGGAGATAGATATAAATATGTGGTCTGTTTTTCAGATCCTTTGGAGCTCACACAGATAACGGGGTACTGACCTCATTTTGGAGGGTGGATATAGCAATTTCTGTACTTAAACAGCTGCCAGATCCACAAAGCAGGCAAATCAGAGACACATTCCTCCTACTTCCTCTCAATTTCCTTATTGGTGACATTAGCAATTTTAAGAAATACGGTATTCCTGAAACAATGAACTTGTAACTACAATTTACCTATTACAAATTTATTTTACAAAAGAAGTTATACTGCTAGAAATGCCACACAGAATTTGTTGCTATATGGCAGGTTTTCTGAAAAGTGAGTTTCACATCTCAAGGTATTTAAAATAAAGTTTCAACTTCCAAACCTTATTCCACAGCCCAGCCCAGACTTTAGCACTTTTTCAGTTGGAAAGGAGAGGTCACAGACAAAAAGACAAAAAAAAAAAAAAAAAAAAAAAAAAAAAAAAAAAAAAAAAAAATCAACGCTAACTAAGGTTATTTCAGTCTTTTGGTGTTATTTTTCAGGAGGAATAAACAGCCTCCCTCTAAACACAATACCCTTATGTCAAAAAATCTGCAATTGAAATTAGAGAAGTGGAAATGCATTCTACATATGGTAAATACTACAGCTATTATTCGGGAGAAAAAGCTTGCTCTTTGAATTTGATCGGTCTATTCATGTCCTAACTAGTAATGTAAAGTACTAATTTACAAAACATAGAACAATTTTTGTGCCATAGCTTGACTTGATAAACGTGCAGGCAGAAAATTAAATTAGTTCGTGTCAGTAACAGTCAGAGCATGTTGTTACAGTGTTAGTAATGAGCAGTATTAGCAGCCTGCTGTTAGCATTGTTAGTGTTAAGTCCTGACAGACTAACAAGATGAAATATTTCGTATTAAGTCAACTACCTATTAGAGCTAAAAAAGTATACAATCTTTTGAATGAAGAAACTATATATATGTAATATAACACATTAGATTATTATTATTATAAGATTATTGTAACTGATCAGATTATTGTATTGATCAGAAAAGCTATCCTTGGGACTTGATCCCTCTTACTGTTACTGCTGCAGGTCTACAAACATGTCCTGCAATTTGATTGCACCATGCTCCTCGGAGCACGCCCATCCACTTGTGGTGGCAGTGGTGATGATCAATACTCTGGTGACACATGCTCATACTGGCTGTGCTTTGTCTTCCGTGAAAGAAGGAAGATGAGACAAACCATCACAGTCAGGGCTGCTGTGGGAGCTAAACTTCCACAGTGGTACACAGGTGTGCTTGTTTTAACAGAGCTCCAGGCTGTGGAAGTATCTGCAGGGTCACCTGACCTCTCTGCAGGGTCAACACCTGAGCTGCTGGCCTTTGTCAGCTCCCTGGAAAGGAAACGGTGCTGTGATGCAAAGAAAAAAAAGCATTGTGAAAATGTCAGGACAAAGCCCTTTTCCCAGAGGTAACTATTAAACCAGACAGATCCCAAATGACACTATTTTAAGCAAATGTTTGTGATAGATTAGAGAAGTTCAGCAGTCTTTTCCTAATATATCTAAAAGCTGCACAGATTATGATGAAACAGAACCTTGTATGACTGGGATTTCTAGTCTTTCAGACGTTGTTTCTTAAATATTTTTTCAACCCCAGCTTTGTTCCTTTCCCACAGAATAACAGAAGCCCAATTGGCAGGCACCTAGGAGATTCTTGAGTCCAGTCTCCTGCAGCAGGGAAGTGTCTCATGTACTTCAGGCATCCTCAGCTTTCATTTTCTGATGGTTCTTGAAAATCTCCAGTGAGGGAAATTCCACAACACACTCGAGTATCTTGTTTCACTACTCTGGCAGGCAGGCTGTTTTTCTAATATTCAACCTAAATCCTTTTGCAATAAATTATGCTGGATGAGTGATGGCAACCTGAAAAAGCAAGTTTTTGCCAGCACAGAAACTACTGAAGTGTCTGTAGCAAGGCAGCCATTATCCTGTGGATACCATGCAAAAGGCCAGAGACTAGCAAGACCTCACAGAAAAGAGGACTGCAGAAATTTTGTATGATTCTCAGGCCACAGCAAGACAGAAGCTGCTTTGCACTAAACGCGACCCCATGGATATCCCAGTCACATGCTAGCTGCATAAAAGTTGTGGTATCTGAAGGTAAAAAAGGGAATGAAAATCACTTAGTGCCTTAAGCTAATAAATCTCACAGTTGTCTTGTTGTTTCCATTTCCAGATCCCCACCTTGATAGCAACAATTTGTTTCCATCCAAGCTTTGAAATGCACGTAATAAAGATCACTTGCACTTAAAATTTCCATATTAAAATTCCATATAACTACATTAAAGACCTATGGTGCATTACCTACATAGGTCAGAGAAGATGACTTTCAGAACATCGTTTTATAATGGCTGCAGCCCTCATCAAGATCAAGCCTGTGATATACATTACACAGATTCAGAGTACTTCACAGTGGCAGTGAAATCTTACCTACAATTGGAGAAGTGTTTTTGCTTTTTAAAATTTTTCTTTTTTTGTTTCCCAATAAAATAGTAAGTATTTGCTTGTATTCTCCACAGGGCAGAGGGAGCCCACTGCAGAATTGACTGTGATTCAGAGACCCTCAATAGCACCTGTGTAATAGCTGAGACAGCCAGAGAAGATTTCACAGCAGCTTCCTTATCCCAAGCAGGAAGAATCCTTCAATTTGACTGCTTTTGGTACAAAGAAAAAAGCACAGAATCCTCAATACTTCGGCCAAAAAATGCTCGTGAAGGTCAGAGGAAGCTTCAACGGTGGAGAGAATGATAGTGATATTTTAATACTTTTATTTACAGACTTTTTTGTCTTATACTTTCAGGTAATGATAATGCTATTCTTCAACTAATTAAAATAAAGACTTTAAAATTTGGAAATTATTTCCCCCTTCCAACAGTATTAAAGTAGTAAGACCCAAAGTAGCTGTACCTTTGTGTAGATAAACCCACTGATGAGACTGTAATGGTTCTAATAAACAAAAGAAGATTTGACACCAAGCAGTAGGACAAATTAAAACAAGGCAATCAACCTTTGAATTTAATTTCTCACATCTTCTGTTGAACTGAACAAACAAGTGAGAGAAACTAGAGTTACACCTCAAAAGGACTGTTCTCTGGTGCAGCCATCACCAAAAAATAACACCCGACACAATTTTTCCATTTTTGGCCCAATATACAACCCATAATACACACCGGTGTTCCAACATGTCACTTCTTTTTCTAGTTTAGTATCTATTAGTAAGGACTATATTATGACAATCCTGTCATCCTCTACCAGCAGCCTCATCGTGCCCGTTTCCTAAGTGGGCAGTTCTTGCAATCAATTGCAAGAGACAAAAATCAGCAGCAAAAGAGCTCATTCCCTCTTTCCATTGTCTTTCTTGCAAACGTGGGAGGAATTTTCCTTATTCTGATATCCCCTCCATGCACACAACAAAAGCTTAATTAAGAACATCTCTGACTCACAAACTGCGCTATTAAAGCGACTCTCACGGCTATGTCTCTCAACATTACATATATTACTACAAATTTCCACTCAGAGAACAGTAATAAATACCTTATGTAAATCCTGAAGTACTCAATATGATTTATTACCAGCATTCTACTTTCAGACCAGCAAAGTATTTCTGGATGTGGCAATATGAAAGAGCATATTCACTCTGCCGTGGATTGCAATGGATATTTTCCAATATTTAAAGCACTATTTACCTGCCCTTAGTCCTACACATCTAATGCATGGTAAAAATGGGCACACATGCTAAAGAGTATGTTCTTTCTCCTTGCCAGGCTTACGGACACAGCATCATGAGGGAATTGCAGATGATGAGTTTATATGTTGTCAGTAGAGCCAGAATATAGGTTTTTACAGGGGAGGTGATTGACACGTGACACAAAGAAGGAGATAACTACCCTCATGACCTATTATTGGCAGAAGAAGTATTTCTCAGTGACAAGATTGAATAAGAGAAGCTTTAATGTCTTTTTCATTTGCTTTGGGTTTCATTATACAGAATATTTTATTGTTCAAATTCTACACAACAATAAAAAAATAAAGCAATAAGGGGAGATGAGAGTGTTAATTCATTCTACTTTTTAGAAGGAACTGGGGTCCTACCATGCATTTGCTACCAGGTTCATCATGTGCTCTGATGTGTAATATCAGGTTGCTACCTAAAAACATACTGCTGATTTTTTGCAGGTCTTTATGCAAAAGAACAGTAAAGGGATCTCGCTCAAGATTCTTATGATTCCCAGCAAAATTTTGCAGCATTTGAGGTTTTGTATAGTGTGCCTGCTGAAATACACAATCCATGAGAACCCTGGCTCTTGTTAAATTAAGCAACACATATCTAGTCCTCAGATTATGGAGAAACACTTGAAAAATGTGATGTGAATGCACACCCCACCCCAACTACATTATGGAAAATTGCGCTTGTTCCTCTACACAGGATACATGAATTCAAAGCAGTAAGGGGTTCACAGGGCAAGGTTTTGGAGGTGGTGGTGGTAGGCCACAGGGGTAGTTTCCTGTGAGAACCTGCTAGAAGCTTCTCCTATGTCTGCAAATGCCAGCTGGGTGCATGATGGACCCATGCTAGCTGAGCCCATCAGCGACAGGGGTAGCACCTCTGGCATCAAGTATTTAAGAAGGAGAGAAAAAAAAATCCGCTGTGCAACAGCAGACAGAGGAAGAAGTGAGAATATGTGGGAGAAACAATGCTGCAGACACCAAGTTCAGGGAAGAAGGAAGGGGAGAAGGTGCTTTAGGGGACAGAGCAGAGATCCTGCAGCCCATGGTGAAGACCATGATGAGACAGCCTATTTCCCTGTAGCTCATGGAGGTCCACAGTGGAGCAGAGATCCACCTGCAGCCCATGGACAACCCCACACTGGAGCAGGTGGATGCCTGAAGGGGGCTGTGAGCCCATAAGAAGCCTGTGAGGGAGCAGGACCCCAGCAGGATGTGGAGATCCATGGCAAGAGAAGCCGACGCTGAAGCAGGTTTGCTGGCACGACTTGTGATCCTGTGGAAGGGACACATACTGGAGCAGTTTGTGAAGAACTTCAGCCAGTGTGAAGGAGTCATGCTGAGCAAGTTCATAAAGATCTGTTTCCCAAGACAGGGATCCCATGCTGTAGCAGTGGAAGAATGTGAGGAGCCCTCCCCCTGAGGAGGAAGGAGCCCAAAAGAAAATGTGTGACGAACTGATGCAACCGCCATTCCCTGTCCTGCTGTGCCCCTGGAGGGGAGGATGTAGAGGATTTGGGTCTTAAGTTTGGGTCTTAAGCCTGGGAAGAAAGGAGGAGTGGGGGGGAAGGTGTTTCAAGATCTGGGTTTATTTCTCATTATGTTTCTCTGATTTGATTGGCAATAAATTAAATTAATTTCCCCAAGTTGAATCTGTTTTGCCCTGAAAACACTCTCCCCACAGAGTCATGTCTCCCTGTCCTTATCTCAGTCCATAAGCCTTTCATGGTACCCTTCTTCCTGTCCTGTTACAGAGGGGAGGGGTAGAGAGGCTTTGTGGGCACCAGGCTGGGGTCAACCCACTACAGTGGGACAAATTTTGTGTCTTACTGTGTAAGACACACATGGGTAAAAGACAAGACTCTGTTTGAATCAAGTTCTAAAAGCATACTTATTTCTAACTTCTGCTACATTTTTTATATTCCAAACATCCTAGCTACAAAGTTCACATATTTATTTAGTTCTTATTCTCCAGCCCTTGGTAAAACAGATGTATCGACGTCTTTCACATTTTCAGTGATTCGGTGAGCATGTGGCTCAAGCTTTCACATGAAATGAGAAGGGCTTCTGGCTTATGAAAATATGCTTAACTGGCCACCTAATTTCTAACTGAGTCAGAATTTCAGAAAAATGTTGAAACATCATCTGCTTGAAGTAATCTAATGGGACCTGAGCCAATTTACCTGACCTGTGACAGATTAAGTCTCTAATAAAAATATACTCAGAGACTTGGAAGAGGCAACAGATGTGTTGATTGAGATGTATTTTGTTTTCCATAGTTCTCTAAAATTGGTGTAAAATTCAGGAATGCTTAAAAACTTACTGGTGGAAGCAGCTGGCAAGTGGGAAGAGTGGGATGTTGGATGATGAGGTGACTTAGCATGGGAATTGAGAGAGAGAAAAAAAAAAAAAAAAAGACCAAAATGGAATCCAACAGTTTTAAGCCTCTCACTTTGAAGAAGGAAACTCGAAGAAAAATGGGATTTGAAAGAAAAGGGAGGGAGGAATAAAAGGGAACACAGGGCTGATGAGAGAGCACATCAGAGAATACTCCTTTTCCTCCTTATAGGACAAACTGTGAGCAATGCAGATCACATCTGTCAATGGCCCAAACTCCTAGGGCAATCTGAGTTTAGAATTATTGTTAGTCAGTTAATTAATTTCCTTTCTACCCGTCTGCTGTACAGAAAAGCTAACTCTCCCTATTACAGAAAACTCATACATAAGAATCAGCAGATATACATGTACAGAGTTAGCTACAGAAAAGCAAGATCCATGCCTTTTCCACAGGGATTTAGATACCTATCTTACAGTGCTCTAACAGAATGGATATTCTCATGATGAAAGAAAATATGTTAGAATTGCCAAGGTTTTCCCAAAGATATTGTCAATCAAATTCACTGAAACAACTTAAAAAACCCCACCACAGATGCTGTGTCTTTAGATTCATGATAGTTAAAGCTAATTTAAACTATGTTTATGCAGAAAAACAAATACAGAAAGTCAGCTATTCTAGTTCTTGTCCTTCCACGAGTCACCTTTTGCCACTTCCTAAAATGGAAAGCAGTTCAGTACTAACAAATGCCCTCAGCACTCACAGAAGGTTGACTTTCAAGACATATGTGATGACTCCATATAAGAATTAATGTGTGCAGGAGAAAATCTGCTGCTAACATTTCTTAAAACTGTAAGTCTTTGAAGAAAAGTATCTGTTAAACTTTGGGCTGTGTATCTGTATATTGGATCTCAGAGAGAAAATAGAACTAAGAAAAATGCTCTGAATTTTTTTCTTCTTTTCTTCAGAACAAAGATCAAATAAAATGCTTCTTCAAGGTCCAAAAAACTTTCTCCCTACTCCAGAAACTAAATCAGGCAATGAAAACAGACACAAAACAACTCTTGGAACGATGATGGATTTAATTTTTCTCCTATTATTCCAGTGCTGTAGCTGTTTCCCATTTAGCACTCTTCCTGTCTTCACACCAGTGGTACTACCTTTGGATATTCTAAGGCATCAGCTAAGTTTTCCTGATACTGACAGCACAAAACTCATCTGGAAACCTGTGCACAGCACAAGGATGATTGGGTCCAACCAAAATCTGTGGAGAGCCAAGAGAATGGCAAGCAGGCTGCCTGCAGCACAAAGGACACCTATTTGTACAACTTAATGTTCTAAATGCCTAGTCACATGAGGATAAGATCTATCTTTGGTTACAGCCCTACACTTATGCCAGAGAACAGAGATACATAAAATCCAGGAGAATTTGGCTTAGTTTACTTACAGTAGAGATAAAAAAAGAAACCTTAATTGTGTATGTCCAAACTGGAAGGATACAAAATGTTCTAGCAATTGTAAAAAACTAACCTCTAAAACTTCATTCCATATATTGTTTTGTTTATTAACAAGTCAAGAGACAGCAGACACTTTAAAAAACTTTTCCTTAAAAAATTCAGGTCACAGCCTACTATCTCAAAACCTTTCTGTCTTCCTTGTTTTGCCAGCACCTCTGCTCATATTCAAACACTACATAATTCATTTTAACGTAGCCTTATCAGGTTGCTGAATAAGAATGTGAAATTCAGCTGGCTGTAAGTTGAAAAAATATATTCAGTGCCTTCTTATTGCTGCTGTCACTGATTTAGCTGTTCCCATGGTAAACCTAAATACCACCACAGGAAGCTGTATCATCCATCAATTCACAAGTTGCGAAGTGTGGTGGATGGAGATTTCATTTAACAGATCCCAGAACTGTCTGGTTGAAGGATGTGGCAGTTGAAAGCTGGAGAATGAATTTCTTTCTTTTTTTTCTTTCCTTTTTTTTTTTTTTTTAAACAACCCTGTAGAATCTCAAGAATAAGACATATGGCAGCACTACCAAGTTGGTTTCAAAGAGATTTTGATTTCCCACTTACTTTCTCTCAGTGTGAATTACCTAAGAAGGTGTCAGAAGTTCCTAGAGAAAATCCTTTTAACCATGGTTGTCTTCAGATAAAGAACCTCTAGAGAGAAGCGCCTTGAAAAAAAACAAACCCAAAAAATAAAAGCACAGACGATTTTGCCTGCTCTATAGCTGGAGCCTCTAACTTGACGCTCCGTGACACATCACAGCAGTCATAAATTAGTTTATTACAATCATTTTAATTCAGAAAAAAAAATATGCCTCTTTCTTGAGAAGGAGACAAAAAACACCCTAAGAAAGAGATTATCCCACACACTTTAAAGCATTTTTACCATCAGAAATCACACAAATAAGAGGTAATATACCCTATGAAACTTCTTCCTTTAGTAACTATCTATTGAAAATCAAAAATATATTCTTACAGGTTGAAAAGATTTCTCTAAATGTTTGCTTTTATAAAATATTACCGTTGCCATTAGCATACAGTAGCCAAATAAAAATATTGAATGCTTTTTAGGATATACAAATAATGGTGGAAAAAGACAATTAAAAAAACTAATTCAAACTAAATAAAACCACATTTAAAATCTGACCTTTTCTTTATTCCGCTTCTGGAAAACCATAACCAAAAGACTTTAACAATAAGAAAAAACATATAAAGATGGCTTTTAACAAGTAGAAAAGAAATAGAAGGAAATGGAAACATAGCATTTCCAGATCTGAGCATTCTGAAAATCTCTTAAAAGAAAAGAATCTTCACTATGAATCCTCAAGATTGTTTAAAGCTCCCAGTAATACCCCTTCCAACAGATGAAACCAAACTTTTCTTTTCAATGTGCTTGGAACACCCCCTGAATCTGAAAATTTTATATCATATAGTGAATCTAAACCAGTCAATTGCCAATTAACAAGTTTGTGATCCTTTATTTTTTGAACCACTACAACAAACTTGTGTTAGAAAGTACAGATTTTATAGGATACAGTGAAACTGTCTCAGCTCAGCTGCATTAAGTGTCTTAAATCTATATCCAAAGCCAGAGGTATTCAGAATAGTTGCCTCTATTTAGGAACTTGGACCACAATATCCACGTTGTGGAATCAGTTTGCTTACTCTCCTACATGCAAGAATATCATCTCAGTATACACAATGCCCCCTGTTCCATGGTGGGGAAAAAGTCATAGAAATAGGCCAAGAAAATCAGATGTCATTAAGTGATTTTCAGTCAGCCCACACAGAACATTAGGGGGAAGAAAGCATTCCTCTGAGCAAGCATTAGCACTATTATTAGCAGTATCTCAACTTATTTAAAATAATTATTACTGTACCTATCCCAGCAAGCAATACAAATTACACTTGTCCCTTAGACAGAAAGACAGACACAAAATCATGAATATGATCCTCCATCTGCGTTGTATTTATCTTTACCAGAAGCAAGGAAAACAGGGTAGAAAGTATTCCTGGAAACCAAGGGCAAAAATGAATCTTAGTTTAAGAGAAGCCAGATGAAACATTATTATTATCATGCCACAGCTGTGGGTTCGATGAAAATTAATTGTAAATTATTTAGAAAGAAGCAGAAAGCTGCATCACAAATCAAAGTAGTAAGATCCCAGTTTGAATTTGAGGACACAGATATGAGCAAGTCATTGCTGCCTGCCATCAGCACCACAGGAGTTGTGTGGCTCTATCGTTGCACCAGAAGCATGTTTTGAATCACCAACAAAATAAAGTGACCTGGGCATTTACAAGTTTTTAAACTAATGGCATGATCACTGGATGCAAGGAGCACTTGCCTTCTGAGCAGTGAAGACCCCTAGTTTTATTTCTATCACATTTTTCCCATCCTTTCATTCTCACAAATGTGTAACTTCCTGCTGACATTTCAGACCATCATCTGTCCGGTCACACGTGCAACAGGAGGGTGAACTCCTATTAACAGCTACTGAAATACTCCTGGTTAACTATCCTTCTTAACAATGTGTTACACCACTGGTCCTACCACAGCAACTCTTTCAGCCCACCACTCATTTCTTTAGGGGCATTACCTCTAAAACAGCTGTTCCCCCCTCAGACACAAACTGCACACATGCTAAAATACAATGGTCTTCGTCAGGGACCAACTCTGACAAACTGCCAGGAGTTTTGAATTATATTGCTGTAAACTCACACAAAAGTAATCTGCCTCCACACATATAGAATAAAGAAAGAAATGGTTCTCAGGAGAATAGTTCTTCGGAACAGGTTTTTAAGGTGCTTTATAGCTTATGCGTAACAAAATTAAAGCAAAAATCTCTCAGCAAGCATTTCTTCCTTAAGAAATTAAAGTAGAAATTTTCCTCCTATGCAAAATGAAATAACAGGTTATACTACGCTGGGCTAATAATGACTCATTTGTTTAATTTTAAAAAGAATTATTTATCTTTTTATTTACAGGTAACGGTGTTATTCTCTCATGTAAGTCTAACTCCTGAGAAACAGCATTTCTCCTACAATCACTTTTTCCTTCTAACACTGTCAAACACCAGTTCTCCCTTTTCTTCCATCCCTGGATTCTGGAAGAACAAAAATTAGAAACCTATTTCTAAAAACCTGTTTCTAAAACCCCACTTATAAAATCTATGATTTTACTACCACTGACTTGGCCATGATGGCTCCACCTCCGCCCTTCCCCCCCCCCCCCCCAATCTTATCTAGGGCTAAGAAAACAGTGTATATCAAAACTGACAAGATTTTCAGATACAATTTACAATGTAGTAGGTAGGCAGGCAGATAGATCAGTCAACTTTTTAATTTTAGTGATTATGGTTTACTGTCAAAGGAGATACTTTTTATGAGAGGAGTTCAGGACTTTCTGGTTTATTTTTGGTTATCACGTCTTTCTAACAGATCATGACTCATTCACTAGTCTTCAAGGATGACCAGTGCACACAAGTATTTTTAAGCACAGTGCTTGCACAGTTTAAAAATCGTTTGCAGCTGTAAGATTAGATGTCTAATGAGGGCTCAGCACTTCTACCCATGTACTACATACAAGGGGCTGTGGAGCCCTATAGCTCGAGCTGGACTCCAGTCCTGCAGAAATCCAGCTGCAAAGCAGCACACACTGTGGGGATCTCCCCAGACCAGACTGAGCTCATGTTCCTAAAGGGAGTCTTCAGCACAGGGATGTCAGTGTTTTATGCAGTGAAGTAAAATTTTAGAAAAAAAGGCTAAATATTTTTATTTAACATACATATTATGTGGCATGTTTTAATGGGCACATATAGATACACATACAGTCAAATTTGATGCCAGAAGAGATGTACACGGTTCTGCTGTGCCCTCCTCTCTGTGAAATCTATAATCACATCTGATTTGGGGAATTTGGAAGATTGTAGAAGAAAGTATATTTACCGGCACAGAAACTCTCTCTTATGAACTTTACTAATGCAACTTCTATTCTGTAAGAGTGATACAAATTTCACTGCCAACTTTAACCTGTTCTGTTAAACACAGATATAACTATTGGGCCTCTTGAACAAAAGCATAACAAAATATCCTAAGAGGTAGCATCACATAGAAGTGGTTTTTTTTCCCTGTTGCAGAAAATATTCCTCTTAGTGCTTGAGGTTTTTCAAGACTATTCAGTTTAGTGACAGTGCATGAACCAGTGCTCTGCTTCCAATTGTTACTGAATTACTAAGAATTGGAAGTAACATTTAGAAATTTTAAGAAAGGATCTTCTGAGAAAGGCAATTCCTAGGAAACAAGACTCTCTAAAGACTAAAGAAATATGTTAATGTTTAAAACATAAAAGACAAATTAAAGTCAATTATTAAAGGAGCTATAAAAATCCTGAGCATTCTGAAAATAAGAAGATTCATAATCAAGACAAACAAACCTTTGAACACAGCAATTCAAACATCCCATTATTCCAGGCTCCAAGCTGAACAAACCTTTCAGTCATAAGTGTAAAGCCATAAATATTCCATAAATTATAAGATCCCTGAAGACTTTAAGTTATGATCCAATATATAATTAGAAATTTCAGGACCTCACTTTGCCTTGTAAGCTGGAACGATGATGTATTTTATCATACCCATAAATTGCACAGTGTGTTATTTTTTAACTCGCCACTTGTTCTAAGTAGCTCCTCAGACACTCACATAAATTCACGTATGCCCAGTATGGAAAGCTAACAGGAATTTTTTTTCCAGAAAAAAACATTCAAGCTAAATTTCAATTATTAAGTGCCAATTACCACATTTTAAAAAATTATTTAATGGATACAATAAGATTTCAATTATTTGGTTTTTTTCCACTTAGTCATAAACAAACTGCCAAATTGCCTTCAAAGAATGATATAATTTACATGGAGAGACCACCTGAGAAACAATCAGAGAAGAATGATATCTAAAAATATAAAATAAACTTTAAACTAATAAAAGAAGCTTAGTTTATATTTACAATGTTGTGACATAGACACAACACTACAAGCTGTTATTAGCTGTGGTGTTGTCATTTCACCTGGTTTAATAGTTCCCCTTTGCAGAGTTTGCAAATGTGGAGTTTGCTTCTCAAACAGGGACTCCAGAACAAAAAAATCCATTATTGTGCTTAAAAAGCTCACACCCGCAAAGCATTAATGAGCATATTATTTGTTTCAGGTGAATGCACTACCTTTTCCCTTCAGCAGAACTCACTTAAAGATTCTCTGAAGACTTGCTTCTGAACAGCTCTATGACCTAGTTCAAAGAAAATGCAAAAGGATTATATTTTTGGCTCTTTAAATCAAGGCTTTTTTTGCATTTCCAAACTTTGCTGAATCGTTTTGGCTGTGGTGCCTGTCCTTATCTGCCCAAGCAATACTCAGCAGTATGGAATTTGTTTCCAGTGTACGCTGAAAGTGCTAGCACTTTGCAAAAACCATTATTTCTCTAACAAAGCATTTTTCATTGTATTTTCCAATCAGTTTTGAAGCCTTTCGATACATACACACAATGTCCATCTGTACAGTAGAAACGTACTCAAATGCATCCAAGAAAATCTTCAGAGGGGTGCGTGGGTCTATCAAAACATGACCTAAAAACATCCTACGACAGAACTCTGTTGATTAATACATGAATATAAGACCTATTGCTTGAAGCTCAAAGGAATGAGAACTGAGAATCAACTGCTAAGACTGTTAGTCTAAAAAGGTTGACTTACTGAAGGCTTCAAAATCTGCAAAATCAATTAAAAGAATCAGGTTTTATTATTGAACATATTCTAACTACATTAACAGTAGAAGGAAGATGACTGAGCCTCAGAGGTAACGCTCAGCAGAGTTAAAAAAAAAGAGCTAAGTGATTTAATTACACCTTTCAAATCTGCCTTCTCACATAGACCCCATACTTCAACATTCAAACTTAGTTTCATCCCTTCTACTAAAAATATCTTTTATTACAGGGGAGTAAAAGCAAAAAGCTTATTCAGAACAAAAATTATAATTTCAGACAATGCATGGTGTGAAATGACATGTACCTTCCCATGTTAATGAGTATTTCAGTAGCAGCACGGCTTACGTAATAATCACGGGGTTTATGGCAGCTGGTTATTTTGACAAGAAATCTGAAGGAGCTGTGTGAAAATAGCATGGAGAGAAGGAAAGAAAAGCAATAGGTCTGACAAGTAGATACCCTTGTAAAAAGCATGTCAAGTCTGCTCTTTGCTACTTAGTTTTCATACTGAAAGACCAGTTTTGAATCCTATGAATAGATAAAAATGGAATTTGCTGCAAAAAATCTTAAGGAGCCCATCTACAAACATGTTTCTGCAAATCTCTCTCCACTGAAATGGAAATTGTTAAATAGGGAGAGGGCATACTCCTGTATTTTTAAGCAAAGACTTCTTAATACATTGTAGTGAATGGAAAAAACAGAAAAAGGTTTAATTAGTACAGTTCAACTGTGGTTTTGGACGTTCTAATTTCACTTCTGAAAACAAAATTTAGGGACTATTAGTGTTCTCAAACATCAAAGAAGGATCTTTATTACTTCTTTTCAACAGGAGAAAAGGCTAAGGCAAAAACATGCAGTTTACAGTAAATCCCAGCAGATGAAAGAACAATTTTACTGAACAAAACTGTTTTTTTCTAAACATGTACTTCAAAGTTTAACATTTACAAACAGCACAGCTTAAGATAAAGTCTGACCACCAAAACCAAAACAATCGTGATAGTTTATATTTGTTTTTATTGAAGCCACAGTAGTGCACCTTTCTTAAAATGGTCGTTGATTCTGAGCAACACAACCACATGGTGGCGGAAGAACCAATATCTTGCTCAGGAGCTGTACTGCTCTGGAGAGACCATGCAACCTGACGGGTCTGCACAATAAATTATTTGCCCCTAATAACGATGATGAAAAACGGATTGGCTCAGGGTAACTCAGCCCTCAGGGCTGATAAAGGTATGTGTCTTCCCAGAGTATTCTAGCTGCTGTAAATTGAATTGCTGCTTTATAGATTGAAAGCTTGTACAACTGGAAATTTCAATTTAAAATAAGGTCAGATTATTTTATATCTAATTGTTAATAAAGTTTCAGGGACAAAAACCCTCAAAACAACCGATTTAATGCCAGATTCAGCTTAAAAATTTGGAAGAGCTCCCATTTGAAAACACATTAAAAAATTTTTATATACTCATCCATAATTTTAAGAGATTAATTTTATGACTTTTGAAACAGATCCCTAGTTAGTTTGCTGGATTAGTAAGTAGGGGTTTCAACTACCTGTCTATTTTACTTCTCCCTCCTCTGTTTCATACTGTAGTAAGACCTTGGCAGAACAGAATGTATTTCACTGTATATAAGTCAGGAAGGCTTGTGCTCCTCGGTGTACCCTGGGCAGAGAAGCGGCTGGAGGAGACACAGCCACTCCCTGCCCTGCCCCAGCCTGTGGGAGTGGTCCCTGCATGGCTGCCCAAGCACAGCTCAGCATCACGGCCACTGACACGTGCACCTGCACAGCCTGGAAACTGTTCCCTCTCCTTAATTTGTGCACGATCCTGCCACAACAACAGAAAAACAATTAACCTGCTGACCCAAAAGGATGATGATTCCTGAATGAGCCTGAAAGCTTTAGCAGCTTACTGCACTCAAGTGAAAGCAGGCAGAAAACGTACTGAAGCAAAGCTCCAGGGACTACCTGATGCAAAATATCTAAAATACATATATATATATATCTCATCAATTGAAAAAAATTAGTATTTTGCAGCTAAACCCAAGAATCCAACTAAACATCTTGCAGTCTCTTTTACAGCTCACTAAATGTAGCTCCTACTACTTATAACTTTAAATAATTGCATATGATGCTTTTACCTCTTAACAGAGATTTTTCTGCTCCTCCATGTTTCCTAACAAAAATCAAAATGCCCTCAGCTAGACTGCAGCAAAATAAAAGAATGACTGATGACAGATGCAGGTCCCAGAATGCATTATGTTGATGATGATTTGTCATAGTCATAGTTCCTAGTTTCTGCAGCAAAATGATAATCACTGGAAGATTTTGGATGTGTGCATGAGAGCAAAAAGACCACAGCATGAGGCTCCCCTCTTAGAGTAAATAAAAAGTATGCTTACACTGGCATTTCATCTCAAATTAAGTGTCCCTTTTGGAAGCAAGTCTCCTGATCATCCCTACTTATCACACTTTGCTCCACCATCATCAAATGCTCTCAGACAGCATGAATTGGAATATTTCCCATCAAAACTAATGCAGACAAGAGCCTCAAAACACACACAGTGTGGACACTGGATCCTCCAGCATTGAGGCTTTGCCTTACAAGCTTACATGGTGCTGGATGCTGTGCTAATGCAGATCCATCAGATCCTGGGACACATTTTGAGATTCGAAAATTCAAAACAATAGTACTGTTGCTATCATGAATTATTTTAATGCTTTCTCTTACATGTATATCTCATTCTACTATCACGCTACATCTCATTATTTATAGTACATTAAAGTACAGGTCTACTGAAACCAGAGACAAAAACTTGTGTAAAACATTACTAAACACCTTTTAAATTAATACCATTTAGTTATTGGAATACCCACGTCAGGTTACTGATTTCAGTAAGTTTAGAAAAGTAAGCATTAACCTCTATCAAAAATTACTAAAATAATTTGGGCAATATAATTTTCTTTTCTTTCTGCAAATCAGAAACTACTACACAATACTCAGGAGCAAAAAACTACAATAGGAATCTATTATAAATACTTTTGGAGAGGATATATGCATCACCAGTGTCTGAGTGACAAAATGTTCATATTGGCAAATGGCCCTTAAGCTAGGTTCTGAGACATGCAGTTAAACAGAATGTTAATGTTTTTCTTCCTGTGATCTTCTTTTAAGAGAAATAGAATTTGAAACAAGAAATATGCAAGACTTACAACATGAATTCAACATAACTAAGGCAAAAGGAAAACATTTATATGAAATAGCTTTTCAGTTCTTCTCAGCAGACATAGCCATAGTATAACATATTCATTACCAGCTTCCCACTGAACATGATTCATTTCTATTTGACTGGTGTCACTTATAAGAGGAAGAAAAGTTTGAATTTATGGGGGGGGGAGTATTGATTTCTGTTGCATTTTCAACAAAAATTTGGATTATAACTGACCTTACTGAAAATACATCTCCTTACTAAATTATACAAAGCAATACAATACTTCAGCTTCTCTTTAGCTTTATTAACTCACCCATTGCTATTTGCTTATACATCTACATTGCATCCATGACAGAGGTGACATTGCACCCCAACCACACACGTACATTAATAATTTAGCCTGGAAAAGACCTTGAAAGGTCATCTGGCTGGGAGCCCATTCAAAGCAGGACTAACATCAGTCAGAGCTCATAGCATGCATCTGTGAAGGCTCTCTCTGTTTCCCGTTTGCAGCCTTATGACATACATCTGAATAATTCACAAGGTCTCAGATTTCTCTAGCCACCATACTAGAATAACAATTGCACATAATTTGTAACTTGTGAAATTTTTTATTAATGTTTACACATCCCTTTGAAAGCTTGAAACTAATATAAAAACAAAAAATATGTGAACAGAGGAAAACATGAAACTTTGAGAATGGTAATTGAAGAAGCATTTAGATAGTCTGATGTATTCTCTAACTGAAAATGTTAGGGAAAAAGAAAAGTTATCTTAGATCCAAATTCCATGAAATCACATGACTAGAAAGCTGACTGCTGAACAGCAGCAATCCAAGCAATATTAGTAACTGGTCACAGAAAGCTGTTTCCTATTCAAATTAATAGAAAAAAAATCACTGAGATTCTTGTTACAAAGTCATTTTAGACCATTAGAAATCCATGTTGCCAGTGGAAAAAATAATTCTCTCCCTTGTCAACTCTCCTGGAGCATCACCTCTCTCTCAGCACTGCTGTGTGACGGATTCAGTCAGGGCACCAACATGCTGAAAATCAGTGCAAGAAGGTCCAAGGAAGGCACAAACTCATGCCAGCTTACAGTACACATTTAAAGAGTCTTACTTTCATTTCCCAGAACAATTCAACATTAGATTATTTTTAAGAATTTGTGACTTCAAACAGGAAGCATAAGGCTGTACATTCTCAAGATTGTCCAAAACCCCCTGCCAATATGCCCTTAGAAAAAGGGCATACCAGGATGAACATCAAGAAAATTAATATCATATTAATATTAAATATAGTACTAATTAAAGATGCAATTACAGGTACATCACTGTTACATAATTAAATGCTCTTACATTTACATAGCCTCTTTCACATTGGACCATCACCAGCTAATTTAACATCTGTAACGCTGATTCCCCACTGTTCCCTTTTGTTCCAACAGAGCCCTGGAAAAGCAAGATCCACACTGGGACTGAAAGGTTGCGATGTTTTAGGTAATGGTTGGGGTGGCCCTTGCTGAAAAGCAGCATTTCCCAGCTCTGCTTTTCCTACCCTGCAGAGAGAGGGAGGAATACTGCTTTTTCAGATCCATTCTATGTTTTTCTGCTTTTATTCACCCTTCCAAAGGCAGGAAAACCTTGGCTTGTCACCCTCAGGATGGCAACATGTATTTTCGCATGTGCTCCTGAGAAGATCTGAGCTAAACTTATATTTTATGAAACCCTATCTGCCAGCACTCAGCTCCAAAGTCAAGAAAAACTGATGTTGCCCTCTAGGTATCCAGCAACAGCTGAAGCACTGCAACCTAAATCCTAAACAAAACCAGAATCCTGCTATACATTATTTGTATTTGGAGAGATCTGGTTGGACTAGCGTCAGAGTATAGATGTTAAACTTACTTGTACAAATAAAAAGGAAACAGTCTCAAACTAGAAACTTCATATAATAGCCTGCATTATCAAACAGCCCCTTCCTGGCCTCAATGCTCAAGCTGTTAAACTGCTCTTTAGTAGCAATATGGGAGAACTGTTTGAACGTGCTTTTGATGCCTCTAAAAATGTTCTTTCAGCAGTCCTGAAAGCCATAACTGTAACCTTCCTGAGGTAAGGAAATTTCTGAGACACACCAATGAAATTGAGAGAGAATCTATCCTGTAAACTTGAATAAATTACTTTTACCAGACAAAGAAATGACAGTAATGGAAAATAATTTTGATCCAATTTATTTCCTTGTGGCATTCTGACTCTTTGGGACAGATCCATATCTTTTCACCAATTTGGAAAAAAAATTATGTAAAGCAGCAGTTCCCAGAAATCTTTTATTATTTCAGTGGATTCAAACAACTCCAGACAAAAGAAAAACTGGATTTGCTCTGCATTGGGAGTGAAAAATGCTTGCTTAAAGAGACAGAGAGGAGGAAAAATGCTACAGTTTGCTGAATGATTTCTACCTATAGACTGCACGGGTAATTGCCATTCAGGAGCTTACGCCTCCTTATCAGTGTTAGAAACAACTTCTCCACCCTGTACCAGGGAACTAGCACAGCTTGCTCGTTTGGGCCATCTCCTTCTGTTTTCCATCTTCCAAACCCTTTAAAATTTCCCACCCCCCTGCTGCATCACATTCCACATGTCTATCCCAAACAACAGCCAAAACCAGAGAACTGAGTGCTAACACTTTGAAAGCTTGAGAGCTAGCAGAGCAGAGCAGTTTTATCTACAAATGGGGCTTCTGCCTCTCAGAACATTCATGCCTGGATTCCTCCCTCTGCTTTTGAGCCACGGAGCAGTCATAGCTCTTTTTGTTCTTCCATTCACTCCAATTTTATGTGTTTTTTCATACCACTTCTAGTGCATAGAACTACATCCCAAACATGGCCCAGATTCTCAGGACCTAAATGTTATTTAAATCCCTAGGCTACTTGGCTTCCAGAGCCGAGGCACCTCAGAAGGTAGACCAAGGAGACACTTGGCAAAGGAATGTGAATAAAATGAGATAGCTTGACTTGAATGTTCTCTCCTTGTTCAAAAAAAAAAAAAATTGTATTTCCTATTTACTCCAGTAACATTTACAATGCAGAACTGAACTGCTCTGTTTACTGCAGCCCTCCAGTGCTGTTAGACTGCAAATTGTTTGGGGAAACCAATAATGGAAAAGTTTATTACAATATCCTGGAGACATTCACAGAACATTTCAGCTAACATTATCATTGTTTAGTCGCCACGTTTGCTATTGCAGACCGCTACTGGAGAACAGTGATTTTCTTTCTTTTAAAACTAAGAGACATTTCATTAGGCAATTTCCACCCTTTCTGCCCTATGACATACTCCATGCCAAGGCATAAATACAAGGTATGACAGGAGACTCTGGAGGGAGAGCCAAGGCTGGAACCAGGCTACCCCACCTGCCGCACTCCAGAGCACAGAGACAGAATAATCAGGAACCAAAAATTACCACCTTGGTCATAAAGTTTCTTTCTTAATGCCCATCCTCATCCCCCAAGCGACACATTCTGATGATTCTTTAAAGCCTTTTTTCCCAAATACAAGAGCTTTCCTGGATAGGAAGAGTAAGCTGTGACTGTTGTCACTCTGTCACAAATGGTTGGCTCATTTTTTTGATAGACTATATACGAACTAGTTCGTGGAGAAGCTGAGCCCCCCCGTAATGTCACAACAGGAACAGGGCCTTTGCTTTATCAACACTCCCAAATTCAGTTTTTGGATCAAAGCAGACAGGACAGGTGCTGTCACAGCATCCTTTTCAAAAAGGGTAGCAAGAACTTACTTGCTATGCAATAAGCATAGCAAAACCCCCCTACACACTTAAGAAAAGGAATATATTATTTTTTGAATTATATCCTTGAAGAAGCACTATTCATGTTTTTTAAAGTTTTCCTTTTCCTTGGTCTATTTGAATTTGGCAGTTTCACTCCCACTCTTGATCTCAGACTATCCTTTTGCGCTTGATATTTTTGTGACTGCAATTAAACTGAAGTTTTTAACTGTTCTAATACAGTTTCAATTTAAATCACCTTGATGATGCATCTTTCCTTAGAACTACTGCTAACACCTGCAGAATTCTCAAAATAAGTTAGTGAAAATAGTGCCTTCAATAGCAGTATACTTTGTTTTTCCTTTTATCTATTTTAGAGAAGTAACCATTATTTTCATAGGTATTTTGTGAAGGGTGAGAGTCTTTCCTGAATAATCAAAATGTTAACCAGTAGTGCATGATAACACCTGTCTCTTTGGCTTAGAGAAGTCCATAATGGACTAAAAGTGCCAAAAAAAAGCAGAAAGACTAACCAGGATGAGTGATCCTGAAACTTCTTGTGCCTGAGTGCTCTGTGACATATTTTTGTTGTTTATGTCCAGACTAAGAACAGAGAAAACGGAAAATACACAATTTTTCCAAAATGAACTTGCCTAGGTTCCAGCAGCAGTCAGAGCAATTGCAGCTGCTCCTTGTCTTTTCTATGAGTTGGATGAGGTATTCTGTTACTTGTAAATGATTATGTAATACCTTAAAATAGCTTTCAAATCACTATCAATACACGAAATACAGTTCATGAACTTGCTTTGTATCATGACAAAGAATATAGTTCAAGCCCATTCAGCCAACACACATACAAAACACCCTACACATTATACATTTTAATTATTCATCCACAGCCTGCTGATCTAATGGAATAATTCTGCAAAGCAATGCACAGCATAAACATTTGCACATTCTCCCTCTCATTTTTAACAGTAAAAGATGGAATTGGAATTAATTTCTAAAAAGATGTATTGACTCCATGTGGAATTATTGGACCTTTTATGTCTTTAGTCTTCAAGAGACTGATTAACATGCACAGAGCTCTGTACTACCATAACTCGACCATCTTGGTTCTTAAGAGCTCATTCAGAAATCTTTCAGAGATATGAGGAGGGCTGGGACCATTATTGTGAGATTAATTATTTATTTCAAGAAGCAAATACCCATTACAAGCACTGCTCCTCCTCCTCTTCCCATAGCTATTGCTCATAGAAACCCAACTTCTTCCAGTGTTTCTCAGTCTGTTCGATCCCCACCTCTGTTAAAAGCCACATTATGTTCATGTACAGAGGTATTGCTGTCAAAAAATCTTCATAATCACTATTAGTATTCCTTACATATCTGTATTTAAAGAGAGCTTTTTGGCTCAGGTTTCATGAGGACTCCCACAAAAGCTATTAAATCAACCTTCCCTGCTCACACCTGGCAAGAAAACCACTCATTTCAGGAGATTCACACTCAGCCATGGGAAGCACCTGCAGCAGCTCCAAGGGGTCCTTGTTGTGCTCTGCACACATGGGTACCAGGCACTCGATCCAAGGAAGACTATAATTCACCAAAGTTTTTACATGCTTAAATCCTTTTGTTTTCAGTACTGCCTGGGTTCCAGGATGCCCCCTGAGCCTAAATGGAAGTGATTCAGGAGAACAGCTACTCTGTGGGTGACTTCAGGCAGTTGCACGAGCTATGCCACCCTGCTCAGACTGGAGAGAGTTACATGAACTGCAGCGCTCCCACAGCGACATGCACAACCTACTGCTGCCACCCAGCCCTCCCACAGCAGTACCACAAAATAAGCAGATGAGCAAAGTAGTATCTTCAAAGAAAAGTATAGTTCCTCCTTTAGGTAGGAATGGGACTGTTTTGAGATGCTTTCTACAATGTAAGGGCAGAATTAAGAACCAAAATAAAACGGAAGGATGGTTCAGTTGTTATCAACCTAACTGAAAAAAGAAGAGGACATAATAGGCACAAGGATTTTCTAAAAATGTATTAGTATTTGTATTTGTCACTTGCCATCTTCCAAGTTAATTAATAATAATAATACTTGTGTAGCACCTATATTCTATTCAAGTAGTGTTGGGCTCTTTTTTCTAGTGGATAACCCAAACCTAACCTCAGCTGGAAACATGGCCAGACAGCAAGAGAATCAATCTCCTGGATCTCTTTGAAGTAGACTTCAGATTACTGATAGGCAGCAGTGCTTCCCCCTTAGTGAGATTTAGTTTCTTTGTTCCTGATTTTCCATAAAGAATATCCGCAAGTCTACAGGATCTTATATTTAAACATGTACTTAGTAGGCTTGCCTATATAATGACTGTTGTTCCTCTGTTTTAAAGCTACCACATACTAAACTCTATAGCAAGAAATGGCAAATGGGGGTTGTGGACAATTCACATTGTCTCTGTCACTTCTTCCTCCTCACAGGAAGGACTTATCAAATTCTTGCCCCTGCTCCAGCATGGATCCTTTCCATAGAGTCACAAGTTGTGCCAGCAAACCTGAGCTTCCCTTAACATGGGTCCACAGGTCTTGCCAGGAGCCCACTCCAGTGTGGGCTTCCCAAGCAGTTATAGCCTATAGTTATGGGCACCTACCTGCTCCCCCATGTACCTCACTGGCCTGCAGGGGGACAACCGGCCTTGCCATGCTCTTCACCAGGGGCTGCAGGGGAACCCCTGCTCCAGAGCCCAGAGCACCTGCACCCCCTCCTTCTGCACCGACCTTGGTGTCTGCAGAGTTGTGCAGGTGCAGCTCTCCATCCGCAAGTGTGCAGGTGTTTTTTACCATTCTTAAATATGTTATCCCCGAGGCACTGCCACCATCACGGTCGTCTGTGAGCCCAGCCTTGGCCAGCAGCAGGTCTGGAATTGGCTCTGTTGGACACAGGGGAAGCTTCCAGCATCTTCTCCCAGAAGCCACCCTTAAAGGTCCCCCATTACCAAAATCTTGCCATGCATACATGATACATAGCTTTAATTACACATCCGATCTGTTGCCAGATCCTGCATGTAATTATACTACCAAGGAAATCCTTGTGCTGCAGACACAATCACTACAGCTTTGGACAAATGCTTTGAAAGAACACAGCTGTGAAAATGTCTGCATTGAGGCACATGTTTATATGATGCTTCTTTCAGTTTGGAGTTTTGTACAAAATCAAGCTTTGTCTTAAAAAAAGAATTAAACCCCTTAAATTGTATTATGCATGTAAAAAGACAAGTTCTTCATGTGTGGGCTGCTTTCTTCAAGCAGCCTCCCAAATAAGCCACTGCACATTTCTCCTGAAAACCAGGACACTTATCTCATATGTGCATTTTTTTTCATCAAATTAGTTTGTGTGACTGTGAGCAATGGTATTATTTGCTTATCTCAAAGTACATTGCAGAAGTAATTTTTCAATATTCCACTTTCAGGCCTGTCAATTCATAGTTTATCAATATCTTGGGTTTAATCAGTAGTATCTACAACATTATAGTGTCATTGATAATTCTACAGAAGGCACCAAAAACAACTTCACATAAACTTGATTTGCTAAATTCCTTTATATTGCCAATGCTGCCAGAGGTCCAGGCAAAAAAAAAAAAAA